>JAOANR010000007.1:41416281-42005837 GCA_030278955.1 Hygrophila difformis | reverse complement strand
AGGAAAGGGAGCAGGTACTTCTCAGGCAGGAGCCTCATCTAGCCAAGTGCAAGCACAACAATCGGGAGCAATTTGTGGGCTATGTCAGGGACCACATCCAACTGACACATGCCAACAACTAGCTACCGAAAGCTGCAATTACGCAGGGAACTACCAGAACCGCCACCCCAACCTCTCCTATTCTAACAACAATGCACTCAATGCGCATTTGTTGACACAGCCAAACCAGCCTAACCAGTTCGCAAACCAGAACCTTCAGCAGAACTTCAGACCTCAGAACCAAGGATTCGTTCAGCAGAGAGTTCAGAACTTCCAGAATCAGAACCAGAACTTTCAACCCCATATCCAACAGAGGCCCAACCAAAACCAAGGCCAGAAATTTCCAAAACTTCCAAGCCCAACCTGATCAGAATCAGCAATACAACCAAAAGCCACCATCTCGCCTGGAGAACTTGATACACTGAGTTTATTTCCAATCAAAGGGAGATAAACCAGCAGTTGCAGTCATCAATCAAAAATATGTGGAGACGCAGGTCACCCAGTTGGCTAAGGAATTGCAGAATAAAGGGGAAAGGAACACTGCCAAGCAGCATGAAGCCAACCCGCAATGCAAGGCAATCACATTGCGGGGAGGCAAGACTCTGAAGGGAAATGTTGGATCTGCAAGGAAGAAAGCTATGAAAGTAAAGGTTTCATTGGAGGTGGAAAAGGAAAAGGAAAAGTTTGAAGGAGATGAAAGTGTTGAGCTAGTAGGGATAAATCAGATACAGCGAACCTGCAGGCTGAAGCTGCAAATGAAGCTGAAAGAGGTAGTGGTGAAGGTACAACGTCCTTCTCTTTACCACCAAAAATTGATAATAATAAGTACATGCCAAGGGTGCCGTACCCTGCACGTCTTAAAAATAAGGAACATGACCTTAAATTCAAGAAATTCTAGAACGTTAAAGTCTGTAGAGATAACCATTCCTCTCGTGGAAATGATTTCATAAAAGCCCACCTATGCTAAGGTCTTGAAAGAATTGATTTCAGGGAAAAGGCAGGTAGAGTAGGAGGAGTGATCATTCTCAACAGCACATGCAGTGCCATAGTTCAGAGGAAGCTGCCCGAAAAGAAAGAGGACCCTGGATGTTGCACGCTACCAGTACAGTTTGGAAAGGCCAAAGTGAGCATGGGGGTTATATGATCTGGGATCCAGCATCAACGTGATGCCTCTAGCCATGGCAATTCGCCTAAGGCTCGGAGAGATCGAACCGGTCAAGATGAAACTGCAACTGGCAGACAGATCAATCACTAAGCCCGTAGGGAATACTCAAGGATGTGGTAGTCAAAACTAGCCTAGTTCTTTTCCCGGTTGACTTCATCTATCCTTGACATTGAAGAGGACTCTGAAATGCCGCTTATCCTGGGACGCGCCCGTTTTGGCCACTGGCGGTGCACTGATTGATGCCACATCTGGAAGAGTCACATGAGGGTGGATAATCGAGAAATCTCTTTTGACATGGAGGAGCTGCAGAAATTCCCGAATGAGGGATCTTGTTCCATGTTTGATGTAATAGAAAGTAGGTGTGAGGACGAGAGCATAGACTCTATGACTGTGATGACGGACAAAGTTTCAAAACAGGTACTGACGCCTGGAGGTGCTGAGCAACAAAGAAGCTGCAACGCTGTTCACTTCGAAGACCCTATCACTGGGGATCTTGAAGAGTTTGATGGTGTTGAATTCACTCCTTAGGAGGAAGAGAGCACTCACGGAAAAGGAAGTGGACCCTGTACAGACACAGGGTCCTGAGGTAAATCTGATCTTTCACCCCCAAACCATTTCCTCGCAAATTACTGCCTTCCGTTGAATGTCCGCCAGAGCTTGAACTTAAAATACTTCCGGATCATCTTAAGTACGTTTTTCTCGCTGAACATAAAAGATTACCGGTAATTGTGTCAGCCAAGCTGACACAAGAACAAGAAAAAGCTCTGGTAGACATTCTAAAGAAATATGTACATGCAATTGGATGGACCATTTCTGATATAAAAGGAATAAGCCCCTCTGTTTGCATGCACAGAATTTTAATGGAAGAGGAGTACAAGCCCTCTAGGCAACCACAAAGGCGTCTGAACCCCCCATATGCAAGAAGGTGGTAAGGAAAGAAGTTATCAAGCTCTTAGATGCTCGTATCATCTATCCTATATCTGACAGCAAATGGTTAGCCCAGTGCAGGTAGTACCTAAGCGTGGGGGAATGTGCATAATCGTCTAATGAGCAAGGAGAAGAAGTGGCGACAACGTCCAGTAACCGGTTGGAGAGTCTGCATCGACTACCGGAAGCTTAACACCGCTACGGCGGAAGGACCATTTTCCCTTGCCATTCATTGATCAGATGCTGGAGAGGTTGGCCGCGGAGGGAGTACTACTGCTTTTTGATGGGTACTCTGGTTACAATCAGATTGTAATAGCTAGTGAAGATCATGATAAGACCACTTTCACGTGCCCGTATGGAACTTTTGCGTACAGGCGCATGCCTTTTTGGACTTTGCAATGCGCCTACCACTTTTCAGCGATGCATGATGTCTATCTTCTCAGAATTTATCGAAAAATGCATTGAAGTTTTCATGGATGACTTCTCTGTGTATGGAGATACTTTTTGATGAATGTTTGACAATCTTGCAAATATTTTAAAAAGATGCGAGGACACTAACCTAGTTTTAAACTGGGAAAAGTGCTATTTCATGGTCACCGAAGGAATTGTGCTGGGTCACCGCATCTCGCGCGCGAGCATCAAAGTCGATAGGGCCAAAGTCTCAGTCATATCCAACCTTCCTTTACCAAACTCAATAAAAGCAGTTAGGAGTTTCTTAGGGCATGCCGGTTTTTACCGGAGATTCATTAAAGACTTTTCTAAAATTGCCAAGCCGCTCACTAATTTGCTTTGTAAAGAAAATTCTTTCGTAATAAATGAAGCGTGTGTTCAAGCCTTTGACACGCTCAAGAAGATGTTGATTTCTGCTCCATTAGTGCAACCACCCGATTGGTCAATTCCTTTCGAGGTAATGTGCGATGCAAGTGATCTCTCCGTGGGTGCAGTTCTTGGGCAACATAAGGAAGGAAGGCACTGCGTGATTCATTACGCCAGCCATGCCCTGACTGAAGCCCAAGTCAATTACACCACCACGGAGAAAGAGATGTATGCTGTGGTTTTCGCGTTTGATAAATTCAGGCAATACCTCATTGGTACGAAAACCATAGTATACACCGATCACTCTGCACTGAGATACTTGTTCAGCAAACAAGATGCCAAACCTCGATTAATCAGGTGGGTACTTTTGTTGCAAGAATTTGACATCATAATAAAAGATAGAAAAGGCAGAGACAATGATGCTGCTGACCATTTGTCTCGAATAGAAAATGATAAAAAATGAGATAGCCGTCAATGAAAATTTTCCGGATGAGCAACTGTTTGCCTTGCACCTTCATGATCAAGCTTGTTCATGGTTTTCCGACATTGCTAACTTTTTAGCATGTGGAATAACCCCACCGTTCCAGAGCAAGAAACAAAAAGCAAGGTTCAACCAAGATGTAGTTGACTACTTCTGGGAAGATCCTTATCTCTTTAAGCATTGTGCAGATTCGATTATTAGACGATGTGTAACTGAGCATGAGGCTTATCAAATCGCTAAAAAATGTCATGAATCGGAATATGGAGGTCACCATGGCCCCACTCGAACAGCTCACAAGGTGCTCGAGTGTGGTTTCTATTGGCCTACCATTTACGAGGATTGCAAGGCGTTTGTTAAGGCTTGCGACAGATGCCAAAGATTAGGGAATATCTCCAAGAGGGATGAAATGCCGCAAAAAGGAATTCTCATCCTTGAGATTTTCGATGTATGGGGTATTGACTTCATGGGACCATTCCCGACATCTAATGGGAATCACTACATCTTGGTAGTTGTCGATTACGTGTCCAAGTGGGTCGAGGCGGTTGCGCTGCCAACCAACGATGGTCACCAAGTCATCAAATTTTTGAAAAATAACATTTTCAATAGATTTGGTGTACCTAGGGTAATCATATCTGATGGAGGAACCCACTTTGTCAACAAAGCTTTTGCAAATCTCATGAGCAGAAGTGGGATTCTCCACAAGATCGGCACGCCTTATCATCCCCAAACCAGTGGCCAAGTCGAGGTATCTAACCGCGAAATCAAACACATACTCGAGGCCACTGTGGGGGTAACCCGCAAAGACTGGTCACGTAAACTCAATGATGCTCTATGGGCATACCGCACTGCATTCAAGACTCCCATTGGGATGTCCCCATACAGGCTTGTCTTTGGAAAAACCTGTCATTTGCCCGTAGAACTAGAGCACAAGGCTTACTGGGCCGTAAAAACGCTTAATTTTGACCCACGAGTTGCTCAGAGTAAGCGCAAGTTGGACCTCAATGAAATTGAGGAAATACGTGCGCAAGCTTATGAAAGCTCGAGGATTTACAAAGAGCGGACCCAGAAGTTACACGATCGTCGTATAAAGTCTAAACACTTCTATGTTGGCCAAAATGTCTTGTTATTCAATTCTAGGTTAAAGCTGTTCCCCGGAAAGCTTAAATCCAGATGGGAAGGGCCATACGAAGTGGTGCATGTGTTTGAAAGTGGAGCTGTCAGGATTCGAACTGACAAAGGAGAGCTGGTGGTGAATGGACACAGATTAAAGGAGTATTTAGGACAGTTCGACCCCGAAAAAGAAGTCCAAATGACATCAGAGCCGGCCTATGCTCAATAAATATATATATATATATATATTTATATAATTATTTATTACATATTTATTCTCCTCGAACGATAAGTATCCAAAAATCAACTAAACATTTAGAGTACTAAGACTCTAAATGTGAGGATGTTGATATTTGGAGAAAATTTAATAATTTTCTTATGTTTGCCTTGCAGGAATTCATGGAACCAACAAAAAGAAAGATAAAGCTCTAAAAACCAGGTTCCCGGTTGGATTAATACTACATTTAATGGAAAGTAATTTTGGAATTTAGAGAAATTTAAAATCCAGAATAAATCCATAAAATGAGGGTGTTAATCCAACCTAATTTATGCAAGCAATTTATAATAGAGTAATACTTTTGTTTAAATATGTGTTTTCGGTATGCTTTTTCTTAAGAAAATCCATAATTTCAGAAAATTTGAAAATTTGAAAATTTTCAAAATTTTTCTAAGTGTTGATTGTGATCTTCTTTGTATCTCAAACCAATTCGGTCTACATCGAATTGTTTGAAACAGATCACAATGGAGGTGTACCTTGGGAATTTTGACCAATTCGATCTCCAAGCAAATTCGGTCTTGACCGAATTGGCCTAAGAGACCGAATTGGCTTCCCAAGACACATGCTCCATTTTTGTGTAAAATTGGCCATGTAGAAATTCGGTCTATAGCAATTCGGTCTAGACCGAATTGATTTTGAATAGATCAAATTGATCTACAAAAGGCATTTTGATTCCTTAGTTTTATTCTTGCAAGTGAGCAATTCGATCTATAAGGCAATTCGGTCTAGACCGAATTGCCCATATAGACCGAATTGCCTCGCAAAAGCATATCCCCTTTTATTTTCCTGAGTACCCAAATTCGGTCTTCTTGCTGTAATTCGGTCTCCATAGCAATTCGGTCTAGACCGAATTGACTTCAAAAGTCCACATTACAGTAAGTGTTTGTTTGTTTGTTTTTCCTCTCAATTCGGTCTCCATGCCAATTCGGTCTAGACCGAATTGGCCTAAGAGACCGAATCCCTCACAAACAATTGGAGACGACACCAATTTGGTCTAGACCGAATTGATGGTTCGGTCTCCAATAGACCGAATTACCCCATATCCCTCACCCTATATATTTCTTTTTCCCCCTCTTTTCCCTCACTTTCACTCTCCACACTTAGAACATTCTCCAAAACCCTCCTTTCGCGAACTTCGTCTTCCTCGCGAAAACAGAGCTCGAACCGGTACCGTACCCCGTTCGAATCCTTCCCAAGCTTTCATAATGGCGTCTTCTTCGTCTAATCCTACTGAGAGTGTCGGGTAAGTGTCCTGTTTTCGATTTCGCACTCTCATTCTTGCGATTTCAGTTTTGGTTTTTCTTCATTTTTTGCGAAATCGGTAATGGGGAGGGGAATGAGGACTGTTTTCGTGTTGAGCATGGTCGGGAAGTGGTCGGAATGAGTTAGGTGTGGTCGGAATAGGCTGTAACAGAGTAGTTCAAACTAGGGATTTTTCCCGTGTGTTGTTCGAACCTCCATTGTTACTGTCCGAGTTTTCTGTGGTGTAGGGATGCTCCTATTTTATAAATTTTGGGTTTCAAAACCCATAAAAATCCGATCTTTGCTGTTATTGTGAATATTTGTTGCCATTATTTTGATTATGCATATCATGTGTTGTTCCTTTGTTGCTTGTTTAGACTTTGAGGATATGAAAATGGGGAAAACACAGTGGTTTATTTTCCCCTGCAACCACTGTGTTATTTTGTTTACTGGATATTTGGTAATGTTGTTGGATATGCATGTTGATGATGTTGCCGAATCTATGTTTTTGAAGCATGATTTATTGGCAAAATTTTGCATGATACTGGGGTGCGAATGGACTATTCTCGTATGTTGTTTTGTGGTTTGCATGTACTGTATTATGCATCCCTCTTAATAAATGCTCCTGTGGGGTACCTGTTACCACCACTTGTAAACTCAACTGAAAAAGTTGATGTTTGCATACATTGGAAACATGGTATTACAAAGGAAACCATGCCAAAGTTTTTCCCGACAAGTATTTTCCAAACACTATTGGCATGGCACTTTTGTCTAAAAAGACAATAGTTAGCAGAATTTTATTTTTATTCAAGTGGTTGACATGTTTATTATTGGGATATGTTGGGAATAAACAAGGTAGCAACTTTGCTCACCCATTAATACCCATTTCCCAAAACAAAAACTCAAATGGGGGACCACTCACACCCTCAACTTCATTAAATAAACAAGTCAACACTTTCCATAAAATCCAAAAATGACCTTTTTGCATGTGTATATTTCTATTTTCATTCATTCTTTTCTCTTAGTCCATCACATTGTCCTAGTAATTGCATAACTCTTCTTATGTATTGAATTCTTCATTATTAAATATCCATCTTCACTTTTGATATGCTTTTGATTACTCTTATAGTGATAAAAAATATATACTTTTCTTTTGTAGGCTCAATAGCCTATAAAAATCTTTATTTTGGTCCTTTGATCATTCAAAAATCTTTAGACTATTTTTAGTCAAAGAAAAATTGGTAAGGGTCCAAGACCCTTACTTCTCTTATTTCCTTTACTTTTTAGTTGCAATAACAGTTAGATGCTATAATCTAACTCCCTGTCTTTTAATATGTGGTACATCTCAATAATTCAAGTAAAACAAATTAACTCACATGTAGAGCACAACTCAAAATGTGAGGATGTTGATTTTTCAACTTGAATGTTTTTATCAAAAATTTATTAAAAATAGGTTCAATTTCTCTTCGCCAGGGACATCATCCTGCCAGGGCCAGCTCTAGAACAGGACAGGCTCGAACTACTGGACCTACCCATGGAACTTTTAGGAGAAATCCTCTCCCGCATAGGAGAGGATGACCTCAAAAAGGTTTTTGCTGCCAGAAGGGTATGCAAGAAGTTCAAGGCAGCATCAGGAAAGGGTTGAGAGCGAAGAAAAGACGAGAAAAATGTTCTAAATGATGTTCACCAAGCAAACTGGCCTGATGGAGACCATACTCAGGAAGCTATCCTCACCTCCAAGAGACGACACCGGACCCTCCAAGCACCATCAGAGAAGAAAGATTGAATCAACACGATCACATTCATGCGAGCTTAAATGTAAACATCATGCATTAGATTTTCCATTCACTCAGTACACTTTCATTCATACTGTGGAAATCTATTGTAACTGATGTATTTACTGCCTTTCACAAGAGAATTTCATCTTGAATTCTCAAAAATATTTTTTGAAAAAGATGTGTGACAGTCCAAGATGAATAAGTGACTGTCACGCCAAAAACAAAGCTGTAACATGCTTGCATGTTCACAGTATCTCTTTACTGCTTTCAATTAAATAACCGGCGTAAAACGAGCATAAAATCTGTCACCTAAATTCACATGTTGAATTTAGGCTAAGGATGAAATTTTCAAACTATTAAATTGGGATAAAACAACTAAAAATATGCATGATATAAATTTTTGAGGTTTTGAGCTATAAAAATCCAATGATATGATCACTTGGAAGAAAAACAAAATTTTCATGTTGAGAATTTGATTGAATAAAATGCAAGAATTTTTCAAAGGCTAAATTTAAGAATAAAGGTATGACATGATCAAACCATACCATGTGAGATCTGAGCCGAGTCACTTTTACTCATTATTTATTTGTTGTGTGAAAATCAATTCGATTAAAGGAAACTAGAACTTGCGATTGGGACCGATTCAAGACTATGCCATATTCCCGAAATCGAGCATATGATCGAGGCACTTAGAAAAACCCAAGTTTTTGGCCTTCTTTTGAAATCCAAACCCAAAAATATTTTCCCTTTAGGATTAACCAAGTTGAGCCTTTAAGCCTAATTTTTCTTTGAAACCCTCTATATCTTCCTAGCCTTACAAAAAGACCAAGAAAATCAAACCCAAGTGTACACGTATCAACTCCATCAAGGCATTGTAGTCTATGATCATCAAAATATCAATCGGTATTCAAAGACCGATAAGACCGATAAAAAAAAAGGGAGAGAAGAAAAGAAAAGAAAGAGAAAAATGTTGAGATTCATTCAACAGAAATAAATTGCAATTGACAAAGCAAATTAGAAATAGTCTAATGTCATGCAATAGAAAAGAAAAACAAAAGAAAGAAAGAATTATTGATGATCATAGATTTTAAATAAAAATATGCCAAGTCATGGTGGAATAGATTCGTGTCACTTTTAGCCCAATAATGTCCTTCCCAACCAAATGTTACAACCGTATGCCCCGTTATAACCTTAAATAAGACATCGGGATCTCGATTTGAAGAAATGAGTAGGTGGCGAGTTGGTCTAATTGCAAGCTTATAGGAGAATTTAGTTGAATTCGATTATGAGCGTATTGTCTAAAATCCAATTTGAGAGTGAGTGAACTTTCCGATTCTACTATATGTGAGGCTCTTTTGTAATTGATTAATGTTCATGTCATGCTTGAATTCAAGAATTAAACCAATGAAATTTTCTATACATATATTCAAGAAAAATTAACAATAATGATTGATTTGTATACCTATCCAAGTGAGAAGTATCATTTCATTAAACACTGCAATCAAGAGAGTTTAATACTTGTAATATTGATTGTATTATCCCAATATAACAAGAATGAAAATTTTTGAAGCCACGCAAATGGATTGAATGTGCAGAGTCCATGCTCTTAGGAGCACTGACTCTGACTGCTCGGGGACGATCAGTATTAAATGTGAGGATGTTGATAATGGCCAAAATTGTCCATTATTTCCAATCCATTTCCGTGTTTGAGACGGACATTTTGATCGTATTCCCATCTTATTTTAATGAGAAAGCAATTGAATTCCACAGATTGATGCAAGTTTGTAAGAAAAATAAGCTGGTAATGAAAGACACAAAAATATGCAATTTTAATTGCATTTGTGTTGAAAAATCCAAAAACATGAAAAAAGGAAAAAGAAAAAAAAAGGAATGAAAAGATGGGCAAAAGAATAAAATAGCCCACAAAAATCAAAAGGATGGGAAAAAGAATGAAAATCCCACAAATTGAAATTTTGGTTAAGTGTTGAAGATCAATTCGGTCTATCAGCAATTCGACCTAAACCGAATTGCTATTTAGACCGAATTGCTGAAGAGAAGAAAAAGAGAAGTGTTGAAGAAGGAAAGAGCAACCAATTTGGTATGTGGCAATTCGGTCTAAACCGAATTGACCCCTAGAC
Organism: Hygrophila difformis; assembly: GCA_030278955.1. Lineage (NCBI taxonomy): Eukaryota > Viridiplantae > Streptophyta > Magnoliopsida > Lamiales > Acanthaceae > Hygrophila > Hygrophila difformis. Next base: position 41,995,864 of record JAOANR010000007.1, on the reverse strand, counting down.
CGAATTGCACTTTGGAAAGAAGAAGACCCTGAGGAGAAAAGAAAAGGAGGAGTTCGATATATGCAATTCGGTCTAGGCCGAATTGAGTGCATAGATCGAATTCCCTCAAAACAAAGATGCCAAGCAGGAGCCATCATCAGCTCGACAAGGCCAATTCGGTCTACCCATAGACCGAATCACCACATTCCATGCTCAAGATCAAGGAGAAAGACCTCATTTCACCAATTCGGTCTAAACCGAACTGCTTGAGGAGACCGAACCACATTCGAAATTGCAGCTTTGAGCACGTGAGAAATGCATGGCACTGTGGATGGGCCCTGATGGGCCTAGGGTTCTGAGAAGAAGTATAAAAGCTGACCTTCCTCAACACAAGAAAATATCCGAACACTAACATTTGGACAATTGCTGGGAGACAAAAAGAAGGAGCAGAAGGTTCTCTACCCTTAAGGGTTAGGTAGGTAGTTTAGTTAGTTAGTTTACTTTTCATGTTTGTAGTGTAGTTCTAATGCTTTTGATCTTAGTTTATTTTTATAGAAGCTTGTCACTACCTTTAGTGTAGCCATTACCATAAACTTTAAATGCTTTGTAGTTATAATGAACCCTACCTTCAAGCTAATGATGGTTTTAGGGTTATTTGTTGCTTTCAAGTGTCAATACAAGAAAGAATCCAGAAATGGGTTTTTATTTCAAGTGTTTGGCACTTATTTAATGCTTTCCTTAGCAATAAATGTTAGAATATTTGTTTGTTTCAACTATGTTACATTTATTATGTCCTAGTTGACTTACATTCTCAATAAATGCATGTTTAGTGGGTTTTTGGCTTGTTCTTACACCTTAGTGATTCAAATGAGTGTTCTTAGGTTTTAGATGATTTTAGGTTTGTTAGAATTTATTTCCAAGTTTATTCTGTTGCTGTTTTGCTCTCTTTACGTTAGCTTATTGCTGCCTTAGATAATGTTGGTGTTCTTATTTTTATGCATGTGTTCTTATTAATCTTAGATGTTTAGGTCTTTGATCTTTGATTGCTTGTTTGTAGAATTAGGGTTTGTTTCATGCCAATACCTGCTAGCTACCTATTATGCCTATTTTCCTAAAAACACTCATTAGTGTGGCTGTGAGGTGACACTGATGTGAAATGAAGGATTTGGTAAATCTTATCCATCATGAACCACACAGTGTAAACCGAATTGCCCATGATAATGGAATTGCATGGCAAATATATTTGTTGAATGCCTTATCTAAAATCTATATGCAATTCGGTCTAGGCAATTCGGTCTAAACCGAATTGTAGACCGAATTGCCCATGAGACCGAATTACATAGCAAAAATTGTTCTCATATGGTGCACAAGCAATTCGGTCGGTGCAAATTCGGTTTAGACCGAATTCCTCCCATAGATCGAATTGATCTTGCACACCATATTGTATGCATTCCATCCCTTCATGCCTTAGTTTATTTTTATGTCTTACCAATTCGAATTGCCAATTCGGTCTAGACCGAATTCATTTGGTAATTCGAATTACCCTCTTTTTGGGGTAAATGCCTTAGCCAAATTTGAGTGAAGTAATGACTTCATCAATTCGAATTGTCCAATTTGGTTTAGACCGAATTGCTTTGACAATTCGAATTAGAGGATGCTTCATGACTTTACAAGGATTAATTGGGTATGGTGTTACTTCATACCTCATGCATCCTCAATTTGGTCTAATTTGCATTTTGTCCAATAGACCGAATTGCTTTCTTCCTTCTACTTTCAAAACTCCAAAAACATTTTATTTCTTGAGTTGTGTAAGTTGCATGGGTATATTGGGCCTAGGCCCATCACACCTAATTTTATCCATTACACATCTCAACCCATTAGTGTCTTATTTATTGTGTGATTAACACTCACACAATACCAAAAACATTTTCTTAATTTTGTTTATTTTCTCTTTCATTGTGTGTATGAACAACTAGTAAGAAATATATCAGACTAATGTTGGCGGGTATTCCCACACGGATAACTAGCTCGTATTCTGAATATTAATTACTAGTTATTATTTTGCATGGTCCGGATAGTGGTCGATGGAAGCCTTGGCGGTTCGTCCATCCGGGATTATGACAGCTGCTCAGCTGACTCCTATCCGGATACAGTTTTCTTTTCTTTATCTTAATTTCGAACCTGAATCTAGAGTTATAGTAATGATAGATGATATATGCCAATGTTATCTAATAATTACTACAGTAATAGAACATGTGGGTTTTCATCCAGATTCACAGATAGTAAAGTCTAAGATGACGGCGGCAAGCGTTGTTTAAGGTCTTCTGCTGTCCAAAATCATCTCACCTTAATAATTAGGTTAAATGGACCACAGATAACTGCAATCCAATTAACCCTAATTATTTTGTCATCTCTTTAGCCATTTTCTTCTTATCTCAGGCTAATTCATCTTTCTGTATCAACTTTTGTCTAACACCACTTTATATTTTGGGGTAATTCATTTTACTTCTCATATACATGTATGCATGATATTATTATGTAGATATTGTGGTCTATTATATTTTGGGAGATCCTTCTCCTTGGACATAGAAGTCTTGATTTAAATCAGATGCTGCACAATAAATTTTCACAAAAATCACTTTATAAAATCCGGATCTGAGTAAGGGATAAATTTGACAGTTATGACTAACTCATATTCTACTGGGGGTTGATTTTGAGAACATAGAAGCAGAGTCAGCGATTAGGTCTCACCTAGACTGAAAGGATCTGTGTTTAAATTGAGAGTTTAGTACCTGTTTAGGGAATGATTTTCAAATATCTATTTGTTTCTCAAAATTAATATGTGTTGGAAATCTTGTATTAAGTGTTGCATCGAATCAGTGTCCACTTGGATCCGGATAAGATGTGATAAATCATATTGGAGGAACAACATATAGGCCTTGGTTAATTTCTAAGGTAGGGTTGAGTATTCTTTCAACTGCTATCTTCTCCCACCAAAGCCTAAAATTGAGTCTCGAGTGAGTACATTCGAAATAGATCTTCATAGGTCTGTTCCACTCATGTTTGTATCTGTAACACCCGAGGAAAAACAAATTCAAATTGTTTTGAACTACGTCATGACTTGATCCCTTCACATGGTACGTAGGCAGCTTGGAAATCTAAATTCTAAGTTCAGTCACGAAATGATCACAAAATAAAACATAACCGAAAACATTCAACGTTAAACCCGAAGAAACCAAAACACAACTTCAGGAAAGTCATTAAAGAGGAACGGGACTAAATTAAGTAGACGAATTATCATACGGGATTTAGATCAAGTTCGTAATCAAATCCACATGAGAATTTCGAACTGGAAATGACCTGAAAAGTCGAACCAAGAGCGCGAAGGATAGAAACCCGATCGAGAAAAGGAGAAAAGACCCGACGGACCACGCGAACCACCCAACCCGGCCGGTTCAGGCGTCGCGCGCACTCCGCGCGCACGCGTGCGGCCACCGCGCGGGTCGCGGAGACGCGTCCGAGTAGTATACGCGCGCACTCCGCGCGGACAAAAGCCTGAGGGCGCGCCACCACCGCGCCAGAGGAGCAGAAGGTGTAATCTTTCCTTCTATGGCGATTTTCTTGCCAAAAATCCGTCCCCTATCAAGGGGAAACGGATCAAGGCAGTGGGGAAGGTTATAGGGACTGTGTGGCCGCCCCCTTCCCCTTATTTTCCAGAAAACAAACCCTAGCCACCCTTTATTCTTCATCTCCAAACCAAAATCTCTCCGAATCCACTTTCCGACGAACATTCCGGCGACGACGAGGCAAAAGGAACCAAGCCCTGCCCTCTAGACTCTTGGTAAGCTATGGTTTAATATTTTAATTCGTCCATAACACTTAGAAACTCGGAATCTGGCCCGTTTCCTTTGCCACGATTTCACGCCGGAAAACAAACAAAAAGCGATCGGAAGGATTGGCCGTTCGTCGCAACCCTAGGACCTCCGGAAACCCTTTCCAGCGACCCCATCCTCATTCTATGTAAGTTAAAGCCTTACTCTCAAATCTTTGTGGTTTATTGTTGTTTAAAACTCGAGATCTAGACCCGTTACAAAAACCGATTTTCAAAAACCCTATTTTCGTCCGATTTCAAAGACTCGCCTAAAACTCGACCTTCGGGAATTCAAACCGAAAACTTTTCAACATAAAAGTTGTTCCTAACACCTTTATCTATCTTGTGTCCAAATTTCAGCTGTTGACATTAAGTTGTGCTATCCCAAATCACGCCGTAAACTTTCTTTGACAACCCGAACGTTTCAAATTGTGACAGTTTCTCTTATTCGACTTGATGCACGATTTTCACCCATTTTTAGAATGATTCAACTTTGCATTTCTAAACAAAAGTTGTAGATAAATGTGTCTAGATTATGCATATAAAATTTCATGGATTTTGGAGTTCATTTGATATGTCAAACGGCCGAATTTCAGAACCTGTTTTAAGTAATCGTTTGAGTCCGCGCATGTACAGCGTGTTGTGGTCGATTTTTGAATATCTAAAATTCATTATTTCTAATTTCTTAAAACATGAAAATTGTTCATTATTGTGTTATGTATCTCCTGTAAAAATTTCGGATCAATTGGCTTTGAAATAAATTTTTAATCGGCGTCGCACAAACCTGTGACGGAATCAGTTTTTGAGACAGAAACTATCTTTGTAAAGAACTCAAATTTTGACTCACTTCGAAACCTTATTTCCAAAAACTTAAACATGAAAGTTGTTCGCGTGTGTGTTTTTGAGCTACTGTGTAAATCTCAGTATTTTTGGTGTAAAAATGAATTTTTAATTAAGAAAGGCGTAAACTGCGTCAAATCGGATTTTTCGAACTAGAGAAAACTCGAACTATGAAACGCGATATCGAATCTTTTGATCACTTGAAATACGAACTTTCGAAAAATCCCGTGCACTAGGCTGAGCCGATCTTCATGCTAATCATTATCTTTGAGACTGCCTCGTTAGTGGTCTCCTTACTATCTGAGATTCCCTCGTTAGTGATCTCACGCGTTGTGTTTTGGATCGCCTCGTTAGTGGTCCTACTATCTTTTGAGACTGCCTCGTTAGCGGTCTCCCATTGTTTGGACTGCCTCGTTAGTGGTCCTATGTTGAGATTGCCTCGTTAGTGATATCCCGGTATGGTGTCCTCTTCTTAGTTTGCGGGATACAACGTAAAAGACTTGTGTGAGTGCTTATTTACGCTTAATCGTATTTACTATGTTTTTAAATTATGTATTCAAATTGCGCATCTTAAATTATGCTTTTAAATTAAGTCCATTAATTATGTTTTCCGCTGCGAATAAAATACGTATTTGTTTTAAAAATTTATGCATGATAAGTGAGATCTTTAGTGTTAAACACATGTGACCCCTCTCATTTGTTAGTTAGGAATTAACTTACTCAGTATATTTTTATACTGACAACCGTTGTCATTTTTCTTTTACAGAGTATGTCGAGTGACGCATACGCATACACTTGGGGGGAATTATTTGTGAACATTTTCGCTTTCTGCATCGTATCACTGTTTTTACCGGGTCTGTTTAACCCGAGGTTTTGGCCCTGTTGGCTGTGATTACTTTCTGCTGCATTACTTTATCCGTGCATGATGACCTTAACTTTCGTATTTTGACTTAAGTATTATTAAATTCCGGACTATACGTTGAAATGTTTTTAAATCTTTTACGTGCCCACAAGCCTTGCATTTCCTTGGCGAGCTCGGGAATCCGTGTCTTGCTAGGGAGATGCGGCGGTAACACTTCGGCCTGGGTTATCAAATCCGGGGTGTTACAAGTTGGTATCAGAGCCCGAAATTTTATTTTGAAGCTATTATTATTATTAGTATTACTAATAATATTATTATTATAATTATTTTGATACTAATATTTTAAACCCTAGTAATATTTTTAAGTATATCACTTTTAAAGACCACTAGTTTTATTTAGTCCAAAAATTTATTTATAGCCCAATGTTTTAGCCAAGAAAAGAAAAATTAAACTTTTCGGCCCACTATAGAGGCCCAACCTTTAGCAATTTATTTTAAACATACGAATAAATTAAATTTTAATGGGGGAATAGACTTGCACTTGCATGCTGCATATAGATTTAATTCTTGCATATCTTGACTTTGCCTAAAACACACCCTAACTCTAACCTACCTTGTCAACACTAGATGGCTGCTCCAAAGCAAACATGATCAACCTATTAATGAGATTGATTGAAGCCTACCTCGGAACCCCTCAAAACGTGAACAACTTCAGGCTAAGAGTAGAACAAATGGAGGCCAACCTAGGTCACTGGCTAACCTGGGGGGAGCGGGGCACCAAGACCTGACCCAACTCCAAATCCAAATCAACGAACTCCAGGCCCACGAGACTGAGCTTCGGACCCAACTGGACGACATAGAGACCGAAGCAGGGGTCCTGGGATATCAACTGCTTCACTGGAAGGATGACTTGCTTCCACACGCCCCCCTTGGCCCAGGAGCTCCTCCCGCAGCTAGCCCCGTTGCTGACCCTGTCGCCACCCCGACAGCCGCCCCGACTCCAGTTGCCACCATCGATCCTGTTCCTACTACTGGACCCGCTTGGCCAGCAAGCCCGGTGTTCCATGGGCCCCTTGGCACGGGCACCATCGAGGATTTGAGTGATGAGGATGACCCCATGGAGGATCCGACTACCTACCCTCCCCAGGCTTAGGGATTTTCGACATACTATTCCTATTGTTCTCTTTTCCATTTTTCCCGGACTATTTTCAGCATCTTGCTACTTATCGCTTGTACCGAAATAAAAATCCCTATTAAGCAATAAAATCACAAGCACCTATTTAGTACACCATCTTCATATCTTGTCAAGACATCAACAGACAAGCAACATATCTACATCTGCGTAATAAATTGACAAGTGCCTCGAACCCTGAAACCCAGGGCCTCGACATTTAAAAACCCACATAAAACGACTGAATGAATAAATACAAATACTAACTAACTCCTGACAAGCATCACTCAAGTTAACAAATCACTTTTTTTTCCACAATCTCTCGAATCTCCCGGAACACTAAAACCTCCCTTGTGCTCACATGGTTGTAACAGGATGGCACCCCGAGGACGACCAAGGACCATCCCTGCCACCCCCAACACCCGCGACACGCCAGGGCAACCCAACGAGCAGGCACCTAACGTGGAAGCACCGGCCCCAGCAGGCCCGATGCCCAACCCTGCGGAAGGGCGGATGAGGAACATGGAGGAACTACTGATCGCACTGGGTAATGCTTACGTCAACCAGGGTGGAGTTGCCGCGGCGCCACCACCAGAAGCGAGGATCAACTACATGGCCGCAGTGAACCCCTACCGACCTCCTTACTACGTCGGGGAGGAGGACCCCGCTAAGCTGGAAGAATGGTTGAGAACCTTCGACAAATTGCTGAAGGCGGTAAGATGCCCGGAGGGGGAGAAGGTTCACGTGGCTTCATACTATCTGGGGGGCGAGGCCGACGACTGGTGGCAGGCTACCCAGGGGAAGCTGGCAGAGGATGATGAACCCTACTCGTGGAACGAGTTCATGGAGTTACTCCGGGAGCGCTTCTACCCAATGAGTACTAAGGCGGCACTGTACGAGGAGTTCTCATCCCTGAAGCAAGGAGAGAAATCTGTTCAAGAATACAATGCACGGTTTAAGGAGTTAGTGATATTTGCGCCCAGGATGGTACCTACGGACGGGGAGAAGGCGCAAAAGTTCGAAATGGGATTGAACTTGTCAATTCGGGAGTTGATCACCGGAGTTAACTACCCAGACCTGCAATCTGTCTATGATCGGGCAGTAGCAGTAGCACGAGTGCAACAGCTAAAAAGGAAGGCTGCTGGGGAATCTAGCCGAGGGGCGCAAGGACCAGACAAGAGGAACAGGGATAATAGGACGGGCAACACTACTGGCGGGGACAACTTTCGGCGAGGTCCGAACGGGAATGCTCAGAACAACAATGGTCGAAATGTCAACCAAGGAGGACGAGTGCCGCCGTGCCCAAGGTGTGGCAGGCCGCACCTGGTGAGGAGATGTCCTCAGGTGGGCGAGTGCTTCCGGTGCAGCCGAATTGGCCATCAGAGGGAGGAATGTCGAACCCGACTCGAGAACATCACAAAGAGAGAAGATTTGGTCACTGGACCTAACGAGCCGTTCAACCAAGGAGGTAGAAACGGAAACAACCAGGGGTATCGACCCCCTCCGAATCCGAACCAGCGCCCTCCGAACCAGCAACAAAACGCAAACCTGAATCAAAACCAGCCGGCCAACCAGGGGAGGCCGATGGGGAGGTTGAACGTGATCAACCAGGCTGACATACCCGCGCAGGGTGACGTGATGGCAGGTACTTTCCATGTCCTAAGTACTCCGCTTAGAGTTTTATTTGATTCCGGAGCCAGTTGTTCGATTATATCTTCGAAAGTCGTAACTGAACTAGATCTACCTAAGTGCGAGATGATTAGCTTAGGTATACAACTGCCCTCTGGAGAAGTAATAGCGTGCACTAAGCGTTACAATGGAATACCTATAGTAATATAGAACATAGAGTTCTTCGCGAACTTGGTAGAGTTTAACGTCAGAGACTTCGACGTCATATTAGGAATGGACTGGCTAACCAAATATAAGGCCGTGATCGAGTGCCAAAAGCAAAAGATCACGCTGGCAAAGTAGAGGGAAGAGAGTCATTTTCTACTCTCAGCCTCCTCAGAAGTCTAATAAGATAGTCAACGTCCTCGAGTTATGTAGCCTAATGCGTAAAGGCCACGTGTTATACGCATGCTACATTCATAATCTCGAGGCGGAGGAAGTCAGGATAGACAACATTCCGGTGGTAAGAGAATACCCGGATGTGTTCCCTGAAGACGTTCCCGGCATGCCCCCTAAGAGGGATCTTGAGTTCACCATAGATCTCATCCCGGGAACGGAACCTGTCTCAAAGGCTCCTTACCGCATGGCGCCACCGGAGATGAAGGAGCTAAAGGAGCAGCTCGAAGAATTTTTGGGGAAGGGATATATTAGACCGAGTACGTCTCCATGGGGAGCACCGGTCTTGTTCGTCAAGAAGAAGGATGGGAGTTTGCGACTGTGTATCGACTATAGAGGACTTAATCAAGTCACTATCAAGAACAAGTACCCGTTGCCCAGGATCGAGGATTTGTTCGACCAGCTGAAGGGAGCTATTGTGTTCTTCAAGATCGACCTGCGTTCGGGATATCATCAACTGCGAATCGCTGAGAAGGACATCCCAAAGACAGTGTTCAGGACTCGCTATGGACACTACGAATTCACAGTACTGTCATTCGGACTGACGAACGCCCCGGCAATGTTCATGAACCTCATGAACAACGTGTTCCGAGGGCTATTAGATCAATGCGTAGTGGTGTTCATAGACGACATCTTGATCTACTCAAGGGCGAGGAAGAACATTCCGAGCACTTACATAAAGTGCTGAGGATCCTCCGAGAAAATCAGCTATATGGGAAGCTGTCCAAATGCGACTTCTGGCTGAGGGAAGTAGCATTCCTTGGGCATATCGTATCCGCCAGTGGAGTGGCGGTAGACCCGGCAAAGATCTCGGCAGTAACCGAGTGGGTACCACTGAAGAGCCCAACGGAGATAAGAAGTTTTCTCGGACTGGCGGGCTACTACAGGCGATTTGTCCAGGACTTCTCCAAAATTGCCCGCCCGTTGACCCAACTGCTGAAGAAGGGGGTGAAGTACGACTGGACCGGCGAGTGCGAAGCCGCATTCCAGGAGCTAAAGAAACGACTTACCACGGCGCCAGAGTTGGCGTTACCATCAGAGAATGGAGACTTAGAGGTGTACAGCGACGCCTCGAGAGAAGGACTGGGATGCGTACTAATGCAGGATCAAAGAGTCATAGCGTACGCATCGCGACAGCTAAAACCACACGAGCAGAACTATCCGACGCACGACCTAGAACTGGCTGCGGTCGTGTTCGCCCTGAAAATTTGGAGACACTATCTCTATGGGCGGAAGTGTCGGATGTTCACCGACCATAAGAGCCTCAAGTACATATTCACGCAAAAAGAACTGAATTTGAGGCAGAGGAGATGGTTGGAACTGATCAAAGATTACGACCTGGAAGTCGCGTATCACGAGGGCAAGGCCAACGTCGTGGCCGACGCCTTGAGTCGGAAGACGCAACATGTCACGAACTCACTTGTGATACCGGCCGAATTGTACAGAGATTTGGCGAAATTAAGCCTGGAACTGGTGCATCCCGGTACGGTAACCGAGGTCGTCAACGCGATGGTAGTAGGGCCTACCATATTCGAAGAGATACGACTCGCCCAATCGAGTGACGAAAAGTTGGAGGAAATAAGGAGAAGCATTGCCGAAGGAAAGGCAGTGGATTTCAAGGTTCACGAGGACGGGAGCATCCGCTTCAGGGGAAGGTGGTGTATACCGCGGGAGTCCGCGGATCTGAAGAAGAAGGTGATGGAGGAAGGCCATAGCACCCCCTACTCGGTTCACCCCAGAGGGGACAAGCTATACAAGGACTTGAAAAAGAACTACTGGTGGCCGAACATGAAGAGAGAAGTGGCCGAGTTCGTGGCAAGGTGCCTTACCTGCCAAAAGGTCAAGGCAGTATGACAAAAACCCCTAGGGTTAATGCAACCATTGGAGATCCCAAGCTGGAAGTGGGATAATATCTCCATGGATTTCGTTTCAGGGTTACCACGTTCACCAAAGGGGATGAATAAGATCTGGGTGATCGCGGATAGGTTAACGAAGGCAGCCATATTCATCCCGATGAAAGACACCTGGTCAATGGACCAAATAGCAAGAGCATATGTAGACAATGTAGTACGCCGGCACGGGGTGCCACATGACATCATCTCGGATAGGGATAGCAGATTCGTCTCTCAGTTTTGGACCAAGCTGCAAGAAGCCCTTGGGACGCGAATAAAGATGAGTACCGCGTTCCACCCCATGACGGATGGGCAGATGGAGCGAACCATACAAACGTTGGAGGACATGTTGAGGGCCTGTGTGCTAGAATTCAAGGGAAGTTGGGAGCACCATTTACCCTTGATCGAGTTCTCCTACAACAACAGCTACCATGCGAGCATCGACATGGCACCCTTCGAGGCACTATATGGGCGAAGATGCCGGAGCCCGTTGAGCTGGGAAGAGAGCGATCGGACGGTGGCAGTAGGACCACAATTGGTGGAGGACATGGCCCAACAGATTAAGGTCATCCAAGGAAAGATGAGAGCCGCTCAGGACCGGCAAAAGAGTTATGCGGATGTAAGACGGCAAGAATTGGAATTCCAAGTCGGCGACAAAGTCATGTTGAAGGTATCACCAATGAAGGGTGTGATGCGCTTCGGCAAACGAGGGAAACTGAGCCCACGGTACATAGGACCCTATGAGATCCTCGAAAGAGTGGGAAATCTAGCGTACCGGCTAGCTCTACCGCCTCAACTAGCACGCGTCCACAACGTGTTTCACGTCTCCCAACTGAAGAAGTATGCACCCGACATGTCGCATGTACTCCAACCGGACGTAATCGAACTAGATGATGACCTGACCTGTAATACCCGAGAATTTTCCAACATAAAATAAAACAATAATTAAATAAATAATAAATAAAATAAATACTATAAATAAATAAACCAATCCAGCAAATAAAAGAAATAAATAAAGATAAGGAAATGAGAAATGAGACTTCTACTTAAAAAGGAATTAAAGGAATTTAATTAAACAAAAGGATGGATAAATGGAACACCCAAAACCCGACACTAATGAACTCGAGTATTCGAGTCCAAAATATCCAATTAGACTGAGAATAAAATTAGAGAGAGAGTATGAACCCGAATATACCCCGGAAATCGGAATTCGGGAGCATAGAGGGATAGAAACCCGAAAGAGAGGCGGAAACGCACGACGGATCGCACGACCCGCCCGGACCGAAGTCCAGGCGAAGCCGGCGCGGTGGCCGCGCGGTGGAAGGGCTTCAGCGCGCCACGACCGCGCCAACCCACAGATTTGGTTGTTGCGTGAATCTCTCACCCGAACGCGGATTTTTCGACTTTCGGTTGAACACCTCTCGACTCCAGAGTTCTAGGTCGGCCGTGGACGCCCTAGGGACTTAGAATTCTATAAATAAGCCCCTTGGGAGCCCCGAACAAGTTTACGAAACCCTAAAGCATTCTATACGCTCGAAACCCTAAATCCGGAGTCGTCGGAGGCACGAAACCAAGACGAACGCTGTTGGACGAGTTCTCAACAGATCTCCATAGTCGTGGTAAGTCTCGGTCCAATCTCTATTCAATAAACGATTCGAAAACGAATCCTAATCATCTCCTTTTTCTTTCTACACCCCCGTATCGAATCTAGATCGTAGAACCCGACGAACGGAGAGGAGAGACGGTGATCTGGAAGCCACGCCTCCGAATTGGACATTCCCGACGTTCATAGACACTGTAAGTTAACCTTACATGGTTTTGGGAGATTTTAAAACATTCGAAACCTAAAAGATTTGACACGAATCATAAATCTGTCCTCTTTCGTTTTCTACCGGCGCAACAGGATTGTTGAATTTTTCCGACCTTTAAAACGAACTCAAACGGAAAAACTTAAAACACGAAAAACGTTCCTAAGACTTAGACCTAGTTACTGTAAAAATTTGAGAATTTTTGGAGTTGATTTGATATGTGAAAACCTGTCGAAACCGAACTGTTTAATTCTAGATCTTGAAATCTTGGACAGAACTTAGGAATGATCTTGATCTCGTTTTTGACATAGGATCTAGGCTGTTTTAGATCTTTGGCCGAACATGAAAGTTGTAGATAAATGTCTTAAGATGATCCCTGTCAAATTTCATTAAATTTGGAGTTGAATTGATATGTTAGAACTTGAAATCTTTAAACTGTGACCTGTAAACTCGGACAGATTTCTTGTTATGCAAAAATTAGCGTTTTTGACCTACTTAGGTATCTCGGATTGAAAAAGTTAAAACACGAAAGTTGTAGATCTTGGTGTTTCCGAGTCAGATATGAAATTTCGGAATTTTTGGAATTAAATCTGATTTTAGACGAATTTTGGAGTAAACTGTGATTTACCGAAACGAAATTTTGAAATCTTGTTGAAACATGGAATTAACCTTTAGGGTTGAAACGAATTGAGATATTGTTTCTAAATTAATACATTGGAAGGCAGATTTTAAAAACTAAATCCCCTTACAAACTTGATAAATTAAAATTAGGGGTGAGTGCTCTGCAGGGTGCCCCCTAACGATTCACTTCGTGCCGTAATGGACGATGGTGACCCCGCGCGCTATACTTGAAATGTGATATTGCCAAAACGGCGAAACTTAGAGCCTACACTCTCGTGAATATCCGTATGGGTTTCCCGAGGCTCCGGAGTGGTACTGGGTATGGCTGATACGGCTGCGGCCGCCGGGCTACCGGCTAAACTTGTTGTCATCGCGATTTTTATCGTGAAACTTTGAAATACCAAATCGGGAATGTAATGGGGATTCTAAATTAAATTAAACTTGATTAAATGATATTGTTGTCAAATTAAATTATTTAAATGCTTTATTTAAATTATGGCTATTATCTTGAACCATGTGATATGTGTTATTAAATAGAGCCTGAGATAGATTGTGCTATATGATATGGATTATATGGAGTCAATATTATGTTATTATCATGCTTTTGTTAAATTATTAAAGTTATGGCTTTTAAACCCTACGATCATGCATGTGTTAACTTACTCAGCAATTTTGCTGATCAAAACCATTTTTATTCCTTTCTTTACAGAATATGTGGAATGAGCCTGTATGAGCACGAATCATGCATGGGATTTTGGGGATTGTTATTTTGCTTTTATATTTCATACTTAGACTATATTATGAACGGGCCTGTTTAACCCGTGTTTTGGCCATGTCGGCCCTATTTTATATTTTCCGCTGCGATACTGTACTAAACTAAATATTTCCGCTGCGCTATGCTATTGTTATTTTCGATTTATATTGTATGGGCTATTTTGAATGCTTTAAATATTTTGAACACTGCAATACCTAGCCTTGCATCTCTTTAGTAAGCTCGGAGAAACCGTGTCTTACTAGGGAGGTGTGGCGGTGACATCCCGACCTGGGTTACCAAAAACCGGGGTGTTACAAGTTGGTATCAGAGCCCGGCTATTTTTAAACTATTATTTTTAAACCATTACTATTTTTAAACTATTATTTAAACCATTATTATTTTTAAACTATTATTTTTAAACCATTACTATTTTTAAACTATTATTTAAACCATTATTATTTTTAAACTATTATTTTTAAACCATTACTATTTTTGAACTATTATTAGTATTTTGACTATTATTTTAAAATTTAAATTATTATTTCCATGGAGAAAAAAATTTTATTTTAAAACCCATGGAAAAATATACATATATGGTGCATTAAATTATTATTGGGGGGAAATATCATTTGCATATGCATGTTGCATCTCTGCTATGAACTTAGAATCTTGGAAACTTGAACTTAGAATCTTGGCGAAACTTGCACTAGAATCTTGGCGAAACTTGAACTTAGAATGTTTGCGAAACTTGAACTTAGCATCTTGGCGAAACTTGAACTTAGAATCTTGGAAACTCGAACCTAGAATCTGGGCGAATTGAACTAGAGTCTTGGCGAATATTAACTTAGATCTCTTGCTTGCGCTAGATGGCTAGTCAGGACATGATGCAGTTGATGGTCAGGATGATGAGCGTTCACCTCGATTCCCACCAAACCCTAGAGCAAATGAAGTACCGTATGGCTCAATTGGAGGCCAATTTACATCACATGGGCAACTTGAGAGAGATGGATCATCACCGCATAAACCAACTCGAGCGCCAAGTTCAAACCCTCACTACACAAAACTTAATACTAAAGGAATACATCGATGCCCACGGGCAAGATTTAAACACTATCTTTGACGACCTACTACCGCCGAGTTCGGAGGAGGAAGATCCGGAGGAAGATCCTGCTACCCCACCGGGAGACGTCTTGAGGCACTAGAGATTCTATTGTTAGACATTGTTTTGCTAGAAAAATATTTCTACTTTTGTACTAAAATTTCTTTTGAGGAAATAAAATGCCCGATTTATTTTGTTAAAATCAAAACAAACAAAACAAAATAAAATAAAACCTCGAAGCATACGATGCTCCTTAGTTCGAACAAAGCACCACGTGCTAAATTACTACACACATATACATTCATACAAATTGCTTAGACTATATGCTAAATTCATCAGTCCTAAACTATCCTATTTGTACCAGAATGGCACCCAGAGGAAGAGGAAGAGGCAGAGCCCAACCTGCTCCCCAAACCACTACTGAAACACCTACTGAAACACCACCAAACGTCACCGAACCAAACCAACCTGATGAGGAACAGCCCCAAGGTGCGCAGGACGCCCCCGCACCGAACAATGTGGGCGATCGTCTTAGGACGATAGAGGAGGTGTTGATTGCGCTCGGAAATGCGCAAGTCAACCAGGGTCAAGCTGCGGCGGTACCTCCGCCCCAAGCTCGCCCTAACTACCTGGCGATGGTGAATCCCTACCAGCCGCCCCACTATGCTGGTGAGGAGGATCCAGCTAAACTGGAGGAATGGATCCGGACTTTCGACAAGCTGCTGGGAGCGGTCAAATGTCCGGAAGGAGAAAGGGTACATGTCGCTTCATACTACTTGGGAGGCGAAGCTGATGACTGGTGGCAAGCAACGCAAGCCAAACTAACTGAAGATGACGAGCCTTACTCATGGATGGAGATGATGGAACTACTCAGGGATCGATTCTATCCCTTGAGTACCAAAGCTGCCATGTACGAGGAATTCCTGTCACTGAAGCAAGGAAGCCAAACGGTGCAAGAATACTACACCCGCTTCAAGGAGCTGGTGAGGTTCGCACCAAGGCTAGTGCCTACTGATGCGGAAAAGGCACAGAAGTTCGAGATGGGACTGAACCTGTCTGTGCGCGAGGTGATCGCGGGGGTACACTACCCCGATTTGCAAGCCGTATACGATCGCGCTGTAGCGGTAGCACGTGTGCAGCAGCTGAAAAGAAGGGTGAGTGGGGAGTCCAGCAGGGGTCCTCAAGACAAGAGAAGTCGAGATTCACGAAACGAGAACAACACTGGAAGGAACGAGCAGCGCAGAGGGTCGAATAGGCCCCAACAAAACAACACTGGGAGGAGGTTCAATCAAGAAGATCCGGTACTGCCTTGCCCGCGATGTGGACGACCACATCTGGCAAGGGGATGCCCGCAACAAGGCGCTTGTTACCGATGCGGTCGAATGGGTCACGTTCGACGGGAATGTCGAACTAGGCTTGAGAACATAACGAAGAGGGACGATTTGGTCGCAGGGCAAGAACAGCCTCAAAACCAAAACGGGCGAAATGGTAATAACCAAGGGTACAGACCCCCTCAAAATAGGCCGCAAAACCAGAACCAGAACCAACGACCTCCGCCCCCACAGAATCAAAACCAGCAACAAAATCAGCAGCCGAATGCGAATCAGCAGGGCAATCAGGGACGCCCTATGGGGAGGCTGAACGTGGTGAACCAAGCGGACGTGCCTGCGCAAGGAGAAGTGATGGCAGGTACATTTCACGTTTTGAATACACCCCTTAGAATTCTATTTGATTCCGGAGCTAGTTGCTCAATTATTGCATCAAGGATAGTGCCTGAGTTAGATCTACCTAAGTGCGAGAGAATTAGCTTAGGAATTCAATTGCCTTCTGGAGAAGTAGTGTCTTGCTCTAAACGATATAACGGAATTCCTATAGTGATAAAGAACGTAGAATTCTTCGCGAACTTGGTAGAATTTAACTTAAGAGACTTTGACATCATACTGGGGATGGATTGGCTATCCCAGTATAAAGCGGTGATCGAATGCCAAAAGCAAAAGATCACCTTGTCGAAAAGTAGGGGAAAGAGAGTTATCTTTTACTCTCAGCCCCCTAAGAAAAGTAACAAAATCGTTAGTGCACTTAAACTAAGTAACTTGATGCGTAAGGGGTATGAACTATATGCGTGCTATGTGCACAACCTTGAGGCGGAAGAGAACAAGGTTGATAGCATACCAGTGGTAAGAGAATACCCGGACGTATTCCCTGAAGACGTTCCGGGCATGCCACCTGAGAGAGATCTTGAATTCACCATAGATCTCATTCCGGGGACAGAGCCTGTCTCAAAAGCTCCGTACCGGATGGCGCCATTGGAAATGAAGGAGTTAAAGGAACAACTCGAGGAGCTATTAGGAAAAGGTTACATAGGACCGAGTACGTCCCCTTGGGGAGCACCGGTTTTGTTTGTTAAGAAGAAAGACGGAGGATTACGTCTTTGCATAGATTACCGAGGACTAAACCAAGTGACCATTAAGAATAAATACCCCCTACCGAGAATAGAGGATCTATTTGATCAACTGAAGGGAGCTTCAGTATTCTCGAAGATCGATTTGCGATCTGGGTATCATCAATTGAGGATTGCCGAGAAGGACATTCCAAAGACGGCGTTTCGAACACGATATGGCCATTACGAGTTCACAGTGTTATCCTTCGGGCTAACAAATGCTCCGGCCATGTTCATGAATCTCATGAACAACGTGTTCCGAGAATTGTTAGATCAGTGCGTCGTAGTGTTCATCGACGACATCCTGATCTACTCGAAGAGCGAGGAGGAGCATGCGAAGCACTTACATCAAGTGTTGGAGATCCTGCGAAGAAATCAGCTATACGGCAAGCTGTCGAAATGTGACTTCTGGCTGAAAGAAGTGGCATTTCTCGGACACATAGTATCCGCTGATGGCGTATCAGTGGATCCGGCAAAAGTTTCTGCCGTAACTGAATGGGCAACTCCGAAGAGTCCAACGGAAATAAGGAGTTTCCTTGGATTAGCCGGATATTATAGACGATTCGTGAAGGACTTTTCAAGGATTGCACGTCCTTTGACCCAGCTACTTAAGAAAGGAGCAAAATATGAGTGGACCGAAGCTTGTGAGATTGCGTTTCAAGAGCTGAAGAAACGACTCACAACCACACCCGTATTAACACTACCATCAGAGAATGGTGACTTCGAAGTATATAGCGATGCTTCGAAGGAAGGTTTAGGTTGTGTTTTGATGCAAGACTCGAGAGTCGTAGCCTATGCATCACGCCAACTAAAACCTCACGAGGAAAATTATCCGACACATGACCTGGAGTTGGCAGCGGTCGTTTTCGCTCTAAAGATATGGAGACATTATCTTTATGGGCGGAAGTGTCGAATGTTCACCGACCACAAGAGCTTGAAGTATATATTCACTCAGAAGGAGTTGAATTTGAGACAGCGAAGGTGGTTGGAACTTATCAAAGACTACGATTTAGAGATAGCATACCACGAGGGGAAGGCGAATGTGGTAGCCGATGCCCTAAGTCGGAAAACCCAACACGTGGCAAACCCGTTGGTAATTCCGCCGGCATTGTACATGGATTTGGCAAGATTGGAGTTAGAACTTGTGCATCCTGGCACAGTGAGAGAAACGGTCAATGCCATGGTCGTAGAAACTCCAATATTGGACGAGATTCGACTCGCTCAACCGGGCGACCCGAAACTCGAGAAGATAAAAGGGTATATTGCCGAAGGAAAGGCAATAGGATTTGCTGTCCACGAGGATGGAAGCATCCGTTTTAAAGGTAGATGGTGTGTGCCTCTTAAATGTGCCGAATTGAAGCAAAGGTTGATGGAGGAAGGGCACAACACGCCATACTCCGTACATCCCGGAGGTGACAAGCTATACAAAGATCTGAAGAAGATCTATTGGTGGCCGGGAATGAAGAAGGAAGTGGCAAATTTCGTGGCGAGATGTCTCACCTGCCAAAAGGTTAAGGCAGTGCGACATAAACCCTTAGGATTGATGCAACCACTAGAGATTCCAAGTTGGAAGTGGGATAGCATCTCAATGGACTTTGTCTCGGGATTACCCCGATCACCTAAAGGCATGAACAAGATTTGGGTGATTGTGGATAGGCTAACGAAGACAGCCATATTTATCCCAATGAAAGACACGTGGACTATGGACCAATTGGCCCGAGCCTACATTGATAATGTGGTACGACGACATGGAGTACCACATGATATCATTTCCGATAGAGACAGTAGATTTGTCTCTCATTTCTGGACAGAGTTACAAAAAGCTCTCGGTACTCAAATCAAAATGAGCACCGCATTCCACCCAATGACGGATGGACAAACCGAGAGAACAATCCAAACACTAGAAGACATGCTGAGAGCATGCGTGTTGGAATTCAAAGGGAATTGGGAATCTCATTTACCCTTGATTGAGTTTTCCTATAATAATAGTTACCATGCTAGTATCGGCATGGCACCTTTCGAGGCATTGTATGGACGAAAGTGCCGAAGCCCTTTGAGTTGGGAAGAAAACGATAAGTCCGTGGTAGTGGGACCACAACTTATCGAAGACATGGCTCAACAAATCAAAGTGATCCAAGGGAAGATGAAAGCCGCTCAAGACCGTCAAAAGAGTTATGCCGACGTGAGACGACGAGACCTAGAATTTCAAGTGGGAGATAGGGTCATGCTAAAGATATCACCCATGAAGGGGGTGATGCGCTTTGGCAAACGAGGGAAGTTAAGTCCGCGATACATAGGACCTTACGAAATTCTAGAACGGGTCGGAACTCTAGCCTACCGATTGGCTTTACCGCCACACTTAGATAGAGTTCATAATGTCTTCCATGTCTCACAACTAAAGAAGTATGTGCCGGACCCGACACATGTACTTCAACCGGAGATAATTGAACTCGATGAAGATTTGACTTACGAAGAGGTCCCAGTGCGTATTCTCGATACTAAGGAACGAGTAACGAGGAACAAAACCATCAAGATGATCAAGGTTCTTTGGTCAAACCACGAAAGTGAGACGGCAACTTGGGAAGTAGAATCCGATATGAGGGAACGATACCCGACATTGTTCCAAACCGATACCGACACAGTTATGGGGACATAACTGCAATCTTAAGGGGGAGAGGATGTCATACCCCCTAATTTTTCGTGCATTTTTGTAAACTTTTGAACTACGTTATGGCTTGATCCCTTTACCGGGTACGTAGGCAGCTTAGAAGTTTTAATTCTAAGTTCAGTCACAACATAATAAAACAAACACAAGACCTTAGCACGAGACGAGAAAAGCCGAAACACAACTTCGAGGACGAAGTTGATTCTTAAGGAGGGTAGACTGTAATACCCGAGAATTTTCCAACATAAAATAAAACAATAATTAAATAAATAATAAATAAAATAAATACTATAAATAAATAAACCAATCCAGCAAATAAAAGAAATAAATAAAGATAAGGAAATGAGAAATGAGACTTCTACTTAAAAAGGAATTAAAGGAATTTAATTAAACAAAAGGATGGATAAATGGAACACCCAAAACCCGACACTAATGAACTCGAGTATTCGAGTCCAAAATATCCAATTAGACTGAGAATAAAATTAGAGAGAGAGTATGAACCCGAATATACCCCGGAAATCGGAATTCGGGAGCATAGAGGGATAGAAACCCGAAAGAGAGGCGGAAACGCACGACGGATCGCACGACCCGCCCGGACCGAAGTCCAGGCGAAGCCGGCGCGGTGGCCGCGCGGTGGAAGGGCTTCAGCGCGCCACGACCGCGCCAACCCACAGATTTGGTTGTTGCGTGAATCTCTCACCCGAACGCGGATTTTTCGACTTTCGGTTGAACACCTCTCGACTCCAGAGTTCTAGGTCGGCCGTGGACGCCCTAGGGACTTAGAATTCTATAAATAAGCCCCTTGGGAGCCCCGAACAAGTTTACGAAACCCTAAAGCATTCTATACGCTCGAAACCCTAAATCCGGAGTCGTCGGAGGCACGAAACCAAGACGAACGCTGTTGGACGAGTTCTCAACAGATCTCCATAGTCGTGGTAAGTCTCGGTCCAATCTCTATTCAATAAACGATTCGAAAACGAATCCTAATCATCTCCTTTTTCTTTCTACACCCCCGTATCGAATCTAGATCGTAGAACCCGACGAACGGAGAGGAGAGACGGTGATCTGGAAGCCACGCCTCCGAATTGGACATTCCCGACGTTCATAGACACTGTAAGTTAACCTTACATGGTTTTGGGAGATTTTAAAACATTCGAAACCTAAAAGATTTGACACGAATCATAAATCTGTCCTCTTTCGTTTTCTACCGGCGCAACAGGATTGTTGAATTTTTCCGACCTTTAAAACGAACTCAAACGGAAAAACTTAAAACACGAAAAACGTTCCTAAGACTTAGACCTAGTTACTGTAAAAATTTGAGAATTTTTGGAGTTGATTTGATATGTGAAAACCTGTCGAAACCGAACTGTTTAATTCTAGATCTTGAAATCTTGGACAGAACTTAGGAATGATCTTGATCTCGTTTTTGACATAGGATCTAGGCTGTTTTAGATCTTTGGCCGAACATGAAAGTTGTAGATAAATGTCTTAAGATGATCCCTGTCAAATTTCATTAAATTTGGAGTTGAATTGATATGTTAGAACTTGAAATCTTTAAACTGTGACCTGTAAACTCGGACAGATTTCTTGTTATGCAAAAATTAGCGTTTTTGACCTACTTAGGTATCTCGGATTGAAAAAGTTAAAACACGAAAGTTGTAGATCTTGGTGTTTCCGAGTCAGATATGAAATTTCGGAATTTTTGGAATTAAATCTGATTTTAGACGAATTTTGGAGTAAACTGTGATTTACCGAAACGAAATTTTGAAATCTTGTTGAAACATGGAATTAACCTTTAGGGTTGAAACGAATTGAGATATTGTTTCTAAATTAATACATTGGAAGGCAGATTTTAAAAACTAAATCCCCTTACAAACTTGATAAATTAAAATTAGGGGTGAGTGCTCTGCAGGGTGCCCCCTAACGATTCACTTCGTGCCGTAATGGACGATGGTGACCCCGCGCGCTATACTTGAAATGTGATATTGCCAAAACGGCGAAACTTAGAGCCTACACTCTCGTGAATATCCGTATGGGTTTCCCGAGGCTCCGGAGTGGTACTGGGTATGGCTGATACGGCTGCGGCCGCCGGGCTACCGGCTAAACTTGTTGTCATCGCGATTTTTATCGTGAAACTTTGAAATACCAAATCGGGAATGTAATGGGGATTCTAAATTAAATTAAACTTGATTAAATGATATTGTTGTCAAATTAAATTATTTAAATGCTTTATTTAAATTATGGCTATTATCTTGAACCATGTGATATGTGTTATTAAATAGAGCCTGAGATAGATTGTGCTATATGATATGGATTATATGGAGTCAATATTATGTTATTATCATGCTTTTGTTAAATTATTAAAGTTATGGCTTTTAAACCCTACGATCATGCATGTGTTAACTTACTCAGCAATTTTGCTGATCAAAACCATTTTTATTCCTTTCTTTACAGAATATGTGGAATGAGCCTGTATGAGCACGAATCATGCATGGGATTTTGGGGATTGTTATTTTGCTTTTATATTTCATACTTAGACTATATTATGAACGGGCCTGTTTAACCCGTGTTTTGGCCATGTCGGCCCTATTTTATATTTTCCGATGCGATACTGTACTAAACTAAATATTTCCGCTGCGCTATGCTATTGTTATTTTCGATTTATATTGTATGGGCTATTTTGAATGCTTTAAATATTTTGAACACTGCAATACCTAGCCTTGCATCTCTTTAGTAAGCTCGGAGAAACCGTGTCTTACTAGGGAGGTGTGGCGGTGACATCCCGACCTGGGTTACCAAAAACCGGGGTGTTACATGACCTATGAAGAAACCCCGGTACAAATACTCGATTACAAAGAAAGGGTAACAAGAAATAAATCTATAAAGATGGTCAAGGTCTTGTGGTCTAACCACGAGACGGAGATGGCAACCTGGGAATTGGAAGCCGACATGAGACAACGTTATCCTACCCTCTTCCAAGATGAACCGACCACAGTTATGGGGACATAACTGTATTCTTAAGGGGGGAGGATGTAACACCCGAGGAAAAACAAATTCAAATTGTTTTGAACTACGTCATGACTTGATCCCTTCACAGGGTACGTAGGCAGCTTGGAAATCTAAATTCTAAGTTCAGTCACGAAATGATCACAAAATAAAACATAACCGAAAACATTCAACGTTAAACCCGAAGAAACCGAAACACAACTTCAGGAAAGTCATTAAAGAGGAACGGGACTAAATTAAGTAGACGAATTATCATACGGGATTTAGATCAAGTTCGTAATCAAATCCACATGAGAATTTCGAACTGGAAATGACCTGAAAAGTCGAACCAAGAGCGCGAAGGATAGAAACCCGATCGAGAAAAGGAGAAAAGACCCGACGGACCACGCGAACCGCCAACCCGGCCGGTTCAGGCGTCGCGCGCACTCCGCGCGCGCGCGCGGCCACCGCGCGGGTCGCGGAGACGCGTTCGAGTAGTATACGCGCGCACTCCGCGCGGACAAAGGCCTGATGGCGCGCCACCACCGCGCCAGAGGAGCTGAAGGTGTAATCTTTCCTTCTATGGCGATTTTCTTGCCAAAAATCCGTCCCCTATCAAGGGGAAACGGATCAAGGCAGTGGGGAAGGTTATAGGGACTGTGTGGCCGCCCCCTTCCCCATATTTTCCAGAAAACAAACCCTAGCCACCCTTTATTCTTCCTCTCCAAACCAAAATCTCTCCGAATCCACTTTCAGACGAACATTCCGGCGACGACGAGGCGAAGGAACCAAGCCCTGCCCTCTAGACTCTTGGTAAGCTATGGTTTAATATTTTAATTCGTCCATAACACTTAGAAACTCGGAATCTGACCCGTTTCCTTTGCCACGATTTCACGCCGGAAAACAAACAAAAAGTGATCGGAAGGATTGGCCGTTCGTCGCAACCTTAGGACCTCCGGAAACCCTTTCCAGCAACCCCATCCTCATTCTATTTAAGTTAAAGCCTTACTCTCAAATCTCTGTGGTTTATTGTTGTTT
Organism: Hygrophila difformis; assembly: GCA_030278955.1. NCBI lineage: Eukaryota > Viridiplantae > Streptophyta > Magnoliopsida > Lamiales > Acanthaceae > Hygrophila > Hygrophila difformis. The sequence continues at coordinate 41,971,775 of JAOANR010000007.1, read as the reverse complement.
AAAACTCGAGATCTAAACTCGTTACAAAAACCGATTTTCAAAAACCTATTTTCGTCCGATTTCAAAGACTCGCCTAAACTCGACCTTCGGGAATTCAAACCGAAAACTTTTCAACATAAAAGTTGTTTCTAACACCTTTATCTATCTTGTGTCCAAATTTCAGCCGTTGACATTAAGTTGTGCTATCCCAAATCACGCCGTAAACTTTCTGTGACAACCCGAACGTTTCAAACTGTGACAGTTTCTCTTATTCGACTTGATGCACGATTTTCACCCATTTTTAGAATGATTCAACTTTGCATTTCAAAACAAAAGTTATAGATAAATGTGTCTAGATTATGCATATAAAAGTTCATGGATTTTGGAGTTCATTTGATATGTCAAACGGCCGAATTTCAGAACCTATTTTAAGTAATCGTTTGAGTCCGCGCATGTACAGCTTGTTGTGGTCGATTTTTGAATATCTAAAATTCATTATTTCTAATCTCTTAAAACATGAAAATTGTTCATTAATGTGTTGTGTATCTCCTGTAAAAATTTCAGATCAATTGGCTTTGAAATGAATTTTTAATCGGCGTCGCACGAACCTGTGACGGAATCAATTTTTGAGACAGAAACTATCTTTGTAAAGAACTCAAATTTTGACTCACTTCGAAACCTTATTTCCAAAAACTTAAAACATGAAAGTTGTTCGCGTGTGTGTTTTTGAGCTACTGTGTAAATCTCAGAATTTTTGGTGTAAAAATGAATTTTTAATTAAGAAAGGCGTAAACTGCGTCAAATCGGATTTTTCGAACTAGAGAAAACTCGAACTATGAAACGCGATATCGAATCTTTTGATCACTTGAAATACGAACTTTCGAAAAATCCCCTGCACTAGGCTGAGCCGATCTTCATGCTAATCATTATCTTTGAGACTGTCTCGTTAGTGGTCTCCTTACTATCTAAGATTGCCTCGTTAGTGATCTCGCGCGCTGTGTTTTGGATCGCCTCGTTAGTGGTCCTACTATCTTTTGAGACTGCCTCGTTAGTGGTCCTATGTTGAGATTGCCTCGTTAGTGATCTCCCGGTATGGTGTCCTCTTCCTAGTTTGCGGGATACAACGTAAAAGACTTGTGTGAGTGCTTATTTACACTTAATCGTATTTACTATGTTTTTAAATTATGTATTCAAATTGCGCATCTTAAATTATGCTTTAAATTATGCTTTTAAATTAAGTCCATTAATTATGTTTTCCGCTGCGAATAAAATACGTATTTGTTTTAAAAATTTATGCATGATAAGTGAGATCTTTAGTGTTAAACACATGTGACCCCTCTCATTTGTTAGTTAGAAATTAACTTACTCAGTATATTTTTATACTGACAACCGTTGTCATTTTTCTTTTACAGAGTATGTCGAGTGACGCATACGCATACACTTGGGGGGAATTATTTGTGAACATTTTCGTTTTCTGCATCGTATCACTGTTTTTACCGGGTCTGTTTAACCCGAGGTTTTGGCCCTGTTGGCCGTGATTACTTTCTGCTGCATTACTTTATCCGTGCATGATGACCTTTACTTTCGTATTTTGACTTAAGTATTATTAAATTCCGGACTAAATGTTGAAATGTTTTTAAATCTTTTACGTGCCCACAAGCCTTGCATTTCCTTGGCGAGCTCGGGAATCCGTCTTGCTAGGGAGATGCGGCGGTAACACCTCGGCCTGGGTTATCAAATCCGGGGTGTTACAGTATCTCGTAACTAACCGGATGTTATAAGCCCTGTGGCTTACTGATATTTGGGAAGTCCTAAATCTGCATCTGGTCACCAAGACTAGGGGCTCTTTTATACTAACGGAATGTGATGATCTTTTAAGACTCCCGAGTGATAGGTTTTAAATGCTTTCTTTACTGCTTTCTTTATCGCTTTCTTTAAAATGCTTTCATAGAGGTCACTCGGAAGAATTAGAGGTTGGCCACCGGTTGTAAGGTTTAAGAGTTATGGATTAGTTCGGGATTAGATTTGGACTTTGGGTGTGACAAGGGGGATGACAGGAGTACTTGGCATATCAACTAATGATTTGTCAGGTGTTGCTTGTCCACCACAGATAAATAATATACCTCGGCAGTGCATTGCAAGGGTAGTTATGCGTCTGTGGTATCTTAGAATTTGCTGTCTTAAGAGCATGTAAACTCTCACTATAAGTACCTGTCTGTTAAAAGGAAAATGGTATAGAGAGCATGAGAGTTAGCTAAATGACGAACTACCCCAAACAAAGATCTGTGTATTAAAATGGAAGTTTACTTATGTTTCATCTGAATCTTGTCCAATTTTTATTATTTCTTTCCTGTCCCTTCTGTCACATTTTAAATCTGCTTTCGTAGAATAATTTTTCCTGCTCTTGCATGCTATCAAGTTCCCTGATGAGGAGAAGATACACGTAGTGACCTACTACCTAGGAGGCGAAGCCGATGAGTGGTGGCAAAATCTCCCAGCGAATTCAGTGGAAGACGAAGAAGGGTACACCTGGGAAGAACTTAAGGAAGCTTTGAGGGAAAGATTCTACCCACTGAGCACCAAGACTGCGAAGTACGAGGAATTCATCAACCTAAAGCAAGGTGTGCAAACAGTGCAAGAGTACTACACCAAATTCAAGAAGCTAGTACGATTCGTTGCGAGGATAGTACCAACCGACTCTGACAAGGCTCAGAAATTCGAGATGGGTCCGAACCTTAGTATCCGGGAGATACTTGCAGTAGGACATTTCACGAACCTGCAGACGATATATGACCGCGCTGTAACAATTGCTCGAATCCAGCAATTGAAGCGTAAGGAACATGGTGAGTCGAACAAGGACTCGCAAGGACTTGAGAAAAAGGATAGGGAAGACAATGGATCCCGAAGGAAAGGAAATAAAGGTCTCAACAATGGGGGAGACGACAACCGTGGTGCGTTTATACCACGCTGCCAACGATGCAACCGTGCACATCTGTTGCGCTAATGCCCGAAGCCTGGAACCTGCCGTAGGTGCGGCAAGCTTGGTCACAAGGCTGGTGGATGTCGAACGCCAGAGGAGGCGATCGAAAAGAGAGTAGATTTGGTGAACCTTCGGCAAGGAGAGAGGGACGAGGAAGAAGACCAAAACCCGAACCCTGTTGAGAATAATAAATAGGCAGTTATGGGGACATAACTGAAGTCCTAAGGGGGAGAGGATGTGATACCCCGTAGAAATTTATTTTCGGAGTTCGATTCGATAAGATGTATCCTAAATCGTAAACAAACAAATTCAAATTATTTTGAACTACGTTATGGCTTGATCCCTTCACAGGGTACATAGGCAGCTTAGAAGTTTTAATTCTAAGTTCAGTCACAAAATAATAAAACAAACAAAAGACCTTAGCACGAGAAAAGCCGAAACACAACTTCGAGGACGAAGTTGATTCTTAAGGAGGGTAGACTGTAATACCCGAGAATTTTCCAACATAAAATAAATACAATAAATAAAATAAATACAATAAATAAATAAATTCAGCAAATCAATAAATAAATTTAATCGAATGAGAAATGGAATTTAAATTAAAAAGGAATCAAAATTTCGAGAACCCGGGAAGCCGAAAACAATTTAGTCAAATAAATGGTCACACGTGAACCCAACATCGATGGACTCAATAACTCGAGTCCACATGTAAATTTAGACCCGAATAAATTGACGGTAGGAAATAGGAGCCCGAAGATATCCCGGAAATCCGAATCCGAGAACATAGAGGGATAGAAGTCCGGAAGAGAGGAGGAAAAGCGCGACGATCGCACGACCCGCCCGGACCGGAGTCCAGGCGTGAGTGGCGCGCTGGCCGCGTGGTGGTTGGCTTGGGAGCGCGCCATGGCCGCGCCATCTGGCAGAAACGACCCGTGCGAGATTTACTCGCCCGAATCCGAATTTTCCGACTTCGGTTGAACACCTTTCGGCTCAAGACTCTTAGAGGCAGACCTTGGATGCCCCTAGGTCTTGTTTACCTATAAATAACCCCTCTTGAAAGCCCCGAACACTTTTCAAAACCCTACGATACTCTCTATACACAAAACCCTAGATCCAGAAGTCATCGGAGGCACCAAAACCGAACGGGGACTGCCGTGGACGAACTCGGATCTCTTCTAACACTGTGGTAAGTAGATCCGTTCATCCATCTCATTGTTAATTCAAAAACGAAACCCTAACTCTCTTCATTTCTTCTCTACACCCGAATCGGATCTAGAACGTAGAACCCGACGGACGGAGAGGATAAACGGTGGACTGGAAGCCACGCCTTCGAAATAGACGAACCCGGACATCTACAAATCTGTAAGTTAACGCTTACATGGTTTTGGGAGTAATTAAAACACGTAAAACTAAAAGCTTCATCAAATCTTTCGTAAATCTGTCAACATACGTTTCCTACCGGCGCAACCGTTTTGTCGAATTTTTCCGAACCTTAAAACTTCTTCGAACGGAAAAACCTAAAACACGAAAAACGTTCCTAAGGCTTAGATCTATATACTGTAAAATTTTCAGAATTTTTAGAGACGTTTGATATTTGAAATTCACCAGGAACCGAACTGCTGAAACTTGGATCTTGAATTTCTTGACAAAACTTAGGTCCAATCTTGATCACGTTTTTGACATTAGTTCTAGACCGATTTAGATCTTTAGCCGAACATGAAAGTTGTAGATAAATGTCTTAAGAAGGTCTCTGTAAAATTTCGTTGAGTTTGGAATAGATTTGCTATGGTAGATCTTGATAATCTTGAGCTGCTATATGATAAACTCGACCAGATTAATGTTTCTATGGAAATTGACGTTTTTGACCTGTCTCGGTACTTCGGATTGAAAAAGTTAAACATGAAAGTTGTTCATCTCGATGTTTCTGAGTCAGTGGTAAAATTTCAGAATTTTTGGAATTAAACTCGATTTTTAATGAATTTTGGAGTAAACTGTGGTTGACCGAGTCAAATCTTGAAATCTTGTTGAAACGGTGAAATTAAGCCTTTAAGATTGGAACGAGTAGAAATTCTTTGAAAGAAGATACACGAAACGAGGAGGTTAAAATATTGCGGGTTATGACTAAGCTAGATACTGTCAATGTTCTCTGCGGCTTGGGACATAAGAGCCCAAGTGTATGTCTAGGTTGACGTAAGAGCCCTAGTGAAACACTGATCGCATGGCTAGCGGACGGATTAACTCTAATTAAAAGATCGACCATGATACTTGTGGACATAAGAGCCCAGGCGTAAGGCTGGCGGACATAAGAGCCCTAGCGATGGTGATCTCTAAAAGATATGAAACGAGAAGTTTGCGAGAATTCCCAATTAAATCTGTATTAATTTGTGCTTTTATTATTTATGGCAATTTATTTAATTACTTTGCAAGCTATATTTAAGATCGTAGGGAATCCATGACTTTTAAATTATGCGATTAAATTATTATTAAATGAATAGATTACATTATGCACGTGTTTCCTTTAAATTTAATTAAAGGCTTTGAAACCTCATAAACATGTACGTGTTAACTTACTCAGCAAGTTTTTGCTGACTAAACCATATTTTTCCTTTTTCTTTCAGAGTTGAGAATTATGCATCGTCATATGCATACATGGGAATTTTGGGAAGATATATTACTTTGAATTATTGTATTAGACTAGATCTTGCATGAACAGGCCTGTTTAACCCGTATTCTGGCCGTGTTGGCCATATTTAAATTCCGCTGCATTATACATATGTAATTATTATTTTCCGCTGCAACTTCGATGTATTATTTTTAAATTATATATGAATGAGTTGTTTGAATATTTTAAATTCTAAAAAACCATAGCCTTGCATCTCTTTAGTGAGCTCGGAGAAACCGTGTCTTGCTAGGGAGGTGTGGCGGTGACACCCCGACCTGGGTGACCAAAAACCGGAGTGTTACAAATATATTAAAAATAATATTATTTTAATACTATAACATTTAATTTAAAACAAATTATATGCAGAATTATCAAATGTTATAATATTAAATAATATTTCAAGATATTACTTCATTATTTCAATATTATTTATTTATGAAGTAGTATTTATAATAGATTAGTTTATGAAATACTTATTTATAACAAAATAAATATCAAATCAAACAACTTATAAATAATACATCCGGCATTAAAAAAAGACACACACTCCCATATGGTATTAAATTCGTACACCAAATTCTTCATTAAAATAATATATGTACTGCTTTAAAAAAAACTAGCACATCCGCCCGCGCAATGCGCGGAAAGTAAACTTTACATTTTCTGTTTTATAAATATAACATAATAATTTAAAAGTTCAAATATAGTAAATAAACTTAATTGGGTCATGCCCATCTCCCGACAATATATTATTGAGGAAAAATGTGACAAAAACAATGATAAAATACAGACCGTCTGATGAATGTGTAAAAGTAATCTCCCTACAAAAAATGTCCATAGCATAAGGATTATTAATTTGTGAATATGTTCAAGATTGATTTATGAGCTTTCATATTATTTTTGGATAAACTAATTTATTAAGTTTCCAACATTGATTTAAGAGCTTTCCATATTATTTTTCCCAATCAAGAATTAAAGGAAATTGATCCAAATTTAGAATAAAAACATCAAGGATAATGGAGATTATTTTTCATGTTAAAAAAGAAAAGAAAAAGAAACATGAAAGATAATAGAAATTATTTGAAGTGATTTTTTTCAATAATCCAAATTACTGAGCTCGTTTTGTTAATTGACTACTATTTTTTATGCCTTTAATAAACACATTAATTCACTACAACTATCAAAACTGTTGATATATAATACAATGTTATAGTCATATCCATCTCTAATAAATAATACAATTATATATGTAAATCAATTACACACAAATTGAATATATATTGAGTCTTTTAAATAATTTATTATATAATTAGTTATTTAAATTTATTTTTGTTTGAATAACTAATCATTTTATAGATGCAACAAACAATAGTTATATCACTAATTCCAGAAAAAAAAATATTGATAATGTAGATAAAAACAAATATATCTTAGAACATAATGGGGGTGATTAACAAAATAAATATTTATATCAGCTCATTTATGTGACAAAATAATTTTCTTAAAGAGACAAAATAACTTAATTAGGTCAAACAACTCTTTTTTGAATCAGCTGTAATGAGTATTATTTTGGATTTCAGCTTATTGTATGCAAAAACTGGTGTCAAAATTATCAAACAACTAATTTTTAACAATTTATTACGCACGAAAACATAGCCAATAATTAATTCTATTTTGACATTTACAATTTTATAAATAATTTATTTAAATATATTTATTATTTGTTAAAACATTAATTGAATATAAAGAATATGAGGTTGATAAAAAATCTTAAAACTAAAAATTAAGTTAGACAAGTTAAATCTTTTCAAAGTTTAAAAAAAATATGGTTGTATATAAAACTGATTATAAATATGATTTTGGTCTAAAGAGATAACTATATGATAATGAAATAATTTTTTTTCTAACAGGCTTATATAATAAATTAAAGTTACAGCAAAAAATATAGAGGAAGATAAAAACAAAACATGCCTCCATATTATTTTTATGTATAAACATTAAATTAAAATAACATTATAGGATCCAAATAAATCTTTAGAAATCAAATCTGAAAGATACATTTTGATTCACTATAAAATTAATTTTAGTAAATATACAATAGTTCATTTGAACATGAAAAGATACAATTATATGCTCTAAAATTTTTACATATTAGATTAAGCATCGATAATTACTTTACTTAAAATATACAGTAGTTCACCTATTGATAGATCAGGATTGGAACCCGAGTTCAATCATTATATTGGAGCAAATGAATAAAATACACTTCATGAAAAGATACAATTGTTCATTCAAGACATGAATGAATTAAGCATTGACCCTTAATTTAATTTTTTGCATTCACTAATGCTGATGAACAAATCAATTGAAATACACACAATTGGAGCTCTTCATCACCATAAAAGAAGCTAAACTTGAAAAATATCCACAATTTCATCTTCCATCTCATAAGTCTCTACTATTTTGTTATTCCGATTGACTTTCAACTTTTGCACTTTAGAATTGCTTCACCACCAAAGAGATCAATGATCCTTTTTTCAGATACATACATGAATACACAATAATAAAAAATGAAGAATAAGGTAGATTGAAGTAGATTGTGTTTTCCACCGTACCCCAATAGCAGTTAAACAATAAAAGGAACGGAAAAAGTTAGTGCGAAAAAAACATTTCACCAATCAAATAGATTGTAATATAATAAAAGAACATAATATTAAATTTTGAAGAACAAAAATTTTCTAAATACATAACATGATCATCGTGGTTAAAAAGATAGAAATGTTTCACCTTGTGCTAAATACTATGAAAGATATTCAGTGACAAAATATCAAAATGAAAACTGCAACCACAATTTTTTTTTCCTGCTAAAACTCCATATATATATGTATATCTAATATATATATATGCCAGCCTAGGGATGAACAGTACTTCTTGGTTGAACAGTAATTATGCATGTGGTCAGTCAATTTTACCCTTATCCTATTCTTCAATTTTCTATGCTTCATTTTCCTAATTTGCCCAACTTCGTCTCCGATCCTTCATAGCCCTAATTCTCCCAATTTCGTTTGGAACCCTTCATTTCCTCTCTGATTTTAGCTCAGATGGAGCTCTGATTCTTGAAAGGCCCTCATCTCACCACCCCCCGCGCTCTCATCGCCTCGCATCGCCTTGCATCGGCGAATCTGATCTCGTGTTCTCCGCATCGCTGGCGCCGTTCGGTCCCGGTCCTGCGTCTCCCACCGCCGCTCGCGCCGCCTCTTCACTCCAATAAGAACGACGCTCGTCCCTTCGCCCGTCTACCGCCAACCAACCTCACTGTTAAGCGCTCGCGTGAGTTCGCGTCATCTTCCTCTGCAATCGCCGTCGGGCTCCGCCCTATCTCCGGCTGAGCAAACCAGCCCGCTGTTGTCCCACCGCCGCCGCTGTCATACTGCTTTCCTGGAATTTCCGTTTCTCCTTCGCTGGTCGTTGGTAATCTTTCGAATCTTGGGATTGCTCGTGAGTTCACCCTTCGCTGCTTTCATTTTCACTTCACTTTGAACCGATCTAATTTTTCCTGTGCAGATTAGGATTTCTTGATTTCTTTTAACAAATTTCTCTCCTTTGCTATCACTTTTCTTGATTTCCTGGAATTGCTTTCTGCTCGCTGAGGTTTGTTTCTTGTAGTTTCTTGCCCATTTTCAATTTGATGCTCGATTCGACGAAAGTTACTATGTGCGGCTTCCAAATTGTTATTATTCCTGTATAGCCTGAACTAAACATGTGTTTCATTTTCAAATCCATGACAGCTTGGAATGCATTTGTTATGCCACATTCGTGTTTCATCTCCAGTTGTGCCTTCAAGTGCAATAGAGTCATAGAGATGTACATTATTTTACTTGGGATATGTTGAATGTACATAATTAGGGAGATGCAATACCAATAGGGCTAAAGTGAGTTCAGTTAAGCTATTTAATGCAATGTAGTGTTGTTTTGTGCTGGCTTTTGCATATGGTTTCTAATCAATTTAATACCATTATATTCTGCACCTAACATAGTAACACTGATGTTTAGTTTAACTATGAAGTTTTGGTTATTACTTGTGGGGTTGCCTGCTTGTGTTTGACAGTGTATACACGGGTAATATCTGTAAGGCTGACTTTTTATAGCATTGTGAACATATTGTTGGTAAGAGAGCATACTAGCACGTTGCAAAAGCTAACTAATTCCCATGGGTCAATGTCATAAGCAATGAGATAATTTGAAACTTCAGTACGAATAATTTGTGGTTAGATCTCAATAGATTTTGCGTAGTTAGCTCATTCTTTCTGAAGTGTCCTGAGGTTTATTTTATGTATTTTCGTAGCCAGCTTCAATTACATGCTCCAGCGGATCAAAGTTACTATTTGTGGATAAGCGAATAGGTGCAATCATTTAACCATGTGTCCATGTTGGCCATTTTTGTATTATTATATTCTTATTTGTGGAATCATTTGAGCAAATAGGTGCAATTATTTTGCATAAATGGCCTGAGCTCTAAGTATTTAATAGTAGAATCAAATCCTTTTTTTTTCATACAAGCACAGACATTTTGTCTTGAAAGCAGGATTCAAACGCACTTAAGGTGCTTCAATACTGCTATTTTAGTGTACCTTTTTTTTGCATTTTTTCGTGTGTTGGGATGTTTCCATGTGTGGCATGTTTACTCTATGCAGGAGCATCCTCTAAAAATGACTTCACAACATCGAACAGAAATGACCTTGAAACGTGGCAAGCCTGCAATGTTGGATGAAGGTAGTTCTATTGTGCTGAAATATTTTCTGTCCTGCAACCTTGTGGATTCCGCAACGGAAATAATCGGCTCTCATGCATTGTGGAGTCCTGCAGTGTATGTCAAACATGAATAAACAACTATGGTTGAACTCAAATTTAGGCTTGCTGATGGTAAGGATATTGACCCATGGGTCCAAAGGTACTACTGTTTTATTTTTACCACTTCCTTACTTGTTATTTATTCTTTTATTCTCCAATTCTGATTAGTGATTCTTTGGGGGTGTACCCTGTATAGGCCTAAGTGATGTCGTGCATTGGTAGCAAAGAAAACACTCTGGTTTGGTAGTCTCATAGTATATATAAGTTCCACTTCCAATTTTGGTTGGTTCCTGATATGTAGACTATAGTACATTGTTTACCTGTTGCGAATTGGTTTTTGATTTATTTTTTTTGCAGCAAAATAACATTTAATCCCTAATGGTTTAATTGGAACTTAATGTAATTTCGAGTGTCTTATTACAATTTTCTATACTGTTTTTTTTCTTCACAGGGTGCGCGCAGCGTGGCGCGCGCCACCGGGAAGAATTCTAGTATATATATATATTAGGAATCCACTAACCCTTCATGTATTTTTACCAGGTTTCCATCTGTCAAGAAACAACATTTAATTGAATACATAAAAAATTCCATTCTTATTAAATGATATTATTAGGATATCCAATAAATATGATAAATCCAAATTCTAATATTTAACAATAAGAAATTGAATATTATTTAAATCCAAATTCTGTATATATTAATTAATGATATATTAATTAATGATATTTAAGAAATTAAATATTATTTAACAATAAATATGATATATTAATTCAAATATATATTAGATTTTTTATCTAGATTTTTTATTTTATTTATGTGAGTGAGGTTGTTGAAAATAATTTAAAATTTTAAAAGTATTATAGATTATAGATTTTGGGAGTATATATGATATGATTGAATTTGTTGAAATTAAATATTAGATTTTATATATATATATATATATATATTATAGATTTAGGGAGTATATATGATTGTTGAAATTGAAGAAAAAAGTCGGATGAGATGTTGAAAAAAGGGGGTGGGAAGGTGGGGGGAAATTAGACTATATTACTTATATATATATATATATATATAGATGTGTTAGCGTTATTTTTATACATATTAATAATATTGTACACCATAATACACTATATATATACTTCCTCTATCTCACTAAGATTGCTACGTTTGATTTTTTTGCACTATTAATTGTTTAAGTTTGATTCGTATTTTTATCATAGTTATGTAAGAAAAAACATAGTCAAGTGAGATCTTGTTAAATTCGTCTAATCTTATAGTTTAAGAATATCAAGTTTTTATAATTATTTATTATACACAATTTAAGTTATTAACTGTTAAAAATGTGTATTGGCATACGTGGCAGGTGGGTCCGTAGCAATTATAATGAGACAGAGGTAGTAATATACTGTTCTAAACATCATAGAGCATTATCTATATATATATTAAAGCATTAGTGAACAACCAATCCTAAATTTAATGTGGTGTCTCCATTTCAAATTTCAAATTTTTATAGATTTTTGTATTTTTAATTAATTATTTTCAAATTTTCGCACTTATTTATTCATTATAGATTTTTAGTTTTTCAAAATATATGGAATTTCCATTTTATATGGAATTCCCACAATCTTCACTTTTAAATATATTTGAAAGATTTGAAAATTGAAATTTTGCATTTTTATTTTATTTATATTATTTTGCAATTTTAAATTTACTAATTTTAGATTTTTGCATTATTTATTTATTCATTAGAGATTTATTCACTTTTAAAAAGATTTGAAATATAAAATTTAAAATTTGGTATTTTATTTTATCTATTTTGGAATTTATTATTTTACATTTTATATTTTATTATTTTGTATTATTTTATGTATTTTAGACTTTATTGTTGTATTTATTATTTATTTATAGATTTTGAGTTTTTACGCCATATAGGATTATTATGACATGAATAAGCATTTTCAATTTTTGCACTATAGTATTATTAGTTATGTTGCATTTATATTTCAATGTAATTTTGTGTTAGTCTCAATTTTGGCTATATTTGTTTGGTGTGATAAATGATGTAATCAAAATATACATTGCACATATTTATTTATTCATATTAAATGTATATTAATGTGCATATGAAATTCCAATTTTAGTTTTTAAAATATATTTAATTTCCAATTTATATGGAGTTTCTACAATTTTCAGTTTTTAAAAATTTAAAATTTAAAATTTATATGGAATTCGCAGTGTATATATGGAATTTATATTATTAAAAAATATATTAATGAATATATGGAAAAGATTTGTATATATCAATTAATGTATATATAGGCCATGTTTTCACAAAAATATGTCACTTCTCTTAAAAGTAATATACAATTATATATTTAATAAAAGTAATATACAATTATATAGTTGCTAATCGTTAAAAAATATTTTTAATAATTATATCATTCTAATTGTATATAAATATATACAAAATAGAATAGATCTTATTTATGTTTATTATATTTAAAATAATATAAAAGAATTATAATTATCAAGAAAAGTGTGAAAATTTATATTCTATGGATAATTGATTTAGAGTAAATTAGTTATTTTCGTAAAGCATATTATAAGTAAAAGAATCGGGTGTATAAAGAGTTATTAGGGTGCGAATAGTACATCAGTAACTAAAGAATGAAAATTTACTTTTTTTTAATCTATTTTTTAAGGAATACTTCATTAATATATATTTTAACAGATTGTAATTGACGGAAGAACAAATATACATCTAGCTTTCTTAGAAATTGAAAGGCTAATTGCTGCAAATTCTATAAATTGGAAAATTTTCTCTGAAATAGCATTACTGAATGAAGTTTTAACGTTTGAAACATATAATCTATTGATACTACAAGAGAAATATTATAATAAGGAAGAAATGAAGGTGTATCATGCTAAGATATTACCTTTGTTGATTAATAAGTAGAAAAATGTTTATAATAAAATAATGTATGCAGTTGATAGTAATGAGGGTTAATACTTTTTTTCTTTACGTGGTGGAACTGAGAAGACAATTATCGATAATTTATCTAGAAATATTATGTTTAGCTTTTTTTATGGGAGAAATGATATTGTGTTGCATGTAGCATCCAGTGGAATAGCATCATACTTCTTCTAAGAGGTAAGACTGCACATTATAGAATTGATATTCCACTAGATTGTGACGAGAATTCTACTTACAAAAACTTATCCCAAAAAATTATTCAACCTCTCTTCTCATTGAAACAAAGCTCAAGATTTGGGATGAAAATTCTTAATTGGTAGAATGATTATGAGCCGGTCTGAATTAACCAAATTTCTCATTCGATTTCAGAGGAAAAAAGTCACACTCGCATTTTGTTTTACTATAACTATAAAAAAGTCAATGTCATTTTTTAAAGAAGGTTGGACTCTATATTCAAAAATTATTTTTTTACCTTTGTTAGTGATATGCTGCAATACAGCATGTCACTGAAAAGAAGGGACTCGAAGTATTAATATGCAATTAAGATAGATTAACCCAAGATACTACAAGAAATGTTGTTTATAATAAAAATTATATATGACATAAATTTGCACAATGAATTCTTCATGTAGGTGATGGTAATTTGTAAATTTGGTATTGATCTTGAAGATGTACAATTAGATGTGATATTTCCAGATGATAATTTTATAAATTCTACGGGAGATCATATAGTGGCAATTGTTTAGAGTACTTATACACATATAAAATACACCACTTCAAATCCAGATATATTTAAAGATTACTATTCCCTACCAACGAGATTGTTGATACGATCAATGATTAAATCATGGAACGTATGTCTGTAAATGAAAATGTATATATATCAGGTCTAATGATATTTGTCAAGAGGATGAAAACATAGATAATCCAATAAATTACTTTCACTATAATATCTAAACACAATCAATTGTTCCGGATTACCAAATCATGAAATAACGTTGAATTAGGGTTGCATAATCATGCTTATTAAGAATATAGATCCGTCAAATAAAGTATACAATATAAGTAGGTTGAAAGTAACCAAGATGTGGAACCATATTATTGATGTTAAACTAATTTTCGAGAAAGCATGAAAGTAAAAAATTCTTGATTGGTAGAATGATTATGAGCCTATCTGATTTAACCAAATTCCTGATTCGATTTCAGATGAGAAAATTTCAACTTATAGTTTGTTTTGCTATGATTATAAACAAAAGTCAATCAATTTTTAAAGAATGTTGGACTTTATCTTCCAAAACCAGTTTTTGTCATGAATAGTTATGTTGCAATATTTTGCGTTACTAGCAAAATGTGACTCAAAGTATTAATATGCAATTAAGAATGATTAATTCAAGATACCACAAGAAATGTTGTTACAATAAAATTTATATATGACAGAAAATTTGCAAAATGAATATTTAACTTAGGTGATGGTAAGGTCGGTTTTGATTTTGGAGATCTACAATTTTTTGTTTGAGGGAAACGGTAATTGTTTCATTAAAAACCAAAGTCTGAATTATAAATTTCCATAGAAACAGCAAGGGGGATTTCCTTGCAGACAACCATCAATCTAGTTTCAAAACACATACACAGCATTCAATACATTCATCTTCTAATGTCGACCCGGACTCTAGAGCGGCACACAATCTCCATTTTACTAGAACTGTAATTGACTTTTTGATCTGGATAATCATACCCAGGCGCACAATAACCCCTTATAGTGAATGCGGCTTTACTCTTATCGATGAGACGAAACAAAAATAAGCTTGCACTTGGTAAATCAAATTGACAATCCATGAATTAGCTTCATCCACACATCTACCCTGCAAAATAATCATATCCGGTGTATCGAGGTCTAGGAGCTTTGAAAGGTTAAACAGGAATGAAAGGTGAAAAAGAGGTTCGGTCGGGATGGGAGCCAAAGGAGAGGATCAAAAATGTAGGTAAAAGAAGGTGGGACGGTTCAAGCGAGTTGGGGGGGGGGGGGGTGCTTTCCATAAAAGTTCACAAAAAAGTTCACATGATAATTCCATTGTGTTGCATATGAGAGAGCATCCCAAATAGCCAGAAAGACAGACCTCCAGGATAAGAAATACCACTCACTGTCAACTTCCTAAACCTTCTACCCAATTCCTATTACGTAATGACAGCCCCAGAAGGCAGGATCAAAACTCCTCCACTAATCTTATTCCCTTTTCATATTCCCTTCTTCTCTTCCATTTTTATTATCTCTTTTTTTTCTTCTTTTCTTTTCTTTTCTTTTTCTTCTTCAATCATGTATCGATTTTGCAATCATTCTCAGATGTCAACTTTTTCTCCCTACTCTCTTTTTTTTTTCAAACAAAAAAAAACGACAGTGATACCAAGGTCAAAGCAGCATCTGTACTTTCTTTCTACCATTCTTCTATATCGAAAAACAATACCCACTTTCAAAGCTGCCTACATTACATCGTCTCTCTATCAATAAAATTCCCGCTCCACATCCTCTTTCTACCATTCTTTCTTTCTGCCATTCTACCAGTTATTACTATACAACAAGAAAGAAATTCATGTGAAGATCATGGACAGTCCCGCAGCTACATCCCTGACACCTCTCACCTCTGAATGGAAAACTTAGGGAAAGGCAAGGGTTTTGGCCTACGAAGTATGTAAACCATGAGGGTCAGTTGCTCTTTAGGTAAGCAAGGGGTTAGGGACAGAGTAATAAGTGGCTGAATCAAAAAGATGGAGCCCTAGTTCCCTCGTCATATTCGATACACCGAAATGAGAATTTGCAAGCTCGATATGAATGCTAAAGCGAAATTCAAAAACATGTCAAGATGAGAACCAACATACTTTACTTCAAAAGAAGCTTAAAGCTCAGCACTCACCATGTCATATGCCTTGGTGAGACTCATGTCAACGAATTCTTTTATTCCCCCAGGTAGTTCACGCAGCAACACCACTGAGCAAAAGTCGTGCCAATGCCAAATCTGTCCACTCTCCTATGTCCCGTTAATAACATTCAGCGGTCATCAACTATGGCTCATCTGGAAGACTCGGTTACAGCAAATATTTCCACCAACATTTAGCAATATCCCACCTCAGCAGCAGCAACAGCAAACTTCACTCAGGAATTCAGCAGTCACAAATAGAACCTAAATTTGTAAACCTCAAATCTTCCGATCTAACTGCTGGAAAGTATCACCTGCAAAACTGAAAAAGTGAAAACACAAATAAATATATGAAGCCGGTCCACAACATCTCCTCCATACTCCAAAGGTCCCAGCCCCCCCCCCCCCCCCCCATTTCCAACCACTACATCCTGGGTTTAACAAAACCACATTCCACAAACTCTTCCCTGGGCTTGCCAATCCCCTTTTTTTTTTTTAATTATAGAAGCAGAGATTGCTGTTATTGCCAAGAGGATAAAACAACTTACATCAAAAGCCTTCAAACACAGGCTCCTACTGATACAATACTCCCAACTGCGCAGGCCACACTTGCCCAATGTTACCACATTACAAGTTGCAGCACAACCCCCTCTTGTCTCCCATCACCCATTACAGCACACACTCAGGACCACTCTCTTACAGAAACACAGTCAGAACCACTCTTCTCTCGGCTCCCCCCCCCCCCCCCCATAGCGCCCTTTTTTGCCCATTCATCTGCTAGGGCATTACATTCCCTTACTATGTGTATGAACTTCACCTCACCCCCACAATTCTTAACTGTCAGGATTGGCCCAATCCTGTCTGTGAATCTCCATGGTGTTTTGCCCGGATCCTCCATCCACCGAATAACATTAATCGAGTCACACTCGACACACAATCTCGGAATAGGGAAACCTTGGTCTCGTACAATTGCCGCACACGTCCTGCTTAAGGCTGTGATTTCCGCCTCATTTAAGTCCTTCCATCCAATGGCCTCCGACAACACAAATAATACTTTTCCAGTTTCGTCTCTAATCACCCCCCCCCCCCCAATTCCCGCCGGCCCGGGATTACCAATAGATGAGTCGTCCGTGTTCACTTTCCACCATCCCTTCTCCGGGCGTCTCCAAACAAAACCCAGCCTTGGGATCCGATGGGCATTATGAGAGGCCATCCCCAACATCGCAGGAGAAATCAAGCCAGGATATATAATATGATCAACATTAATACCTGTGGCTGTTCGCCACCAAAAGCAAACTCTCCATCTCACCTCTGTCTCAATCACATTTGAATCGACTTGTTTATCCTGGAATACGATTTCGTTTCTGTGCACCCAAATTGAATATACAACGGCAAGTCCTGTCATCTTCCACGCTCCATCACCTCCCCTCTTAGGATAGTTTTCGAACCACCAGGCCAACAATTGCGACATCTCTCCCGGCATGGCCCATTTCAACCCGAACCATCCCACCACAGCGCACCAAATCCCTGCAACAACTGGACATTTACAAAACAGGTGGTCGACAGTCTCCACCTCTATCGCACACAACGGGCATTTTGCATTTGCTAATTCTAAACACCCTCGGGACATCAATACCTCACGCACTGGTAGAGCATTTTTTACTGATTTCCAGATCAAAAGTTTAGCTTTACTTGGGCACTTGATTTTCCACAATTTTTTCCAGAAAGTCTGCCATACGCCCTCCGCTTGTACTCCACCGTTATCCCAGCACGACTTTAGAGTGAAGCGTCCCGACCCTTCTCTCTTCCATCTAACTCTGTCTTCCAGATATTTGTTCATTTGATGTCTTCCTATCAGTTCCATCATATTTTTATACATGTCGATCTCCCAATCGAATAACCGTCTCCTCCACTCAAAATTCCATTCCCACGACACGCCAACCCAATCCCCATATTCCCTAATTCTCCCTGTCTTGTTGCTTGCTAGCGTATACAGTCGGGGGAATTCATCTTTAAGTGACCGACCACCCTCCACCCAACAATCACTCCAGAATCGAGTTCGTTCCCCATTTCTAACTTGTATAGCAAAGTTGCTGACGTCTCCAGCCCCTTCCATGTTCGTCCATGCTTTACACACCGAACCCCAAACAGATCTTTTTACTATCACCTTCGGAATGAGTGGGCTTTCTTTGTCGTAATACTTCTCGTCAATGATATCTTTCCATAACGCTTTTTCCACCCCAAATCGCCACCTCCATTTAAGTAATAACGCATTGTTAAAATCCTGAATCTTCCTCACTCCCAGTCCTCCGTCCTCTACAGGTGAGCAAATAGCCTCCAAATTAATCGTATGTAGTCGTCTCCTCCCACCCCATTCATTCCAAAAAAAAATCCCTTTTAATCCTTTCAAGCCGATCCGCTACACTCCTCGGGACCTTAAAGACTGACATGAAGTATACAGGTAGGTTGCCCATCACAGATTTGAGTAAACACAGCCGACCAGCCTGTGACAATAGTCGCGATTTCCACCCCGCCAGTTTCCTTTCCACTCTCTCTATCACCGGCTTCCAAATCTCTACCCCGTTAATGCGACCTCCAATCGGAATACCCAAGTAATTCATTGGCCATGATCCAACCTTACACCCCATCACCACAGCCGCGTCCTCCACCATCCCTTCATCACAGTTGATCCCGAACAAGCAACTCTTTCTGAAATTAATTCTTAAACCTGTGGCTAGTGTAAAGCACCGTAGGATTCTTTTGATAGTAACCGATTGTGATACCCCACCTTCACAAAAAAGTATCGTATCATCCGCATACTGAAGGTGGGAAATTATCGAGCCACCTCCCTGCACCTCCAATCCTCCAACCAACCCCGTCTCCCTTGCTTTTAGTAGCATCTTGTTGAGTATTTCAGCGATA
Source organism: Hygrophila difformis (assembly GCA_030278955.1). NCBI lineage: Eukaryota > Viridiplantae > Streptophyta > Magnoliopsida > Lamiales > Acanthaceae > Hygrophila > Hygrophila difformis. The sequence continues at coordinate 41,952,495 of JAOANR010000007.1, read as the reverse complement.
AGCAAAAACATGTAAGGGGATAATGGGTCCCCTTGTCGAATACCCTTTTGAAGTTTAAAGAATTTCGTGGGAGATCCATTAATGAGAATAGCCGCTGCAGCTGACTTGATACATGCCCTCATCCACCCACACCACTTGTCATCAAAGTTCATAGCTTCAAACACCCTAAACAAAGCATTCCACGAGACGTTGTCATAAGCCTTCGCAAAGTCCAATTTAATCACAAAGCCACTCTTCCCTGATTTTTTAGTAGAATTGATAACCTCTGCCGCTATCAACACTCCATCTAAAATTTGTCGTCCCTTTACAAACGCTATTTGTTCCGTTCCCACCACATCCCCTAGAATCCTTTTCAATCGATTTGCTAATACTTTAGCGACGATTTTGTAGATACTCCCCACGAGGGAAATTGGCCTGTACTCTCCAAATTCTGTGGGATTGGTCACCTTAGGAATTAATGCCACGGAAGATTCACCAGCTTTTTTAGGCAGTCTGCCCTCCTCCTCCAATTTATTAAAAACTGCCATTACATCACCTTTGATCACATTCCAATACTTTTTATAGAAGGCTAGATTATATCCGTCCGGCCCCGGTGCTTTGTTGCCATCACACTCCCATATAGTTGCTCTTATTTCTTCTTCTTGGAATCCCCTTGATAGCCAGGCTCTTTCCTGCTCCCCAATCCTATTCAATCCCAAATCATCCACCTGGAAAATCTCTGCCGCTGCTTTTGTGAATTGTGCCTGAAAAAAGTTAAAAGCCATCTCCTTAATTGCTCTCGGTTCTTCAATCCAGGTCCTGCCAACCTTAATGCCCCCAATATGATTCCTTCTCCGTCTAGCCCCTGTGATGGCGTGAAAAAATCTAGTATTTTGGTCTCCCTCCCTCACCAACTGAATTCTCGATTTTTGAGCCCATCTTCTTTCTTCATCTAACAACAGATTTTTCAACTCCGTCTTCTTAGCAATCCACTCAACTTTTCCTACCCCGTCACTAATCCCACCCTGGAATGAGCCTTCAATCTCACTAATTTCCTCTTGAACCATTTTAATCCGTTTGTCTAGCTCCTTAGGGCCGTACCCTTCCCACACTTTGATTTTCCCTCTCAACTCTCGAAGCCGTCCCATGAGTCTGCACTCCCACTGAGGTCGATCCTCCTCCCAGGCAGCCTTCACCAGCTTTTGAAACCCAACATCATCCATCCAATAATTATACAATCGAAATGGTTTAAAGCCCCAATCCTTCCCCCCCACCTCAAGACTGACCGGGCAATGATCTAACAATACCGACTCACACAACTTCTGAATCATTTCCCCATCCAAGCACAGCCAATCCTCTGAAACTAAGAACCTATCCAGTCTACTACGGGCACTGCCCCCTCTCCCGGACCAGGTAAACCTCCCCCTTCCAATGGTAAATCCACCAGCCCCACTCTGTCAATAAAATCTCTAAACTCTCTTGAAGATCAACCATCCGCGCTCAACCCGATTCTCTCCTCCCCCCTCCCCCCCCCCCCGCCCACCGCATTAAAATCCCCTGAAAGGCACCACGACTCCCACAGATCATTTCTCTCCCGACGTTCATTGGGAGCATGAATGCAAAACAAGTTCAGCTCCTGAGATAGACCATCTAGCTTACCTTTCAACCAAATAAAATAATGCTCCCTTTCCACAACATTTAGTGATACACAGCTCTCATCCCAAATCACCAGGAGGCCCCCCGCGTAACCAATTGATGGTTGGAAGCAGAACTTACAACCGGTAGAACCCCATAATCTAAATACCAGTCTTTCTTTGATTTCCATCATTTTTGTCTCCTAGAAACATACTACCGAAGGTTTATGTTTCCTACACAGTCTCATAATTGCTCTCCTCCTCACCCCCCCATTTAGCCCTCTCAAATTACATGTGATGATCTTCATTTAGTTAACAAATACACACCCTTTACCAACCCTAAACCCCAACACGCTCCTAATCCTCCCTCTCCATCTCCTCTGCAATCCTTTCTAAAGCTACCTTTCTATCCACCAAGCAGCCTAGCCCCAGCATTTCCGTCAATTTCAAAGTCTCGACTACTTCTGAGTAATCAAACAACCTAACCCCTGCCTTCGTCCTAACCATGGTGAATTGTAATTGAGCAAACTCTTCTTCCCCTTTCCTAGCCTCATATAGTACTGAACCCTTACCCCTCTTGCTTCCACCCCCTGGTTTCCCTCTTCTCCTTCCCTTCCGAGATAATCCCATCCTCCCCTTTATAACTTTATCCAGCGCTGACTGCACCGCCCTCATCTCCTCGTAGTTCTCAATCATCACCTCACTCGCCCTCTGACAACTCATTGTCGCAAGCCTAAATTCCTGACCTTCATTGTTTGGTATTTCCTCAGGATACTCTACCATTGTCTCCGCCCTGCCCTTTTGCCCGATCAAACTCTCCAGCCCAGTTTCCGGAACCACTTCCATAGACAGCATCTCAACCCCAACCGCTTCCTCATGCTCTCCCATATCACGAAGGTCCCTCTCCTCCATCATTGTCTCTTGGACCGCCTCAATTGATTCCGATTTTTCCGGATCCGATACCCCCCCCCCCCCCTCTTCTTTCTCCGACTCTAGACTCAATTGAGATTCCTCCACCTCCATCCCTCTAGATAATCCTTTATCCGCTCTCAATTGTATCGGAAATCCCTCCTCCAGTCTATCATTCTGTTGATCCTGATATTCGGCCCGCTCACTTAAATCTCCATTCCCTATCTCATTGCTAGGGCCTCCTTTACTGACATTTGGCCCAGCCCGCCCCCAATGGTTACTGTTCATTGGGCCGAGCCCACCATTCTTGCCCCCCTTCAAGTCCAAAGACCCTTTTCCCTTCTCTAGGCCCAACCCCTTACTTGCTCAGAGGTCTTATTCCACCACATTGACTATCACATATGCTGACATTTGGGTTCCCATCCGATGCGTTGTCATCATTGCCAGACGCCAAATTTAAATTTTTGTCCTCCCCATGCACACCACCTTTTGGCCTTTGGCCTTCCCCATGCAACTTAGGCCGAGATCCGATGTTGTCCATCTTCTCCGGCGAGCTTTCCTCGTCCTCCGGTGGCGCTGCCTCCAATTGGGGAGACCCCTCACTACCAGCCCAGGGTTCATCTGCCTCCAGCCCTCCACTACCTTGTCACAAAGATTTGAGATTATTCTTATTGAATACACTTTCCCTTTTACCCTAATGGTCACATTTGCAGGAATGATAGAATTTTCCTTAAGTAGCACCAAAAATCTTGCCCTATCCATCCTCGACTTCTCCCTTGTTTCACTGTCCAGATTCACCACCCGACCCCAGTTTGCAACAATTCTCTGAAAGTTCGATTCACACCAAACCGTGAATGGTAAGCCAAAGACGTAGATCCACACTAATTGGTTTCGGATAATAACGTCATCTGACCATTTCTTCTTCCACTCGATGAACTTTCGGTCCCCTTGATCGGCCAAAAATCGATCCCTATCAGTTTCTTTCTTGAAGACTGTCACCACCACAAATCCTCCGCCATATATCACCTCTTCACAACCTTTAAAGCCCCTGTATAACCAATCTTGGAATGCAATGAGCATATCCATATTTTGTAGTTTAACCACTGCCGATCTTTGGAATCGTAACCTATCGTCCCTGACCTCTTCCAGATTTACTGCCTTATCACCCATGGCTTCATGTCCTTCCGTTTTCTGGCTCCTCACTCCTTTCGCGACCTCCGCGTAAGACCGTTCATCTCTCCTTGCTTTTGAAGAACAACCACGTTCACCACCTGACCTTACATCCTCCCACCTACCGTGTCTCTGAACGCCTTCCCTACTGATTGCCTCACCCTCCTTTTCAACCCTCCCACCAAAACTTCTACTAGGCAAGGCCCAGTTGGCGATCAAGCTCCTCCCATCAAGTACTCTCCCCTTCATACTCTCTATGACCTTTTCTGCTTCCACCCGTCTGAAAAATCTAAAGAATCCAAACTTACTCCCCCTTGCTTCCCATCTCCTGCCTGGCATGTACCACTCTGTGATCTTCGCCACTTTATTAATTTCTTTTATCACAACCGCCATGGACGTATTCAGCGGTATATTGTCTATGAAGACCCCAAATAAATTCCTCCGCCGTATTTGATCCTCATGGCCTCTCCTCCGAATGGACGGTGCACACTATTCTTTTGCCACCCCGACGACCAACTCTTCCAGCTCCTCCGTTCCCGACGACCATACCAATTAGATGTGACATTTCCGGATGATATTCTTATAAACTTTACGGGTGATCCTATAGCAACAATTTTTAAGAGTACATATACAAATATAAACTGCATCACTTCAAATTCAGACATTTTTAAAGATAGTATTATACTAGCCCATACCAATGAGATTTTCAGAAATGAAATTTTCAACAAATTATGAGGAAATTTTTCATATTATGCTTAATACAAATATATAAATTTTGTTTTATTTTAATTTAAATTTCAAATTAAATAAAATATTATTTTAATAATTATTTTTATTGATATATTAAGCCAAAAAAGCTAAAGAAGACGGTATAATATGATTTCTTAGTTAGTTCTAAAAATAATGAATTATATTATCAATATATCATCTTTCGAATAGATATAAAATCATTACACATTTTCATTACTCAAATATAATTTATGATTATTTTATACAATATAAGTATATATATTATATAAAATATATAATTATGTCCGTCGAGTCTCGACGGGTTAATTACTAGTTTTCCTTAATAATGACATACTTCCTCCATTTTTTTTAAAGATAACTATATTTGTGAATATGACATTATTCACACAAGTACTTTGACTTAAATTTTATTATAATTATACAAATTAAAATATAGCCAATTGATATCTTGTTAGATTCGTATCGTTTTGTACTTTTTAAATATCAAAATTTAGAATTTCTACTTGTACCGAATTTGAGTTATTAATAATTTAAAATGTAAATTGAACTGCGTGTTGGGTGGATAAAAAAAAAGAAAAAAAAAAGAGGAAGTATAATAAAATGCATCCGAACAATAATAATGAGCGTCCAGTGCATACAATGACAAATTTTAAATGATAGTTTCTCCTATTAAAAAAATAAGTTTTATAGGATGAGTATCTAATTTTTAAATAATATTTATTGTACTATTTATATTTTAAATTGAAATTAAAATAGGCCATCATGAGATACCATTTTACTTTTAGGTCATTCAATCTTGAATATTCATTTTTGAGCTTCACAAGGAATTTGGCCCCAATTTTAGGTCAAATGGACAAGACCAACACACATATGTACTGTGTGAATGGCCCGATGGCACAAAAATGAAATGTAAATATATTCTTTTTTTTTTTTTGAAACAACCTTTGAAGGCTAGGGAAAAATGTATATATTCTGATAATTTACGTTGATTTTAATTTGATATATAATCAAAATTTGGTGGCTACAAAAAGAATTCTTGCGAGCCTAATTTGACACTCAAACGGCCTGTACTTGTGTTGGCCTATCCATTTGGCTTAAAAACCAGACCCAAATTCCCTATAGAGTGTCAGAAGCAAGGTTGTTAAGATTGAGTTCCTATATGGGATCGTTTTTCTCTTTGTAGGATTGCAATCGTCGGATCGAATCGTTATCCTAAGATCTTATGAAATTGCAATAATGAATAAATTCAATTATGCATACTAACAAATAAAAACATTATTTCATGTGTTTATAATCTTGCAAGCTAATTAATACAATATAGTACAAAAACATCACAATTAAACATAAAATATTTCCACATACATGCATGTTATGGTTTTTTACATATCACAAATAAGGAGTATACGTTCTTAAGTTTAAAATTAAAGAAAAGAAGTTACTGTGATCCCAAATCATAAAATTCTACAAAAAAAAATTATGCGTTTAAGAGGGTATGATCGTAAGATCGTAGAAGCGTTTAAGGGAATATGACCATAAGATCGTAACATTCGACGACCAGAATCGTCAAGATCTTACTAATTTTAAGATCCTATAAGGATTGGGATCATTTTAGAGATGTGTGATCGTATAATCGTAAGATCCTAAGATCAGGATCGGGATCTTAACAACTATGATCGGAAGCATATGCTTAAATTGAATAATCTAAAAACGGATGAAATTATTTTTGATGGTCTATTTTAACTTTAGTCTCTTTATTCTTTCTACTGACATAAATATTACAAGTATTATAGATAAAGACTGTTACATGTATTATACAAGAAATTATTTTAATTAATTTTTAAACTAGGAAATCATTCAAGTGATTGAGCAAAAATGAGGGAGCAATATTTTTTATACTCTCGGATTATATAGGCGTTGCTGATTCTTTAGAAGCCGAGTTGACAGCCATTAGTCGAATGTGTGCGATTTTGATTCGGGATCAAGGATTCCCCCTTCCAAGGATAATATTCGAATGTGATTCGAGTAACGTCGTCAGCTGGATACAAAGGCCGGGAGAGGTGCCATGGCGTTTCCAGGATCTGATTAGTCCAATTGTGGAGATCCTGAGGTTCGCAGGGGATGTCCGTGTCCAACACGTCCTGAGAGAACGAAATTCAGAGGCAGATCATTGGGCACTCTTGGGAGCAAGGGGTGAAAGAAGAATTGAGAGCTGGAGTTGAAACTGAACTGATGAAAAAAAAGAAAGGTTTGATATTACTAAAAACATGCCTTTAGTACTGAATTCATTGATATCATTGTTGCAGGTACGATGTGATTTTGCGATGGTTAATACTTTTGCCACACCTCGGGAGCATTAAAAGTTGCACTGTTGGAGGAGGCCGTTGCTGTTAATAGTGAAACTTGGAGATCCAAAACTGACAATGGTTGATTGATTCAGACATGGAATGGATAAAATTTTCCAGCATGCGGTTTGAGACAAAGCTTAAGAGATTTGAAGAGTCATATTCACATAATGTGATCGGTGATTGCATCTAATGGGAAGATTGAAAAGCATGCCTCAACGGGATCATCAATTCTAACCGAAATTAATACATGGTGAGATCTGAAATTACATTCTTATTGGAAATGCGCAGACGTGAGGGTCAATTTGACATTCTAGTAGTTGCTAAATCATTTTTATCGAGCCTGTGCATGTTCAATCCAGGGTACCGAACTCGAAGTGGGCATCAGGTATACCAATATTGGTCCTTCATTCTCCCAAAAATCTTTTATGAAAACTAGCACCTTAAGCTTTCAAGTAAGCCAATTGCCACATTCCAGTTCCCACTCCTTCCCCGGATTAACTAGCCTCATCCTGGTTTTGACATTTCGTTCCTTAGCCCCAGTGTGCGGCTCAGGAAATGCCTATGATCACCTACACAAAACTCCTGCCGATGTTGCAAATATAGTCATAGGGAATCTTAGGGAATTGTTAATTGCTTGAAAGTGGGCGAGGGGTCAGATGGAGTTTATCATCACTGTGCCTCTCGTTGGGTAATTGCAAAAACACATATCATAATGATCCGTTTGCTGTCAATTCAGTTCTTGGGTAATCCCCAAAAAAAAGTGATTGAGCAAAAATAACCTGAGGTATGATAAATTTAATAGACAGTCATATTTCAAACACAATTATCTAAGGGAGAATTGGAGAAATATACCTCCTATAAATAATTTATTTACTCTTTTACTTTCTCCATCTCACCTTAGTTGTCTTGTTTGACTTTTTGACACTGTTAATTTTTTAATTTTGACTCAATTATTATAGCAAGTATAATTTTGAAAAAAATAGTCGAGTTGGGTCTTGTTAGAATCATAAAATTATATAGTTTTAGAATATATATTTTGTATAATTTTTTGTTGTACATATTTTGAGATATTAATGATTGAAAATATGCATTGAATTGTATTCAGAAATCAAACAAGACATTTTAAATGAGACCAGACAGGAGTAATAATTTTCTTTAAGATGATATCTAAATTTTTTCGAAAAATAGAGAGGGCCGGAGGATGATATCTAAATTTTAAAGACTTAGGCCCTGTTCTCTAGAACTTATTTTCAGGACTTATTACTTATTTTTTTTCAAAATCAGATCAGATCAGATCAGATAAGAAACATTCAGATCATACCAGATCAAATCAGATCAGATCAGACCAGACTAGAAACATTCAGACCAGACCAGATCAGATCATTATAATAAAATTATATAATTACATATAATATTTCTAAAAATATTCGTTTGCTCATCAAAATATTATTTAAATATACTAGTCACGTTCTTAATATATTTTATATTATAAATACTTTCAAAATATAATTTTAAATACTTTCACTAAATATGTTTAAAATATATAATAATGATAATAACAATAATAATCATAATAATAGTAATAATAGTAGTTGTAAATAACTCTTAATAATTATTATTTTATTAACTATTATTATAATTATAATTAATTAACTATTAATAATTAATTATTATTGAAAATACTAATATATAATAAATACAATATTAGTAATTAGTTGTAATAATTAACAATAATAATAAAAACAATTAATTAATTATTATTACTATTATATAATAATAATAATAAACTAATCACTAATTTATTAATAAATTATTTTTTTAATAATTACTAATTTATTGTTATTATTATAATAATAAATTAATTATTAATTTTATTATTATTATTATTATTATTATTATTATTATTATTATTATTATTACCATAAATCTAATTAGAATCAAAATATAAATAAAATAAGATCAGATCAGACCAGATCAATTCAGATCAGATCAGACCAGACCAGATGGAATCAGATCAGACCAGACCAGACCAGACAAATTCAGATCAGACCAGACCAGGTCTTATAAATTCAGATCAGACCAGAAAAATTAAGGCCTAGAGAACAGGGCCTTACTTCCTCCGTTTTCAATTGCTTGTTACATTGCAAAAAGTTGCATTATTCATTTGACAACTTTGATTTCAATTTTTATCATAGTTATACAAGTTAAAATATCGTCAAGTGAAATCTTGTTAGATTCGTCTTATTTTGTAATTTTTAAATATTAAACTTTTAAAATTTTTATTTATACCAAATTTAAGTTATCAATGAATTAAGAAAAGCACTGTTGTAAAAGATTGAAAACGGAGGAAGTATATCTTCTTTCTACAGTAGTGTAAAAGTGTAATATAAATAAATAAATAAATAAATTATACTACTACTATATGAGAACCTCCAATGATTGTGCACTCTGTATCTATCTGCAATAAACAATTGATAAAAATAAACTAAAAAAATCATTCTTGCACTGTTTTGCATTTGGACCATATTTCCTTTGTCTGTGAGCCCTGGGGGCCTCTCCCCCAATTCCGTCTCCCATCTCTTCTTCAACCGCTGATTATTATACTAGTACTAGTATTATAATTCAACTCAATTCCGATTTCTGAAAAAACAATTTCAATTTTTTATTCTCTGGGGAAGCGTTTGCAGAATTCTCACTGGTGTCCCACCGGGAGAGAAGGGAAGGAAGTGAAAGAGTAGAAGAAAACAATTCCTCTGCTTCTACGGAACTGCTGTTTTTCCATTTCTTTGTAAGGTGTGATTTTCAATTCAGTATTTCAATTCCCACCCCCTGATTGACCCCCCCTCAACCCCTCTCTCTTTTTATCCTTGATTTCTAATTTTCTTTTTCTTAAAAAAAAATTGTTTTTCTGTTGTCCCTTTTGGCTTACCTTCAAACCCTGTTGTTTGTCTCTCTCTGTGTTACACCCTTTTGTGTGGCGGTTACTGTTCTTGATTATCTCAGTTGTGAGGTGCTGTTTTGTTTGCCTGACTGCGTGCGCCGATTCCTTCCTTCCTGTCGGTGGGTTTTGGGGGATTTTATTCCTTTGGGTGTAATTGAGGTGGGTCTTCAGTCTTCACTGTCTTGTGTTATTACTCGTGGTTTTATGTTAAAATTTTAATCTTTTTCATGATGGGTGTTCCTACCGATGTGATCTCGTTTTAGGGTTTTGTTTCGATTTTTGCAAGTGTTCCTTTAATCAATTTGGGGGTTTCGTGGTTTTTGTTTGCGTTTGTGGTTCGGAAGTTAATTTTTTTTTTTTTTTAATTTTTGTCGAATTTAGTTTCTGCATATGAATAGCAAGTGAGACTCTTAACTCTACACACGGATAGAGACATGAATATGGGATTTTGATGTTGGTGTTGACCAAAAATTAAAATGCCCTGACCAAGTTCATCTCCTTCTTGTAATAACCGTGTCAACTGCTGATTTTGTTTCACACGAAGTTCTTGGATTCAGCAGCTGATCAATTATTATTCGTTTTTTGTTATCCGAAAACAAACTGTTGTTTTCAGGTCATTTTTGTGTGATATTTCTGATTTACGTTGGTGTTGCCGCGTGGATGCTTCTTGTGGTTGTTGGGGGAAATTTTGTTGGGGGAAATTTAGTGCCATTTTCTTTTTAACAATAATTTCGTTGTATGTGCATTTACATGTTTGCTCTAATTCCATTTTCTGTCTTTTTGTGTTAAAGAAGCAACAGTTAAGGGTTATAGTCTCTGCCCTACTTCTTTTACAGTTCAGAATTCTTTTAGATCTCGATTCTATATTTGAGTTCTCCTTTATTGCAAATGGAAAAAATTCTGATCCATTTATTCCTTAATATCCATTTCTATTGCCAATTCTTTCAGATTTGCAAATTTGGCTGTTGGGCATTTATGCATTTCCTTGCCACTTCTCGCTCATACCTATCAAGTAGTTTTATCAGATAAAGTATTATCTCTGCCCTATCAATCCAATTTTATACTTTATTTGGATATTTACATGATCCTGGTAATCTAGTGGATATTTTTCCGGTTGAATTTCTCAACTCAGAAGTTCAATACCTAATTTGGATGCTAACTTTTTTTTGCAGGAAGTCATTTTAATGGAGCCACCATCCAAAGGTTCCATATCTGGTTGGTGCTCTTAATGAGCTATCTTCATTTCATATTTTGCAGAACTTTTTTTGACGAGGAGCAAATTTCATGTCTAGCTTGAATCACTTGATTATTTCACTTTTGTTTGTGTAGGGTCTAGTAAAACCCCATTTATGAGCACTACTGCAAAGGGGAAATCGGCATGGGGGCTTCCTAGTGGACCTGTTGGCCATCGGTCATCTACTGATGCTAGCTTATTTTCGACTTCATTGCCTGTCCTTTCGCACGAGAAATGTATGAACTGTGATTGAGTTCCTGAATTTCTCGTTGCACTTCGCTTTTATTCTAACATCGTCTCTGAGAAATGGATCTGCTTTCTTCCTACTGCAGTAAATTTCGACGGATCTGATCAAGGTGGTCTATTGCTAGATGATGGTTTTCCAAGCCTGGATGTACTACGCCTTGTAGATGAAGTGAAGGATCCTCTTGACAGAACTGAACTTGGTGCAGTAGGAAACTTTCTTCCTGGTAATGAAGACGAACTTTTAGCAGGTCTTATGGATGATTTTGACCTTAGCGGTTTGCCTACTCAACTTGAGGAATTGGATGATGATATTTTTGGAAGTGGAGGGGGTTTAGAAATTGAACCTGATAGTCAAGAGAATCTTGTCAATGGCGTATCAAGGCTAGGCATGTCTGATGGTATTGGTGGCAGTAGTGTCTCTCCTTATGGTTTTGTAAATGGTGTTGGCACTATTAGTGGAGAGCATCCGTATGGGGAGCACCCATCAAGGACATTATTTGTTCGAAACATCAATAGTAATGTTGAGGACTCTGAACTGAGATCCCTGTTTGAGGTATTTTATATGAGATTGAATTCCATTCATCTACCGTTCATAATCATGTCAGCTTTTAATCACCAAATATCTGTTATTTTCCCTATTTGTAATTCTTAATTAATTTTGTGCCACCTCCATGCTGGTTCCTTTCACTCTCTCCGTGTTTCTCCACATTTGTGCATTAATGAAGGTTGATTTACTTTGCAAAATTTTATGATGTGGCTGAGTGTTTTGAATGACCCTAAGTGTCTTGCCATGGATACAATGAACTTCTTTCTTGAGTTGATTTTTATCCAAATTGTACGTGTGAAATAATGCACATTAGTAGGAATGTTCTTTATGTAACGATCAATTTGTTTTTTGAGTTATGCCTGTTCTTTTTGTTGTCTCATGATTTCTTGTTTATATGGTTCTTCTCCATATAACATTTCAATTTTATAACTCTTAAAATTTGATTGAAAGTACTAATTTGGCGATTTCCTTTCTGCGTTTACCACTGTAATAGCAATATGGAGATATCAGAACTTTATACACTGCATGTAAGCATAGGGGATTTGTGATGATATCTTACTATGACATTCGATCTGCTCGAACTGCAATGCGTGGATTGCAGAATAAGCCCTTAAGAAGAAGAAAACTCGATATTCACTTTTCAATACCCAAGGTCTGAACTCTGAACTCCCTTGATAACATTTTATTGGATAAATTACTTGTTAAATAATGGTTTGTTGGAATGTGCAGGACAATCCATCTGAGAAAGACATCAACCAAGGAACTTTGGTGGTGTTTAATTTAGATCCTTCTGTTTCTAATGATGACCTTCGCCAAATATTTGGGGCTTACGGAGAAGTGAAGGAGGTAGAGCTTTTGTTACATGTCATGTATAGATTAGTGTTTCTTTTTTGACTTATGGGCAGTTCTTTTGGCTGAACTGACTTTTCTGTGTTTTGCATTAATATAGATAAGGGAAACACCTCACAAGAGACACCATAAGTTCATTGAATTTTATGATGTTAGAGCTGCTGAGGCGGCCCTTAAGGCTTTAAATAGAAGTGATATTGCTGGGAAACGCATAAAACTTGAGCCTAGTAGACCTGGTGGAGCACGTCGGAGGTAAACTCTTTATTTTATGCTTTTGGCATTCTGTTTACATAGTTCTAGAATTTCTAGGTATCTAAATTTTGACAGGCATTGCAATTTGCATATTGCTTGCACTGGCTTGTGTAATTTTTTTGTGGTACAAAGTTGCTGAATTTCAGTGTCCACTTTCCACAATCACATAGTATCTAATAATAGGCAGAGCATGCTGTGATATTAAATGGAAAAATATGAAAGCTTGCCAGCAATTTATTCAATGGGTTCTAGTTGTTTTAGCTAGTGTCTTTTAAAAATTATCCATGTTACTTTCTCAAATGAACGGTCATGTTGTGGGGTTGTTGCCGTGGAAATGTCTATTTTCTGCATTTCTTAATTCTTATTGGCTCTTTTTAACTTGCCTGTGTTTAGATGCAATAACTGCATCATGTAACTTTAACAGAATTACAGAATGCATATCTTTGTCTCGTAATCTAATCAAGCTATCATGTGTAAATTACTATCTTAAAATCTTTTATTTTATTTTATATTATTTTTTATCTAGAGCGCAAATAAGGTAATAGTGAGATTTGTTCTTGTTGAGGTTGTGACAGTAACTCGAATGACTATTCTTATCCAGTTTTTGCTGATACACAAAATTTTATGTTTCTTGCTTAACTTGTGACATAATTTGGATTTAGAAGTGACTATAGCTTGTGGATTTGTGTTAACAATCTCACAGTACTATTTTTTGTTATTTATTACATGTAAGTAATATTTCTAAAGTATTTAATATTCTATATTGTTGAAGGGTATAAGAATTTCTGAATTCCCATAAAATTTGTATGTATGTCAAAGATAAATCAGAATTCAGATTTCATACAAGAAGATATGAACTAGATTTTATGTTTTTGCTGGGGGGGTGGAATAAAGAAAAAAAGATGCACTAACTTTGTTGTTTAGACCTAAATTTTGACTGCTATTAAATATTAATATAAGCTGATGATAAAATTGCTTCATGTGCACAGCTTAATGCTGCAACTGACTCAAGAGCAGGAACAAGATGAAACTCGAACTTTCCGCCCGCAAGTTGGATCTCCCCTTGCCAACTCTCCTCCCGGCATTCTCATTGATGGTTTGCCTTCATAACAATATCTTTCCATCCATGTGTCTATCCTTATTTCTGCTTCTTGTGTATATTTAAGCAGGTATTGTGTCTGTGCAGGTAGCTGGCCAAATTACGGCAGTCCGGTTGACCAAAATTACTTGCATGGTTTTAGTCAGACACCAAATTTAGGAAGGCTCAGTCCTGTAGGAAACAATCATGTGCCTGGTTTGGCTTCTATTCTACCTTCTCATGCGTCGAGTCCGGTGAAGATTGCACCCATCGGTAAAGATACTGCAAGGATAAGCCCTGCTAGCCAAGTGTTCCTGACGGAAAATGCAGTGCAGGGAGCAGCAACCTATCAACATTTTTCTGCTACAGATTCGAAGTTAAGTTCAAGTCCGGGACCTGTGACTTTTAGTGACTCCAAGCCGTCTAGTAGTGTAGGCACACTCTCTGGTCCTCAATTTCTTTGGGGAAGTCCCACTATTCACTCTGAGAATATCAATTCTCCTGCATCTGCATGGTCATCATCGTTAAAGGGGCGGCCATATCCTTCCCGAGGTCAGGGGATTGGTTTTCCGTATGCTAATCAGCATGGAAATTTTCTTGGATCACATCATCACCATGTAGGATCTGCTCCGTCTGGCATGCCACTGGAAAGGCATTTTGGTTTTTTCCCCGAATCTCCTGAATCATCATCCTACATAAACCAGGCAACTTTTGGTGTTACGAATTTTGGCCATAATAACGGAAACCTCCCTGTGAATATGGGACGCCCTGGGGCTCTGAAAATGGGGGTTGCTTATGCTGGAAATTTCACTGAAAGTGGTTCTCCTAGTTCCAGAATGATGCCAATGTCAAGAAATGGTCCCATGTATTTTGGAAATGGTTCTTTTGGTGTTATGGGAGATGGATTAATGGACCGTGGTCGAAGTAGGAGGGCTGATGGTGGAAGCCAGATGGATAACAACAAAAAACAGTATCTACTTGATTTGGATAAGATCTTGAATGGTGAAGACAATAGGACCACCTTGATGATAAAAAACATTCCAAACAAGTAAGACCTGATCCCATTTTTCTCCAGGTGCGGTGTGCATACTCTAAATCAGGCATTAAGTATAATCTTTTTTCTTCTTTTTAATCTCTGAAGGTACACCTCAAAAATGCTGCTTGCAGCTATTGATGAAACACACAAGGGTACATATGATTTCCTCTATCTGCCTATAGATTTTAAGGTGAGTGTATGTTTGAACCAAAAAATTCCTTATCATAGTCAATTAGATGAAAACTGAATTTTTATGTCATCGTATTTCATTCCAGAACAAGTGCAATGTTGGGTATGCATTTATCAATATGGTGTCCCCTTCTCACATCATTTCCTTCTATGAGGTGCGTGTTTCATTGACCTCTAATAATTCATATGAGTTTGATAAGGTAAATTTTATGAATATGCAGTCCGTGTTTACACTCTGTCAATTATCCTCTTGAACAGACACTGATAAATTATTCATCTTAATTTGGATTCTGGTGTGCCTGATTGATTTATTTCTTTGAAGGCGTTTAACGGGAAGAAGTGGGAAAAGTTCAATAGTGAAAAAGTTGCTTCCTTGGCATATGCAAGAATCCAGGGAAAGATGGCTCTTATTTCACATTTTCAAAATTCTAGTCTAATGAATGAAGACAAGCGATGCCGACCAATTGTGTTCCAATCCGAGGGTCAAGAAACTAGCGATCTGGTATAAAAGTTTACTTAATAAAAAGTGACTTAGTTGCTGCAGTCACGCTGCTTCCCATCATAATTATTTATCAACTTTTTCAAAACTTAATTGACAATATGTATGTTGCATTTTTGTTCAAAGAATTATTATAGTTTGTTAAAGTCCATCTAGAAGCAGCAATGCGCGCATTTCTTGTTTTGGTATGTAATATTTGTATTTCTATGTCAACTAATCTGCCTTTGTTTTTGCAAACTCAGGACCATGTTCCATCGGGCAATTTGAATGTCTTTATCCGCCAGCCAGACGGATCTTACTTGGGAGACTCTCTGGACAGCCCAAAGGGTGATCCAGACGAGAAGCTATAAGAAGCTAATTGTGTCCCTAACGATGATTTTCAATAAGCATAGGTGGGAAATTTAGCATGTGCTAACTTTTGTATAGTTTCTCGTACATATTGATTTTACAGTAATTATGGAGTGCGCATATATCTTTAATGTTCTTCTACCTGGCAATGTCTGTGTTTTCTGATGGATGGTCGGTCGGGCATTTCTCTTGAAAGACAAAAAAAAAAAAAAAAATTAGCGATACGGACCTTATGGGGGAGAGGAACAAGGTGAAGAATCTAGTAGTATTTTTTGTTCTCCCAAGTTTTCTTTTGTCTACAACCCCAAATGTATAGTCATTTACAGAGCTCCCAAGAGGGTCGGAAAAATATGTATCGACAGCTGGTATTTATCAAGAGTGTACTGTAGTGTTTCTACCTACAGAACTCAGGAAGCAACTATGTATCATTATGATTGATCTTGTATGATGGTATTGGTCTGTGCATAGACATTTCCTTAGTGCTCGTCTTTTCTTCTTCATTCTGTTTTACATTCTGTCTTAATTTGGGTTGCGTTGACAATGTTTGAGCTTAGACATGTAACATGTTTGAGGTTTGCGACTACTTGGAACCGTTCTGTTTCGAATTTTCTGGGCATCGACTTTGACCATCACTGCTTTTGCTACTCTCTTCGTTCGATTTGAGAAAACAAAGATTGCAGCTTTTTTTTTTTTTTAGTACAAGTAGTAATGAAATGGGCAAAAGATAAATGATCCATGTGCAAAAATATAATTCAAATAGCCACTTGTAATTTCACCAGAAATTTTACAAACTTAAAACTTCATCCTAAAAAATTTATTCCCTCGTCTATTCTGAGTGTGATTACAATATTCTTGTGATCGATATTTATTGAATTTGATCATTATTCATATTTTTTTAATATATATATATATATATTGATACTCAAGTGTCGGTAAAAGAGTGTTAGAAATTCAAATTATATAAATTACAAATGGATAAAGTGGATGAATGAAGGATTGGGTGCCGAATCGCAAGCATAAGACTGGAAGTTGGGGAACTTTACTATAGATAAGTTTTTAAATTAATAGTTAGTTTTTCAATTAACACGATGATGATAAAAATACTCCTTTTCATCACATTCAAAATCATCATACTCCATCCCTTTTTCAATACTCACCAAATCCATTCACACACGCATTACTCGTATTAAAATTTTTGGCAGAAATTTAAACTATTAAATACACCACTTTATTATACAGAATAATAAATTGAAAAATTGACAAATCGTAACAATCAATTAGTAGAAAGATTAAGATAACAAATTGACGTGACAAATTTGACTTTAAAATACAGTAATTATCATAACTTTGATGATAGTTTTGATTGAATATGAATGTGTGTATGTTTAGGTGAATAATAAATTGTGTTAGCCAAATTTATCACTTCCCACCGCCCAATTTATTGTATTGTTTCCACAAAAAATTTATTTCAATTTTTGTTTTGGTTTAAGTTATCAAGGATATAATAACCTCCTCTCATAATATACATTTTCAATTTTTTTTCCTATAATTCATATTTCACATTAAAAATGTCCTTCATTTCCAACTGTTGGCTTGAGTAAATTGAGGTTATAGTTGCTTGAGCAAAATTTCGGATTCGATCATTGTGTATGTAAAAAACTACTTTGGGAAAGACATCCTTAATTGTTCTTGTGGATATTTGAGGGAATAGTCTTGTGTCAATTATGGCATGAAGATACTGATATCAAAACAAAAATGTGCTACTGTGCTATTGTACTTGTTGCTTATAGTATTATTAGTCACTACATGGATTTATTTAAGGATATAAAATTGAATTAAAAAAGAAATGCATGAATATGGAAATAAAATGGAATAAATAAGAAAATGACCGCGTTATGTAACTTAATCTGATACTGTATTTTCTATTGACTAAATTACCCTGAGGCTATTGGATTGAAGTGGACGGTTTGGATTAATTGGGTGTAATACCCATGTCCCACATCGAAAAGAATTGGGAAGTATAACCCTAAATATAAGACTCCACCTAACTCTATTAGTACGAGATTTTTTGGGAGGTACCCAATGTTAAAGTCCCACATCGGTTATATGTTGGGTTATCCCTTGTGACATGGGCCACTCTACCTACTACCGATTGGTTTTAGGTTGAAGTCCTATGTCCATCTTATTTCTACTCAGCCGAATATTTTCCTACCCAGACTTGTAGCCGAATGCAGCTTACATTTTATCTTTTTTCCAATCCATTCCACATTAAATATTCTGCAAGCTGTTATATAACATTCAAGTTCTTCTCAATCCATTTAAAAATTTCTCCAAATTGGCATTCAAATTCAGCCTTTGATTTTGATATTTTTATATTTGTGCCTATATACACATTTCTTGAAGCTACCCTATTACCATTCAAGTTGGTGATGATTTGAAGTATTGACTATGCATCGTCCAAGGGTACTATGGTTTAGATCATCAGAGAATGTGGAAGCCAAAGAATCTGTCAATAAATTCAGAATGATACTGCAGGCTGTAGGAATCTTGTATTTACAGATAAGCAGCATTCAAACAAACAATAGTATAATACTTATCAACTTGTATGCCTGTCATGTTCCCTATAGTGTATTGATTGGACAAAAGATAGTGACTGAAAAATGTGGCTTGCATTTTCAGATAAGAATCTTCATTGCAAAAAAAGTAACTAGAATTAATGAACACTCAAATAAAGTGTCAGGGAGGCAATTGTCACCAAAATGCTTGGTTAATTTGATGGTCAGATTAAAAGTAACCAAAATGGACCAATTCTTTGCAAAACAAGGTCATGTGTGTTTATGTTTGCATCGGTTACTATCAGTAGTAGCAATAGTAGTTCACCGTTGTTTCATGAGCGCCTCGATTGCTGGGAACCGATACGGATACTCAAATTTGGAGGGCATCGGCTATGGATCCAGCTAGGCTCAGTACTTCAAAAGGAGCTTTGTGGGCTATGGCTTCCACAGTGGTAGGGCATGACTCAGTTATCCAAAAGTGTGTAAATGCCTTCTCAGAGTCTTCTGAAAAGAGAAAAGAAAACAAATGTATCCCAGCATCAGCATGGCCAGAGGGAGAAAACCGACAAGCATCACTTGACCAAGTCAAAAAACCATATCATACTTTCGTTCTTGTGAACAAAGCGCTCCCATGACTTCTTTGGGAAAACTGCATGGGTGACATAGGCACTTACCTTCGCTGCACCATGAGCTGCCAAAACTTTCTGGCACCATTAAAAAACAGAGAAGCATAATGAATTTGGAAACTACATCATTTTAGAAACTATAGGACAATGCAACCAATACTCAGTCATAAGCCCAAAACAACAGCTAGAATCTTACTTCACTGTGTGTATTTTGTTTATTTTCCTTGAGTATTAGCCAAGGGATAGATAATTCAAGACTTGAGCCGAAAACAGGAAAAAGCTCTAAAGACATTATTAGCGAGTGTGACCCATTCAGAGACACAGAGCCATTGCCATGCTGAATGGTAAGTAGAAAGGCGATGTGAAAAACCTGGCATTCAATTAAGGTCCCACCGGATTGCACAAGGTCATCTACAATTACAACATGACAACCGGATGGATTGCCCTCCTTGATCCTAACTATTCTTTTGTCTCCTTCACGAACCTTGTTACAGATGACCTAGGACCAATGATGCAACAAACAAATTACCAGTACAATAACCACAAAAGCAACAAGAAAAGAAAATCATTTGTCTTTATATAAACAAACCATGGGAAAATGATCCAGTAGTTTGTGAAATCTTTTCCAAGCTCCATCATCCGGAAATGCAACAACTACCTGTTGTGAAAAGCTTAGGTTAGAAACCAGCCTAATATACTACCTCAAGATGTTAGCTCAATTCTTCAATATTGAATAGGTACTTGATCCAAAAAAGACACGGAAATTTGAAATCCTAGAGAAGTTAACCATCTAACAATATGGTTAACCACCTCATAATATGCCATGCTCAACTAAAATTTTGTTTGTAAATCCTAGTAAGAAAATTTGATCCATGAAGCCCAAGTTCTCCATTTAGATATAATACACACCATGTTTCAATGTGTGCAATCATTGCCAAATTAACAACTGATGTAAGGATCGAAAAAGGTGTGAAGAATAAAATTATATGTGCTTCTCCATTGGCCAAATCACAAAAATGGCATCACAAAAACAATTCAGGTTCAGTTGAATATTTATTTATTAAGTTATGGAAAAAAGTTTTCATTATTCAACTTAGGGAAATCAATTGAAAAGATTGAAAAAGTGATGGCACTAATAATCCCATACAACGAAAGTGATAGTCCTCACCTTATCTGATTTTGGGAGTTGCTCAAGCCTCTGCTTCAAAAGTGGGATCCCAGTCTCAAACACAGGTAAGACATTGTCGCTAAAATAAAATCTTTCCTGCAGAAAATGAGCAGTTCAAAGCAAACTTCATCTATTACTCCACCTTAAATAGAAATAGAAGATAAAAATAAGTAAAAAATAAATAAATAAAAAATTGCAGTATTTTGTATGATTTATTATGAATGAGAATATGGCTATACAGAAGGACATGTGAAGTAATTTATCAATGAAGTAAAAACAAACATTAAGAGCAACACTAGCGTTAAAACTCTAAGGCTATAATTTCACAAATGTTTCACTTCATGCACCAGACATGAAATTTCTCACCTGAGAATTCTTAAATCCACTGAGTGATAGCCATTATAATAATAGAAATACGGTATCCGAATTTTTTTCATTGAGTCAAATATGTTACTATATTGAATAAGCTAGTATCCGATATGCATACAAGGCTTTCTCAGGATAGAAAAGCAACAGAATGGTGGCCAAACTGGTCTTGAATATTAAAAATAAGACCATCACCCTGTTATAGGTTGCACTGAACACAGAGTTACTTAAAAGATCAACTCACACAGGATATGTGTATTCTACTACAATCATGGGATACATCAAAGATACATAATATAGGAGTTTACACTGAGATAAAACATTTCGTCATTATTCCACAACATCATAAGCATTTTTGGCACAACCAACCAACTTAAAACTCTACGCAGTTGGTCACAGAAACAACTAGGAATTAGGAAATTTATTTCATTTTTGTGACAACACCACAGTTTGCCCCATTCTAGACTTTTGGCTATGATCCGTGTATTGATAATTGAATTAGGTTGCGTTTGGTAAAAGACACTAGCGTTTAGCTTTTGAAATTAAAAAATTACTATAAATAATAAATATTTTCCATCCTATAGTCATATTCTAAACTCCACCGCTAAACACTAAACTCTACCCCTCCCCACTTTTAACTTTTCAAAGTCCAGTCTCTGAACTCTAAACACCATTGTTCAAAATTCTTTCAATTTTAAACTAATTTTCAACATAAACTTCATATTCCAAACTCTAAACTCTAAACCATAAACTCTTATTATTTCCCAAACATAGCCGTAATGATATATGGTCAAATCCCCAGGAAAAATCACCAGCTGTCGAATTTTATGCAGGAAAATTTCAAAAGCACGGAAACAACATAATTTATACCAACAAAGTTCTATAAGCTCAGGTATCAGTTGTAACATAAAAAAAAGACTGAATATCGATCTATGAATATGAGAAAATCTTAGGGCTTTATCATTGTGCTATAATTTAAAGATTTAAATTATTCTCCACAATTGTTTTCCGTGAATAAAAGGGATCACAACTCTGTCTGCATGACAAGACAGCAAAATTGCCCTCATAGTAGATCAATATTCAAATAATGGTTGGTCATGTCATGTAAAAATGAGCAACCCACTGTTGAAAGAAGCACAGAGAATTGACATATATAAAAGTTTAAAACACAGACACAGGTAATAAAAATTAGTGCAGTATAAGAACCTGCAATGCATGTATATCATAGATGACTAAACTGGTCGGACCACCCCTGGAGATAGGAGTGTTGGACAGCATTCTTGCCAAGGTAAATGCAGTTGCAACATCACCTTCCTCTTCAATTCGTTCAAAGGAACCAGTTGGAAAGAAAGGCAACACAATAGTAAAAGATGCAACAAATAGCATTGGCAGTGCATAGATGACTGAAAGCTGTTCAAAAATGACTGCAGTTGAACTGAAAGATGCTAAAAAGGCAACATGTTGGCCTCGGATGTCGTGAGCATTCTTTATGAATAGATTTGGAAATCCATCGTCAAAACTCCTGCACAAGAAAATCTTATCAAATGGTGCACAACAATTCAACATCTGCAAGGATTGCCAGCATTATTTTGCAAGCTAAGCCTGCAAGTTCGGGGGCACAAATATTTATACCCAAAAATAAACTACAAAATGAGTTAACCGCTCGGCGAACAGAGGATAGCCAAAATTCGAAGTAGAACCAACAATCAACTCCGTTGCTGCACCATCACTCAAAATTCTACCAGCAACTCCTAATCGCTACATAACAGTGCATAACTTCATACGAAATGAGTTTCCTTCACATTACACCAGAAATTCAGCAAACAAAAGCTACCCACTTTAGAACACACGAAAGAAAGGTTTATCTGATACTAAAGCAGAGGCAGAGATTGGACATTCCATTTTAAGGGAATACCTAGAGATAACCCTTGAATCTTTTTCCCTGTAGAACTGTACGATGGTGGGTTTATTGTATATTACCTCCAGTTAATGGATTGGAGCTGAATGTGGTGGGAGTGAGCAGCAACCTTGCGCGCCAAATCTTCAGCTTCGACACAATAGAAAAGCAGCACATTCTTCTTGGGCCTTTCCATGATTCCGGTTGCTGACTGTGGTCTGTGGGCGAATGTGTAGCAGTGAAAATACCTATGAGTATGAGAGTATGAGAAATACCTATGAGTATTGAGAGTATGAATGTACAGCAAGACAAGACGCGAGAAAAGGGTTTGGAAATTGGAACCGTTTTTTTATTGAACGCGGAAATGTGCACATTGAAAAAGTTAACCGCA
Organism: Hygrophila difformis; assembly: GCA_030278955.1. Lineage (NCBI taxonomy): Eukaryota > Viridiplantae > Streptophyta > Magnoliopsida > Lamiales > Acanthaceae > Hygrophila > Hygrophila difformis. The sequence continues at coordinate 41,929,486 of JAOANR010000007.1, read as the reverse complement.
CTCAGTGACGATTACAAGGGGTAGCTCAATTGTTTTTTATTTTTAAATATTAATTTAGTTTATACTCCCTCCCTAAAAATTTTAACACAGTTAGATAAAATAAAATATAATCAAATCATCATATAAGTATTTGAATTACCGAGATTGTTCTTTAACTTTCATTTTTCCGACCAATTTAGTCCTCTGGGTGCAAATTAATTTTTGGTCCCTATACTTTTAAAATTACTAGCCTTACCCAAAAAATTTATAAATTTTGAAGTCCTTATTGCGTATTTCTATTTCTATAATATATATATTTGTTTTGTTGAATGTTTACATAATTTACGGACGCATGTTAGGCCGTTTAAAGTGGAGTTACGTTGAAAAAAAGGACTAACTAAACAAAGAATTATAATTTTGGGGGTCAAATTGTAATTAAATAAAATTGATGGGGCATAAATATGATAAAACGACTATTTTGGTTATGAACACTGCACGTACAGGACCGTTTCAGTAATTCAAATACTTTCTGTACGAAACGGGAATTAGGTATAACTTACAGGACGTATTTGGTCATTGATCATGCTAGATAGCATGTTAATGCCTGCAATAAAGGAGATATCATTCCGAATTAATGCCAATGATTGAGAGTTTATTTCACATCATTGTGTGGTTATTACAGGATATCCTTTGATTCTCATGTGTTCAATTGTATATATTTATATTCCTGTATTGGCACAACTTGGAGTGTATGAGTGCTTAGGAAGCGTGTTTGTGAGGAAGCGTGTGAGTGCGAACCCTTGTAATTCTTCGTCTTCATAGTAAAAAATACCTAGCTTGGCTGCCTGCAGACGTAGCCTAACACATTGTTAGGTAAATTGCGTAAATGTATCATGCGTTCTATTTATTTTCATCTCTTGAATTATTTTTGTGTTTACAAGTCATTTAATATTTGTGAACTTTAATAAAATTCACGTAACAACTGGTATTAGAGCGATGTTATAGTTTCGAGTGGGAGTCATATGGCGGATAAAGTCCAAATAGAAGATCAATGGCTCTGACTTTGAATTGTGGAGAATACAAATTGAGGATTACCTACCTGGTAAGAACGTCGATGACGCATTGGGAGAAAACCCAACGTGGCAAGAAAGCCATGAGCATAATCCGACTTTCATCGACAAGAAATGTGGCTTTCCACATTTCGAAAGGTACTTCAGCGAAAGGAGTCATGGAGATCCTTTCCAGTATGTAGGAGAAGCCGTCTGCTGCAAATAAAATTCAACTTATGCGAAAAATGTTCAATTTAAAAATGGCGGAAGGTTCATCAGTGGCAAGCCATTTGAATGAATTCAATCTTATTACAATGCAATTAGCATCTGTCCAGATTGAATTTGATGATGAGGTGAAGGCTCTTATATTGTTATCTTCCTTACCTGAGAGTTGGGATGCGACGGTTACATCGGTTAGCGCATCATCAGGAAAAGAAAAGATGAAGTTTGATAATATAAGAGACTTAATAGAATTGTGACTGTGACACCCCAGTTTTGGTAACCCAGGCCGGGATGCCACTGCCATACCTCCTAAGCAAGACACGACTTCATTCGAGTTCACTTGAGAGATACAAGGCTAAAGGTATTTCAAAAGTAATTTAATTAAAAACAAGTCACGGAAGTCTAATTTAAAAATAATATAGTTGCATCCATGCATAACAAAATAAAATGCAGCGGAAATGTAAATAGGCCTGCATGGCCAAAACACAGTAAATAATTTAAGTTCGATAAAATGCAACATTCACAGTTATTAATTTAATTCCCGAGCCCCCAATATGTGTGCATGCTCATGCCATTTCTCCATACTCTGTAAAGAAAAATAAACAACGGATTGTATCAGTATATAAAATACTGAGTAAGTCAATCCCTAACATAACAATAATGGGTTTTAAAATGTAGTTAATAAAAATTCACATTTTTACTCACGCACATATTATAATATAAAAATATATTTTGACGACATTGATAATAAGGATTTAAAGTCATGATTCCAAATGTAAAGAGACGTACACGAATTTTAAGTATATAAATTTTAAAAATTTATCAAAAGGGATTTATTAAATACGGGGAGTTCTAAAAACCATGGGGTAAGATATATGTTTTCGCATGACGAATATTTCATTCCTTTACTATTGTTTCAATATGATCAAGATCACCGTATTTTGCTAGGGCCCTTATGTCCACTAGCCTTACAGATTACCATTCGCTAGGGCTCTTATGTCCTCTAGCCCTACGCTTTGGCTCTTATGTCCTCAAGCCTCATATTCGATATTTCACTAGTGCTCTTATATCCGCTAGCTATACGCTTGGACTCTTATGTCCACAAGCCACATATTCGATATTTCAGTAGAGCTCTTATGTCTGCTAGCCATACACTTGGGCTCTTATGTTCACAAGCCACATAATTAATATTTCACTAGGGCTCTTATGTCCGCTAGTCATACGCTTGGGCTCTTATGTCCACAAGCCACATAATTAATATTCATAGTATCCAACTCGATCATGAATCACAAAGTTTTCAAAATCGTTGAAACTGTCACAAGGAAAGTTTTCCATAAATCTCAAGGTTTAATAAGCCCACACGTCGCAGATTACGCCTTTTAGTTTAAAAAATTCATTCTTGAGGCGATCACTAAGAAATTTACTCAGTATACCAACGACACCCTAACGAACTTCTGTGTTTAAGGTTTCTCGAAAGTAGGTAAGGAAACAAGTCGAATTTTTTAATCTTTTCAAAAAGTATAATCTGTCAACTTTTCCGGTAACAGCGCACTGTTTTTAGATCACGTTTTCGACCTAGCAAACGAACTCCAAAATTTATGAAAATTTACAGGCACTTACACGACACAAAAATAAAGAAGTTTTATTATAGGCATTTTATCCGAAAACATTCCGGATTAAATCCGATTCGCGCACTAAGTTTGCATAGGAAAATCTGTCAGAATTCTTCTTAAAAACGCAGACCGATCAGATTGATTTTGAGCGCAAACGTTAACGCAAACTCACGAAATTTTAACCACACATTCTCGAGGCAGTAATCTACCCATTTCATTTTTACATCAAAGATTAGTTTTGATGGGATCCATTAGAAGAACGTCAAAGAAGTCGAACACCACAAATCTGTCAGCTTTTCGGTTTGTTCAAAAATCTCAGAAAATACCAGACGTGTTTTTGGGGATCAAAACTTGATGAATATGCGTGAAATTTGACACAACCTATATTAAGATATTGGGAACAAATCTTCAGTTCAGAGTTTTCCGTTTCGGATTCTCAAAATAGGGGTTTTCGTGGGCTTTCAGAAAACGCGCAAAGGTGAGTCTTTTGGTGACAGATTTTAGTATTATGTTTAGATCTCTCAAAACACTCGACCAAGGGACTCCAAAATTGATATGAAAGGTATTAACTTACAGAATATGAATCCTAGGATGTCTCTGGATCGATCGAGGCGCCTAAGCTTGTTCCGGACACGTCCAAATCACTCCGTCTCCACTTCAATTACCCCGATTCATGGTTTTTGAGAATAAAACTAAATGTTAGAATCTAAATCCGACGAAAACTATGAAACAAAGTCTCAAAACCACGTCTTACCACTAACTATGGCCTGAACACCTCTTCTCCACGTCCTCCTTGCTCCGGTTTGTTCGTCGGAAGTTCCAAAACACAAGAATTCGGGGTTTTTAGTTTTGATTGAGTTTGGGAGAGAATGTGAGGGGAATGAATGGTGAATGAAGTCTGAAATTATGGCCAAGGATCAGCAAATATTCGTCCCTAATATCCTTCCCTCAATGATGATTGAGTTTCCATAGTCGGGGTCGAAAATATGGCAAGAAATCTCCAAAACGCGTAAGATTGATCGCACCTGTCATCCCGGCGCAGTGGTGGCGCGGGAAAGCGCCGAGACCACACGATCGTGCGCTCCGTTGGGCATTTTCTCCTCTCTTTCGGGCTTCTGTCCTCCTACGTTCTCGGGCTCGATTTTCGGGTTATCTTCTGACTAAAATTCCTATCTTAAATTTATTTCGACTCGAATTGATTTCGTATTCAAAATCTTGAATCCGTTGAGTTTGAAATTGTCGACTTTAAATTCGTCGACTTTCGACTCCCGTGCAATAATTTATTTATTTAAATTATTTCCGACTTCACGGGTTTTTTGAATTAAATTCTCTTGCTCTTTGAATTTAATTCCATTTCTTTTTATAAAAAAATGCAGGTATTACAGTCTACCTTCCTTAAAAATCAACTTCGTCCTCGAAGTTGCGTATTAGCTTCTCTCGAGTTGAGAACTAGGGTCATTTCGTTCATTTCATTTTTCTTTATTTTTATATTGCGACTGAACTCAGAATTGAAATTTCCCAAGTTGCCTATGTACCCTGTGAAGGGATCAAGTCATTACATAGTTCAAAACAATTTGAATTTGTTTTTCTTTGATTATGATACAAATAGTTGGGTTGTTACATCCTCCCTTCCTTAAGCTTACAGTTATGTCCCCATATCTGCCTATGAATTAATCTTAAAAAGGTTCGGGTATCGTTTCCTATGATCCTTTCTCATTGAGCTGGCAAGTCAGCTTGATCGCCGTCATTCAATCGTCTTGCGGCTCTTCATTGATTTCCTTGTTGAGGGTTTACCAGATCTACTCTCTTTTCGATCATTTCCTCTGGCGTTCGACATTCCCTAGCCCTGTGACCACAACTTGATATGAACGCACCACGGTTGTCGTCTCCTCTGTTGTTGAGACCTCTATTTTCATCCCTTCGAGATCCATTGCCTTTCATAGAACTGTTATTGTTGTCTTTCCGATTCTTCTTCTCAAGCCCTTGAGAGTCCTTGCTCGACTCACCATTGTCCTTACGCTTCAGTTGCTGGACCCGATCAATTGCTACAGCTCGATCATATATCGCCTACAGGTTCGTGTATTGTCCTCCTACAAGTATCTCCCGGATACTAAAGTCTAGACCCATTTCGACCTTTTGAGCCTTGTCAGAGTTAGTTGGTACCAATCTCGTAGCAAATCGGACTAACTCCTTGAATTTGGTATGAAAATTCAATCAAAATTTCTCGAGTTACTCAAAATTTCAATAAAATTGGGGCTCTAGGGCTATACGAACTCGAACCGTAGACTTTCTCGATAAAACTTATCAAGTATTCTTGCACCGTTTGTGCACCTTGTCTAAGGTTGATAAACTCCTCATATTTTGTAGTCTTGGTGCTTAATGGGTAGAATCTTTTTCTCAATGCTTCCTTAAATTCTTCCCAGAAGTAGACATTCTCATTCTCAGTCAAACCTCCTTGAAGGTTTTGCCATTATTCGTCCGCTTCACCAATCAAGGAATAGGTTGCCACCCAGACTTTCTCATCCTCCGGGCATTTGACAACATTCAGGAGCTTGTCGAAAGTACGAATCCAATCCTCCAACTTGGCCGGGTCCTCTTGGCCGTCATAGTGGGGTGGTTTGTAGGGGTTCACCAATGCTAAGTAGTTGACTCGGGCTACAGGTGGTGGTACACCCGCTTGTGCACGTTGCACTTCAACATTTCCTAATGCTACGAGAACTTCCTCAATAGTCCTTAGACGCTCATCCATATTTTTGGGAACAAGAGGCATTAGCCTTCCTACGTTCTGAGGAATCTCATTATTTTTCGGTGCGTTGGGGAGGTCAGCGTTAGTGTTGTTTGGGATTACATTCCTTGGTCTTCCTTTAGGTGCCATTCTCTGTTATAAAAGCACGCGAAGATGAGCTTCTAATCTAAGGCACGTTAGAGTCAAGAAGATCTAAATGATAGGAATGACAAGATGAGAGAATAGATAGGGGCACACTAAGTATTTTTGATCAACATCTAAGACTAAAGCAAGATTAGTCTCAGGTTAGCGCTTCTAAGTAGATGTCAAGCCGAAATCCAAAACTAAGAATGTTATTTAACTCAGATAATTCAAATAAAAAAAAGGTTGGCGCAAATATGTATGTATGCATGTGAGTTCCCCCCCGAAATAATTTTCATGCAATATGATTTAGACTTGTCAAAATAATTTGTATGCATATTTTCCATGAGTTTTAAAATAAAACTCATTCCATGAAAATAAAAATTTAAAAATAAAAGTTAAAATTCTAGGGCCGAAAATAATAAATCTTCGGGCCCTAATTAAAGTATAAGTATTGTGCTTTAAAAAAAAAAATTGGGCTTAAAAGTTGGGCCCAGAATAGTAAGTATATAAATTATTTGGGCCTAAAAAAATATTTGGGTCTAAAAAAATTTTGGGTTTAAGAATATTGGGCTAAAAATAATTATTTGGGCCTTTTTTAATACTAGTAATATTTGGGCTTCTAAAAATATAGGCTTAAAATAATAACTTTAAAATAATCCGGACTATTTAAAATAATAGTTTTAAAATATTCCGCGCTCTGATACTACTTTGTAACACCCCGGTTTTGGTAACTCAGGCCGGGATGCCACCCCCACACATCCCAAGCAAGACACGACTTCATTCAAGCTCACTTGAGAGATGTAAGGCTAAAGGTATTTCAAAAGTAATATAAAAACAAGTCACGAATGTCTAATTTAAAAATAATATAGTTGCATCCATGCATAACGAAATAAAATGCAGCAGAATGTAAATACAACCTGCATGGCCAAAATACAGTAAGTAATTTAAGTTCGATAAAATGCAACATTCACCGTTATTAATTTAATTCCCGAGCCCCCTATATGCGTGCATGCTCATGCCATTTCTCCATACTCTGTAAAGAAAAATAAACAACGGGTTTTATCAGTATATAAAATACTGAGTAAGTCAATCCCTAATATAACAATAATGAGTTTTAAAATGGACTTAATAAAAATTCACATTTTTACTCACGCACATATTATAATATAAAAATATATTTTGACGACATTGATAATAAGGATTTAAAGTCATGATTCCAAATGTAAAGAGACGTACACGAATATTAAGTATATAAATTTTAAAAATTTATCAAAAGAAATTTATTAAATACGGGGAGTTCTAAAAACCATGGGGTAAGATATCTATTCTCGCATTGCGAATATTTTATTCCTTTACTATTGTTTCAATATGATCGAGATCACCGTATTTCGCTAGGGCCCTTATGTCTACTAGCCTTACAGATTACCATTCGCTAGGGCTCTTATGTCCTCTAGCCCTACGCTTAGGCTCTTATGTCCACAAGCCTCATATTCGATATTTTACTAGGGCTCTTATGTCCGCTAGCCATATGTTTGGGCTCTTATGACCACAAACCACATATTCGATATTCCACTCGGGCTTTTATGTCCGCTAGCCATACGCTTGGGCTCTTATGTCCACAAGCCACATAATTAATATTTCACTGGGGCTCTTATGTCCGCTAGTCATACGTTTGGGCTCTTATGTCCAATGGCCACATAATTAATAATTCATAGTATTCAACTCAATCACGAATCACAAAGTTTTCCAAATCGTTGAAAGTGTCACAAGGAAAGTTTTCCATAAATCTCAAGGTTTAATAAGCCCACACGTCGCAGATTACGCCTTTGGTTTCAAAAATTCATTCTTGAGGTGATCACTAAGAAATTTACTCCGTATACCAACGAAACCCTAACGAACAACTTCCGTGTTTTAAGTTTCTCGAAAGTAGGTAAGGAAACAAGTCGAATTTTTTAATATTTTCAAAAAGTATAATCTGTCAACTTTTCCGATAACAGCGCACTGTTTTTAAATCACGTTTTTGACCAGCAAACGAACTCCAAAATTTATGAAAATTTACAGAAACTTACACGACACAAAAATAAACAAGTTTTATTAGAGACATTTAATCCGAAAACATTCCGGATTAAATCAGATTCGCGCACTAAGTTCGAATAGGAAAATCTGTCAAAATTCTTCTTAAAAACGCAGACCGATCAGATTGATTTTGAAGGTACAAACATTAACGAAAACTCACGAAATTCTAAAAACACATTCTCGAGGCAGTAATCTACACATTTCATTTTTACATCAAAGAATAGTTTTGACGGGATCCATTAGAAGAACGTCAAAGAAGTCGAACACCACAAATCTGTCAGCTTTTCGGTTTGTTAAAAAATCTCAGAAAATACCAGACGCGTTTTTGGGGATCAAAATTTGATGAATATGCGTGAAAATTTGTTAAAACGTAGATTAAGATGTTAGGAATAAATCTTTAGTTCGGAGTTTTCCGTTTCGGATTCTCAAAATAGGGGTTTTCGTGGGGTTTCAGAAAACGCGCAAAGGTGAGTCCTTTGGTGACAGAAATTAGTATTATGTTTAGATCTCTCAAAACACTTGACCAAGGGACTCCAAAATTGATATGAAAGGTATTAACTTACAGAGTATGAATCCTAGGATGTCTCTGGATCGACCGGGGCGCCTAAGCTTGCTCTGGACACGTCCAAATCACTCCGTCTCCACTCCAATTACCCCGATTCATGGTTTTTTAGAATAAAACCAAATGTTAGAATCTAAATCCGACGAAATCTATGAAACAAAGTCTCAAAACCACGTCTTACCACTAACTATGGCCTGAACACCTCTTCTCCACGTCCTCCTTGCTCAAGTTTGTTCGTCGGAAGTTCCAAAACACAAGAATTTAGGGTTTTTGGTTTTGAATGAGTTTGGTAGAGAATGTGAGGGGAATGAATGGTGAATGAAGTCTGAAATTATGGCCAAGGATCAGCAAATATTCGTTCCTAATATCGTTCCCTCAATGTTGATTGAGTTTCCATAGTCAGGGGTCGAAAATATGGCAAGAAATCTCCAAAACGCGTAAGCTTGATCGCACATGTCATCCCGGCGCGGTGGTGGCGCAGGAAAGCACCGAGACCGCACGGTCGTGCGCTCCGTCGGGCCTTTTCTCCTCTCTTTCGGGCTTCTGTCCTCCTACGTTATCGGGCTCGATTTTTCGGGTCATCCTCGTATTAAAATTCCTATCTTAAATTTATTTCGACTCGAATTGATTTCGTATTCGAAATCTTGAATCCGTCGAGTTTGAATTTTTTTGACTTTTAATTCGTCGACTTTCGACTCCCGTGCAATAATTTATTTATTTAAATTATTTTCGACTTCACGGGTTCTTGGAATTAAATTCTCTTGCTCTTCGAATTTAATTCCATTTCTTTTTATAGAAAAATTGCGGGTATTACAGTGACGAGCCTGGTCACTTAAAGCGTGACTGTACAACACCTATGAAGAACCAAGGACAAAATTTTGCAAATGTAACTGGAGAAGAAATAACTTACGCTTTACTCTTGTGCATGAATAGCCCACTTGAATCATGGGTATTGGATTCTGGGGCTTCTTTCGAATCATGCAGCGACCCGTCCATCATGGAGTCATATACCCTTGGGATTTTTGGTGTGGTATATGACGAGCCTTTGAAAATAGAAGGCAAAGGCGATGTGACAATTTGGACGCTTAATCGCGCCAAATGGAGATTGAAGGATGTGAGACATATTCCTGGACTTAAAAGAAATTTAATCTCTATTGGCCAACTTGATAATGATGGATATACCACAATATTTGGTGGTAATACATGGAATATGTCAAAGGGGTCCATGATCGTGGCACGTGGAAAAAAGAAAGGTACCATTTACCTTATTTTTAATTTATATGATGAGAGTGAAGCGAACGAAGATGTAAATAACTGTCATTGTATATTGAATGAATGAGAATAATATGTTTGTTACAATGACTCACTGAATTTATATGAGAAAAAGCGTAAGCACGCTTATAACAATACTAGGCTAATTACTAAACTACCCTAGATAGTAAAATACAAGGAATGCAGAGTGTAAAGCTATCCAACTCCAATAAGTTGCTGCTGCTGCTTGTGTTGCTTCATTGCTATGCCATCCTTATGCTCAACATCCCCCCCGCAAGTTGGACCACGCCAGAGGTGCAACTTGAAGCAAAGAGGGAAAAACACCTTGGAGGGAAGACCTTTGGTGAAGACATCCGCCAATTGATGAGTAGAAGACACAAAGAGAGGATCTATGTAGCCCTGCTGAAAATATTCTCTAACAAACAAACACCCAACGTCAATGTGCTTAGTTCGTTCATGATGTAAAGGGTTTTTAACAAGCTGAATAGCAGAGAGATTGTCACAAAAGAGAGGAAAAGGGGTAGACAAAGGGAGCTTGAGTTCCTGGAAAACTGAGCCAATCCACAACAGCTCAGAAGCAGCTACTCCAAGACTTCTAAATTCAGCTTCAGTGGAACTCTTTGAGACGAAATTCTGCTTTTTGGTTTTCCAGGCAACAAGATGACCACCCAAGAATATGCAATAACCAGTAAGAGACTTGCGAGTGATGGGGCAATTCCCCCAGTCCGCATCACAGAAGCCCTTCAAATCAAGAGACAGACCAAATGGGTAGAAAAGCCCAACAGATGGGTTGTTTTCAAGGTACTGAAGAATAAGAATCACTGCATCCCAATGTTCTTTGGTAGGTTCTTGCATATACTGAGACAGTTGTTGAACACTATAACATATGTCAGGACGAGAGAAACCAAGATAAAGGAGTTTACCAACAGTCCTTCTATAGAGATGTGGATCAGCAAAAAGAGGAGCATTGACACCAAGTGTCTTGTGAGGAGCAGCAGGAACATGAACTTTGGGATTGGAAGGGAAGCTGACTTCCTCCAACAAGTCAGCTGCATATTTGGACTGGTTAACAAAGTAACCAGCCTCAGAAGTGAGGATCTCCAAGCCCAAAAAATAGGAAGCTGTACCAAGATCTTTGATAGTAAACTGGTGATGTAATTGCCGTTTGATGGCAGTGATTTCACAAGAATCAGCCCCAGTAACCAAGATTTCATCCACATATACCACTAAGACAACCATACCAACTTGAGTAAACTTGAGGAAAATACAAGGATCACTATAAGTAGACACATAGCCACACTGCTTCAGGAATGTGGACATGCCTGTTTGAGACCATAGAGTGACTTCTTGAGTTTACAAATGTGACCTTTAGGAGCAGATAGACCTGGTGGACAGTGCATGAAGATCTCCTCTTCCAAGTTACCATGGAGGAAGGCATTTTTAACATCTAATTGGGAGATAGACCAGTGAAAAGAGGCTGCTAAGGCAAAGAGAATCCGAACACTTACTATCTTGGCAACGGGAGCATAGGAGTCATTGTAATCCTCTCCATACTTCTGATGAAATCCCTTTGCCACAAGACGTGCCTTGTACTTACTGATGCTCCCATCAGTGTTATACTTGATTCGAAACACCCACTTACAACCTATGGGCCTTTTACCAGCTGGGAGAGGAACAAGCTCCCAAGTATCATTCTTGGATAGTGCATCTAGTTCATCACAGACAGCTTTGTTCCAGTGAGGCACACCATGAGCTTGGCTGAAACTCTGAGGAACAAAGTCAGGATCATCAATAGATGTACAAACATAATCTTTATACCTGGCAGGTCGTCTCACTTCTCTTCTTGGTCTCTGTGGTGGAGCTGGTTCAGGTGCAAGAGTCATATCTGTGTTCTGAGAAGGTGAAATATGATGATCCATAGAAGATGGAACATCAGATGTTGAGGCATCAAGAGATGCTTCAACTGAGGAAGTAAATCTCTGTACTTCAGTGGGAGGTACAGGTGAGTTAATGTCATTGGTGTGACTCATTAGCTCAGTAGGAGCTAAAGGGGATTGCACATTATCCTGAAGTGCAGTAGGCACTTCAAAGAAAGTGTTATGAGCTTGAGTGGCAGTGGGCAACTCAAGAGAAATAAATTGTAAGGGTGATGTATGGGTAGTAGTGGGGTTAGAGGAGAAGGCAATGGCATTGTGATCTTGAAAGGGGAAGATGTCATCAAAGAAAATGACATCCCTACTGACATAAACCTTCTTGTTACTGAGGTCAAAAATTCTGTGACCCTTTTGATTGTAGGCAGGCCCAAGATATATTCCTTTAATCCCTCTGGGGTCAAGCTTTCCACAAGAAGTAGGAGGTAGTTTCATATAGCTAAGGCATCCAAAAGTGTGAAGATCAGAGAAGTCAGGCTTCTTGTTGAAGAGAACTTCATAGGGAGATTTCCAATCGAGCACTCCAGTAGGAAGTCGGTTAATGATATGAGCTGCAGTAAGCATAGCATCTCCCCAGTAAGATTTGGAGACTCCAGACTTAAGTAGCAGACTCCTGGCCACTTGAGTGAGGTGTTGATGCTTCCTCTCAACTCTTCTATTCTGTTGTGGAGTGTAGATACATGATGTTTGGTGAATGATTCCAAGATCCTGCAGCATGGTTTGGCATCTTTTGTTTTTGAACTCAGATCCATTGTCAGTTCTTAGAATTTTGATGGTGCCATTATACCGAGTCTTCACATGAACAATGAATTTGGATATCAGGCCACAAGTGTCATATTTAGAGGTCAGTAAGAACAGCCAGGTAGTTCGAGATTTGTCATCAACAATGGTCAACATAAACTTATACTGATTTCTGTAAGATGGACTGAAAGGTCCCCAAAGATCACAATGTAGTAATTCAAACAAAGAAGAAGCATGTGAAGTACTGGAGTTGAAAGGAAGTTTATGTATTTTTGATGCAAAACAAATATCACAAGGTACATCAAGTTTAGTATCAGGCAATAGACTTATGTTAGCCATAACTTTGGAAGAAGGATGGCCTAACTTATTATGCCAAGTAAGTAAAGTACCAGAATCAGGAACAATAGCAGAATTAACAAAGTTGGAAATGGAATGTTTACTTACACTAGATGGAGTAATGTAGAGTTTATAGTTAAGTGTGGCCTTGAGTAATGTCCTTCTAGTTTTCAGGGCCTGCAGTTCACAATGGAAAGGATCAAATATGGCAGCACACTGTAAGTCAGCAGTGAGTTGACTTATAGACAAGAGATTTAAAATCACCCCTGGAACAAAGTTCACATTTGGAACTATTAAATCTTTAGTCAGTTTAATAGAACCAATGTGTGAGGGTGATTTACTGGAGCCATCTGGCAGAATGATAGAGTGAAAGGAAGAACAAGGCTGAGGATCAATTAGTAAGGACAGTTTAGAACACAGGTGACAACTTGCTCCAGAATCAAGAATCCAACCATTAGAAACATAAGATTTGAAGGAGAAAGTACTACCTGCCATGTCAAAAGCTCCTCCAACATAATCAACTGGAGTAGTGAGTCTGGTTCCACTATTAGTTTTGGCTAATTCCTTGATTAACTCTTCCAAGAGCCTGTTGGTTTTAGTAGAATCTGAAACATTACATTCCTTTGAGCCTGTGGAGGTGTTGCTAACAGAAGGTGCAGCCACAGGCTGAGAGATTACAGCTCCACCAATGGATCTTCCCTTTCCTTTATCTCCTAGAGTGTTGTACCAGTCAGGTATGATGCCAGTCAACTGAAAACAATTGGCTCTCACATGCCCTTTCTTCTTGCAATAATCACAGAATGCTGATCGATTAGCTAATTTAAAGCACTTCTCCTTGGTATGACCTAGCTTCTTGCAGTAAGTACACATAGCTCTCTTATCATTCGAATCTTTATCCACACTGCCTTTCTCAGATATAGCAAGTGCAAATCCTGAATGTCCATCAACAGTAACTCCTAATACTCCTTTTTGTGCTTCAGCACTACATACTATTCAAAAGGCTTTACTAGCAGTCGGCAGAGGATTCATGAGTAGTATCTGATTACAAACATGTGAGAACTCCTCATTTAATCCCATTAAGAAATGTAAAAGCATATCACGCTAATCTCGATCCAGTAAGGCCTTCAACACTTCAGTGTTACAGACAGGATATGGATCTAAAGCCTTCAAATCTGTCCAATTCATCTTAAATTCTCCATAGTAGCTAGTTACACTGCGATTGCCTTGAGTTAGGTTAACTAACTTTCTCTTCAGATACAAAATAGTCGGAGCACTATTTTGTCCAAAGCTATCCTCTAAATCAACCCAAAGTTCTCTAGCCGTAGCACTATGTATAAACTGTCGATAGATCTCAGGAGATATAGAATTCCTCAACCAAGTAAGAATAAAGCTATCAACGCATAACCACGCATCATACTGAGGATCTAAAGCATTAGGAGGAGAAAGAGTACCATCAATGAATTTTTCCTTCTTCTTAACGCGCAAGGCAGTGCGAACTGCAATAGGCCAAGCTGTCCAATTCGTTCCGTCGAGCTGGATCGGAGTCAGTTGAAATGAGCATGATCCATCGGAGAGAGTGAGAACTCATCGCTACTCTGCTCCACAGTGGAATCAGATTTAGTCACTGAGGGTGAATCATCACTAGCCATAGCGGATGGTAGATCACGAAGACCGGAGAATCAATTTACAGAATTGTAGAAGAAATCGAGCTCAACAGGATCGTTATGGCTCTGATACCATGATGAGAGTGAAGCGAACGAAGATGTAAATAACTGTCATTGTATATTGAATGAATGAGAATAATATGTTTGTTACAATGACTCACTGAATTTATATGAGAAAAAGCGTAAGCACGCTTATAACAATACTAGGCTAATTACTAAACTACCCTAGATAGTAAAATACAAGGAATGCAGAGTGTAAAGCTATCCAACTCCAATAAGCTGCTGCTGCTGCTTGTGTTGCTTCATTGCTATGCCATCCTTATGCTCAACATTATATGATGAGATTAATTCTATTGGATCGCAGGAAAATATTAAATTATGGCACAACTGGCTAGGCCATATGAGTGAGACAGGGATGAAAGTCATGCACTCCAAAGGACTCTTGCCAAATGTGAAACAAATTGAAATTGGTTTGTACGAGGACTGTGTGTTCGGGAAACAAAAGAAAGTCAGTTTCTCGACCACTGGCAACGAATTGAAGAAAGAAAAATGGGACCTTGTGCACACGGACCTTTTGGGACTGGCTCCTGTTGCATCCTTGGGAGGTTCATTGTATTATATGAATTTCATCGATGACTCAACAAGAAAGGTATGGGTGTATTTTTGAAACATAAATCTAAAGCTTATGTTACATTTCATAATTGGAAATCCTTGGTTGAGAATGAGACAAGATTGAGAATCAAGTGTTTAAGATTCGACAATGGTGGTGAATATGATTCTGTCGAGTTTCAAAATTATTTTGTTGAAAATGGTATTATAATGGAGAAGACAGTACCAAGCACACCACAACACCATGGAGTGGCTGAACGAATGAACATGACGCTAAATGAGAGGGTAATGCATGTGTATGAGATTGAAGAGTGGTTTGCCACTCACGTTTTGCGGGGATGTTGTTAACACAAGGGCATTTCTAATCAACCGTGGTCCATCTGCTCCACTCAAAAATGAAATCTCATAACAGGTATGGAGTGGTAAAAAAATTGATTTATCATTTCTTAAAGTTTTTGGGTGTATTGCATATGTAATGAATAATGATATATAGAATCAAACTGGATGCTATATCCATTAAATGCACGTTTATTGGATATGGTGGTGATGAGTTTGGTTATCATTTCTGGGATGAAGTTAATTGAGAAAGAATCCGTAGTTGAGATATGGTTTTTCATGAGCAGGTCCTGTATAAAGACAGAAAGTTTCTGGTTGATGTTTAAGAAAATGCTGAGCCCAAAGTTGTTGAGTTGGAAGGAATCAATGGTGATGATGTTGTGAGACGAGTAACACAAATTGAACCGACAGTTGAAACATCACAAAGTTCTGATGAATCGGTCGCTGAACCAGCCAAATCAGAAGTTGCCCCACCTGTTCAAGCTGTGACAAGAAGACGCCAGAGACAACGTAGACCCCCAACAAGATATTAATCATCTCTTCCCTACTTACTGTTGACTGATTCTGGTGAACCCGAGTGCTTCATAGAAGCAGAAGAAACTGATGAAAGTGAAAAATGGAAAGCTACGATGGATGATGAGATGATTGCATTAATGGCCAATGGGAATCGTCAATTGGAATCACTACCTGAAGGAAAAAGGGCGTTGCAAAACAAGTGGGCATACAGAATTAAAAAAAAAAAAGAAAAAGAAGCCAATGGTAGTAAAAGGTATAAGGCAAGATTGGTAGTCAAAGGATTCCAACAAAAAAAATGGAATTGACTACACCTAGGTGTTCACTCCAGTTGTAAAAATCACGATAATTTGATTGGTACTTTTAAGTCTGGTAGCTTAAGAAAATTTATTTCTCATCAATTTGATGTGAAAAACGACGTTCTTACACAGAGACCTCATACGTAGACTAAAAAGGGCCTACACGGATTGAAGCAGGCTCTTCGGCTGTGGTACAAGAAATTCGATGCCTATATGATAGAAATTAAATTTAAAAATTGCAATGCTAGCCGCTGTTGTTATTTCAAGAGAAACAAAATTCATATAGTGTTTTATTACTTTATATGGATGATATGTTGATTGCAGGGTCAAACACCAAAGATATTGACGCATTAAAAATTTCCGTTGTCCAAGAAATTTTCCATGAAAGACATTCGAGAGGCGAATCAAATGATGGGCATGAAAATTACTCGTGAACAAGGAATGATTTATTTATCTCAAAAGGATTATATTCAAAGGATTCTGAAAAGGTTTAACATGGAGAATGCTAAGCCAGTAAGTACACCATTGGGAATGCAATTTTAATTGTATAACAAAGATTCACCAAAGAATTAACCGAAACGGGAGTACATGAAAAAGGTCCCATATGCATCAGCAATTGGTAGCATCATGTATGCTATGGTTTGCACAAGACCGGATATAACACATGTACTGGGACTAGTAAGTCAATTAATGAGTAATCCGGGCAAGCACCATTAGGAAGGTGTGAAGTGGATCTTGGGATATTCGAAGGGAACAACAAAACATGTACTTTGTTTTGAAAGAAATGAGTTGCCAATGAAAGGCTTTGTGGAGGTTAACTTGGCAAGAAGTGATTTGGATAAAAAAAAAAGTACATCTGGATATGTTTTCCTCTTTGGAGGCACAACAATTTCCTGGACTTCGAAATAGTAAAGGATATTTGCTTTTTGACTACTGAGACTGAATACGTGACAATCACCGAAGCATGCAAGGAGATGGTGTGGCTAAGATCATTCTTGAGTGAATTGGGAAAAGACGAAAAAAGTTTGTACTTTACAGTGATAGCCAAAGTGCAATTCATTTGGTGAAAAACCCGGCATTTCATTCAAGCACAAAACATGTTGAGTTGAAGTACCATTTCATTCGATGGCATGTTGAAAAGGGTACAAGTCAATTGGAGAAAATAAAAGGTGAAGAAAATCCCGTCGACATGCTAACAAAAATGATGAATATGCAAAAATTGGAGCTATGTATAGCTTCAATTGGCCTAAGGAACTAAGAGCGATGGCCGGAGGTAGTGAAGCCTGTGAGAGTTGTGCATGGAAGATGAAAGAAAGTTGGATGAAAATGCCTCAAGTGGGAGATTGTTGGTGTGAGGCATCTTCTTAAATTAAATTGAACAATAATGGAGGAGGATGGTGCCAGATAACAAATGAATGATGGAATTATTCCAGATTAATGCTAATGATTGTGGAGGATCATGCCAGATAGCATGTTAATGCCTTCAATGAAGGAGAGATCATTCCGGATTAATCCCAATGATTGAGAGTTATTTCACATCATTGTGTGGTTATTACATAATATTTTTATGATTCTCATGTGTTCAATTGTACATATATATAGTCCAATATTAACACAACTTGAAGTGTGTGAGAAAAAAACTTTAGTACTTGGGATACACAAGAGTGTTTGTGAGGAAGGGTGTGAGGGGGAACACTTGTAACTTCTTCGTCTTCATAGTGAAAAATACCTGGCTTGGCTGCCGACGACGTAGCCTAACACATTGTTAGATGAACTGCGTAAACATATCTTGTGTTCTATTTCTTTCCTTATTTTGAATTATTTTTGTGCCTACGAGTCACTTAATATTTGTGAACTTTAATAAAAGTAAAGTAAAAAACCCTAGTTGCCCCCCCTTGAACGAAACTGTGAAGAAATCTCCCTCTTAATCTTCTTTTGAGCGTGGGTGTCAATGACAAATGTCTTGAAAGGTACTTGTATTAGCTATCTACACATTCAAACAAAAGGTCACGAAAATTCTTTCTGCCTTGTTCAACTCGGGGTCAATGGCATTCATTTAATCTATTCAATAATATCGGAATCCGATTGTTAGTTTTCAATCCAAATGATTTGAATTCTATCAATCCATTGGAAGCCTGTTTTAATTTCCTCTTCGTCATCTTTTTGCTCTTTTTGTTGAGCAAATTTTTCTTTGCAAGCCCCTCTCTTTTTCCTCTGGAATTGCCCATAAGATATATAGATGTAAATCATCAATATGGAATGAATATATTTGATATTAATTCGATACTTTCATAGCAGGGGATTTCCTCAATCTCAATTGTGCTTGGAATGCTATTTTGTTGCCCAAAATAGGGCAATGGGGCACTGTCTCATAGCGTGGTTGCGTCATGGGTCAGTGTCTGGCAGTGAGTGTCTCGAAAGGGAGAGGGCAGCTTATATAAATGGGGGTTGGTCGAAGGAGGGCAAGGAGTGGGAATGGTTTGGCAGTGCAATAGAGGCCGTGTGGAAGAAGGAGCTATATATGCCGCATGGGAAGTGTAGACTTCGTCTGAGATCACAAGGAATTGAGGTATAGCATACATTTTCTCTTTTGTGTTTAGAATTATATGTAATGAGTTGATTGTTGTGCGACGAAATTTGGAATATCATTATATATAGATTGTGTGCAAATTTTGAATGAAAATATGCATTCTCAGTCGGTAATTTATGGTATAGCTAGTTCATATAAATGTTTGCTTGGTTATTAATAAATGATGATAAAACTAGAATAGTAGATGAGAATTTTCTCAACTGATAACAACTTTCAGATTGGCAGCATCGTCATTCGTTGGATATGCGATGTTGAAATATTGATGATTTTCATCAGTTGTGGAGAATGTGAATTGCAAAATATAGGTTATCTTGGAAGATTAATGAATGTACTGAAATAAGTGCGCACTTTGGTGTTGTGGTGTTATATGTACTGGATTAGATGAAAAAAATGATTTATATGTATTTTTATTATTTGTCATGTGTTAAAATAGGTGTTGATATTCTGCCACAAGGTGGATTTATAATATGGAAGAAGTTTGCGATGAAAGATAAAATATGATCGTTTAAATCTTCTTTCGTTTTCAAAAAAAAAAAAAAAAAGAGAAGTAGGTAGAAGGAGAATGGGAAGAAAGAGAACTCAGTTGTTATGTTTGGATGGATAATATTAAAAGTTACTTTTCAATCAAAATATTTTTAGATTAATTTTACGTAAAATGAATTTTCATATATTAAAATTACTAAAAAAGACATAAATTTTATAAGAGAATTCAAATTTTATTTTATTTTTTTGTTAGATAGTGATATTTTTGTATTTTATATATAAAATAACTTCTCATTGTTTTTTGGAAGTAACCCCTGCCAATTTTGATAAAAAAAAAATAAGAATTTTGACTTCTAGTACTTTTTATTTTGAAAAAAACCCAAACAAACAGGTAAAAAAAATTGAAGGTGACTTATAGGTGAAGCAAAACTCAAAAAGGATTTTTTTTTAAAAAAAAGATAAAATAAACATGTTCTTAATAGAAAATAGAGCAAATATGGGGATAGGGACTTATCCTAGTGTTCAAGTTCACCGACTCCTAACCTATAGGTTGGGGGTTCGACTCTCCACCCGACCCCTTACCCTGCCCCTTTATTTCCTAGTCCGTATAGGCTGTTCAACAAAAAAAAAGTAGAAAATAGAGCAAATCACAAATTGTAACCGTAAACTTATCTAGTTTGATCATTTATACCCCTAAACTATTTTTTGACAAAAAATACACCTAAACTTTAAATATTTGAAAAATACTTCAACATTTTAAAATATTAAATTAGACCCCATCAATTTTTAAAATATCTCAATTTGGCCCTAAAGATTTGAAAATAATAACATTCCACCCCTTCACTTTTGAAAAGTTTCACATTAGCCCAATAAAGATGTTTAAGGTTATAATTGGACAATTCTAAATAGTTCAAGGGTATTTTTTTTTTTTCAATTGCTCTAGAAAATAAGGCAAGTAAAATCACTATTCCATTCTTACTGTATAGAAGTATAATAGTCCTTCTGTCCCATAACTTTTGGACACGTAGTCCAATGCATTTGTTTAACAGTTAATATCTTAAAATGTAGAGAAATAAAAATTATAAAAATATATCTTTTAAAACAATAGGATTAGACGAATAAAATAAGATCGAACTTAATTATTTTTTTTGTTTATATAATTGTAATAACATTAATTCAAGTTAATCAAGGAACAATGTCAAAAGACAAAATGTAACATCACAACTGAAACAGAGGGGAGTAGTATATAGGCTGATACAAAATATTTTTATATTTTAGACAACCCAATATCCCAAATCACTATGGCAAGAATACATATAAATAGGAAAAATAGCCAAAAATATCCGTTTTCTTTACCTTTTTGCCAAATAAATCCTATCCGAATGTTTGACCCCTTTTAAGGAATAATAGCCAAAAATATCCGTTTTCTTTACCTCTTTGCCAAATCAATCCCCTTCGAAATTATGACCCCTTTTCATCCTTTTGGTTTGTTAATCCGAACTAATATCATCCTAAATTTATTAATTAAAGTTAATGAGTTGAGCTGGCAAATATTAACTCAAAATTGGTCCACCTGGTGGCGGCAAAGGAGGTAAAAAAATCCAAGCACGGTCATTTATATAGTAATGACTCATCATCAACTTTAAAAGAATCTTCATCATCCACTGGGAAATACAAATTGAATTTATAAACACAGTTAAGAAATAGAAATGAAGCAGAGAGCCATAAAATAAAATAAAATAAAATGAACTCTAATTGCATAGGAGTGCATGGCAACGGGAAGCAGAAGAAGACTTGCGTGGAAGATTAGAGGAATTTCCAGTTCCACCCTCGCCATTCTTGGCAGCGGCGGCGGCTTTCTTCCTGGATGAGTTCGTCAACGTCACGCTTCTCCTCGAAGATGATCCTCCCTGACTCGTCGATATTTACTCGATTAACGTTAATCCACATCCTGTGGATAAGAAAATTACCGAAAAACAATCAAATAAAAAGAATTGCTACAATAATTTACAATCATCCATCATCCAAAATATATATATATATATATATATATATAAAAGGAATCAGAAGAATCCAAACAAAAGCATTGAAATAAAGATATCTACCTAGTTCCAGCGTGGATTGAAACGAGAAAAATGGCAGAGAAACAAGGCAAGGGGATTCTTTCGGGAGGATTTTGATTGGGAAAATTTGGGGAGATCGGCATAAAGATCGTCCAATTTGGGGAAGAAACGGCCTCCGGCCAAGTTAAACCATTTTCCGGCCAAAAGTGAGAAATTCCGGCCAAATTTTGAAATCTTCAGCTACGGAGCGAGTTTCGGATTTACGAGCATATACTCACGATCCTTGTCATGAAAGGAGTTGAATGCACCTAACATCCGTCAAATTTAAGTGAGTTTGAGGTCTCGCCGGATTCACTATTCATTGTCTTCTCCGGCGAGACATTTCTTTCCCGGTGGATATTTTGCATTCCGAAAGCAGTGACAGAATCCTTTTCAGCTGTGGAATCACATTCTACATTGATTTTGTTTATTAAATCGCGTTTTCATTGGTTCCAAATGACTTGCTCGTTGAGAATTTTTGTTAGAGAATTTAGGGTTTTCCCTACATTCCAAATGGCCAAGTACACAGTTTTGCAATGTATTCGTAGCTTACTCACTTGCCAAGACTAATTCATCACATACTTCCTCACTTTATGCTTGGAACTGCGACCGAGAGGTAAGGTGCTTGGATTCTTTTACCTCCATTTGATGCCTGGTGTTCCAAATTTGAGTTAATTTTTGCCACCTCAGCTAATTAATTTTAATTAGTAAATTTAGGATGATACTAGTTCGGATTAACAAACGAGAAGGATCAAAAGGGTCCAAAATTTCGAATGGGATTGATTTTGCAAAAAGGTAAAGAAAACGGACATTTTTTGCTATTATTCCCCCCTTTTAATCAACCTCCTTTGCTAATTGTAATACCATAGAAATTACCCGAAATAATTGTAATTCACTAAAGAGACTTTTATTAAATATTTAATCACTTGATTAAATAATTAGTATATTGATTTTTCTACAAAACAACACTTGAAAAACTATATATGTAAATTTGTCTTTTCCAAAAGAAATATGAATTTCAATATCATGGGTAATAGAATTATATAGTTTATGGAATATTTTTTAAATCTATTGTTTAAATTATATATATAATTTTTTACTATATATATACACATTGGTCTTGAAAATTATTATGAGGATAGTATGTGAATATTTTAAGTACTTTGATATTCATTATGGAATAAATTTTTATAAAAATAAAAGTATGAGTTTTTATGTGAATCTATGAGAATTAACTTTTATATATAAGAAAATATATTCATAGATTATAATTTTTATTTGATGATGACATGAAGACTTTGTGGTTTGAGTATTGTTATGAATAAAATAAAACCATGCAAGTATATTATTATTATCTTTTTGAAAGCACATTAATATAAATACAATACTTGAAATAAATAAATAAATATTATATTATCATATCCAACTCATTGAGTATAAATGCATGCCACTAAATAATGGCAAGAATAATGATTTTTGTAGACAAACTAATACTTCAATCATTTTCATGATACACTACTTACACAAATATAAGGCTAAAAAGCAATTGCAAGAAATTTTCTTCCTAAACAAATAGATGAAAAATCAACATGATTAACAAGTGTCTTGGATGAATGGCTAACAAAGAAAAGTGATCAATTATCTCTTGAACTCACCAAGATTAATAGCCTCCATAATAGGCAAACCATTATGTTAATAGACAACATGATGGACAAAATTAATAGCCTCCCAAATTAATAGCCTCTTTGTTAGGCTATAAGGACCAAATGAGTGGATACAAATACTCTAACCATTATTGCTCAAGACACACTTAATTGGATGATTGGTGAGGTTGTAATCACTCTCACAATGTGTCATGTTCAATTGTTCAAATCTTAGCCTATAAATAGAGGGAGTTTCTAGCCTTCAAACACACCAATCTCATCCATCTCATTAGCCAAATTCACTACCCATTTTATTCTTCAAAGTTCTCCCACATAGTGAGCATATCTTAAGGATTGTGGAGTCTTGTAGGCTTGGCAACCTTCATCATTCTAAGAGTTCTAACTCTTCTCAACACTTGGTTAGTAAGATATCATCCTTGAAACTTGTATCTTAGAGATCTAAATTCTTTATTTTTATACTATAAATTGATTTCCCTCTATTTGTCGAATTTCAGCGAAACCCGTAATTTGTGGTGCGAATCTTGTGTTATAACGGCCATTATCTTTGAATCTCCTTGCTCTTATACATCAATTCTGTAAGTTAACACTCTCTACTTTAAGTTTTGGAGATTCAAATCCATGTTTTAAGAATACAAAATTAGAATTCCCACATTATACCAAAATCTGTCAGTTTTTCGTTTACGTAAAGATCCATCTTTTTAAACTATTTTGGTACAATATCCCTCAAAGGTTCCTTCATAAAACTTGTTCCTTATTGAGTTGAGTATATTTCTGGAAACTTTTATAATTTTTAGAAATCGTATGAAAAAGTTATGGGATCCGCTTTATCGAAAGGTCGAAATCTCTTTTTGTTTAAATCTAAGAAATGATAGTGTTTTCTGAAATCCACATTTTTGAAGGTCTTAAGTGTCTCAAAGCCAAATGGTTTCTTCATGAAAAATATTTATCTATGTGTTATCTACCTTGTGGTAAAAGTTTAGAATTTTTGGTCGCGAATTACTATTTTTAAAACCTGCGGAATATTATAGAGTCACTATTGAATTTCGGGCAGAATACATGTTCTGTAAAGAACTCAATTTTTGAAATGTTTCCATACCTTATTTTGAAAAGTGTAAAACATAAAACTTGTTCAACTATGTGTTGAGTATCTACAGTTTAAATTTCATAGCAATCGCCTTTCATATGAATTTTTAAACTGACTTGGCGTAAACTGCGACATTGGACTTGATTTTTGGTCCAAATGAGAAATTGTTGGATTTTGAGATCCATGAAATGATATTTTCATATCTATGAGATATTGATATGGGAGTTAAATGTTGAAATGATATTTGGCATTATTGAATGCCCTTGTTATGAGGTTACTCCCGTAAAATTGTTGAAAACTCTTTTAAAGAGGATATTATGTGGAAAATTGTGAAAAACTCTTTTAAATCCATTGTGCACTATTGACTTGAGTAAGATCCCATACTTGATAGAGGGCTAATGCACTAGGGATGTGTCTTGCGGCCCCCCCCCCCCTCTAAATATGCCAAGACGGCATTGTTGATAAATTGTGCCAAAACGGCGTTGTTGCATGTATGAGTCTATACTCTTGGGTGTATCCGTGATGGGTTACCCAAGGCTCCGGAGTGTGTCTGTATATGAGTCCGCTGCATGCTGATCATGACTTATGATCGATATGATATGATATGATATATGGAAAATGGTGTCCTCTTGTGCATAGTTGCTACAATGGTAAGAATGAAAGTTCTTTATTTTGTTAAAGGTAATGTGTGTGATCATTTTAAAAAGTGAAAATTATTATTATTATTATTATTTGAGTGTCAACCACTATTTTAAAACCCACTTCTTAAAGTGGAGCGGGTTGACTTACTCAGTACCATTGTACTGATAAAAAGTTGTTGCGTTATCTTTTTACAGATATTGGAGCTGACATATGAACTGCATCTCATGACATGAGCATTTGGGGATGGGATTACCTTTCATCAAAAGATTGTTGCTTTAAGGAACCACGTACTTTTAAATATTAATGTCCTATATATTGCCTTTAGTTTATGCTTCCGCGTGAGAAAGAACAATGACTCTGGTATTAAGTACTTTAAATTTTCTTATGTCTATATTTTATAAAATTGGCAATTATTTTTAAAGTTCATACTACAAAAATTTATATTTAGCCGTAGCACTTGTCATTTAAGTTAGCCAAAGGGCGAGCCTGACTGACAAGTGTGGCGGTAACATTCTGAAACCTTATGAGGATGAATTTCGGGGTGTTACAGAGTGGTATCAGAGCGTATTTTTAAACTCTAAGTATTTGTAAACTGTTAAATATAGAACTGCATGAGGTGATTCTGTCTAAGGAGTCTGGTTTTTAAAGATTGCCCGTCAGCCGGTGGCTCTACCAGTCTTTCCTGGGAATCAACTTTTGTAGCTCTATATTTTAACTAGTTGGCAAATTACTTAGAAGGCGGTACCCTCTAATCTTAGCATTTCTTGGTTAAGTTAGCAACAAGGCGAACTTGACTAAGGGATGCGACAGTTTAACTCCGGTTTATGGAAATAAAAATAAAAAAAAAGTCCATTTTGAGAAAGAAATATGCAAAATATTTTTCAAAGGCCCATATGGGCTATATTAAATTTTGAAACTTAGAAATTATTTTTGGGGTGGGGACATATGCATTCATGAGCATGCATCATTTTCTATAAAATTTAAAAGAAAAAAAAATAAAAATAAAAATAAAATAATATATATATATATATTGTTATGATATACTAAGTCAGTTGACCTTATCATAGGTGCTCGTTTTAAATTCTCTATCTTGTAATATTTTCTAGATTTATGAAATAAAACTTGTTATTTCATTCCTTTTGGTTAATCTCTAAATAAAGTCATACTCCTAACTTAGACATTTCTGCGTTAACTCATCTTTATACTATGACCTAACGAGTTTTAGGACATAATCATCCCTTAGACTTGAACTCACTCTTGCTTAACCATCCTTAGCAGAATGGCACCCCGTGCAAGGACTAGAAAAACCCTCCGAAGTGTTAATGCCCTCAACAACATGGAGCCACACCAAAATCCGAACATGACTAACCACGAAGTGCCAGCAGCACCGGGTGTATCCAATCAACAAGCTGTACCACCTGCACACAATATACATCACCCTGACACCACCAACAATCAGGGCGTTGGACACAACATGGTACCTCCTAATCAGGGAGCACCCAACAATGATCGCCTAAGGATCATTGAGCAAATGCTCATTGCCTTGGGTCAGGGTCAAATTAATCAAGCCACAGCAGCTGTGCCGCCATCTCAAGCCCAGCTCAATCACCTAGCAGTGGTGAACCAATACAGACCACCTCGTTATGATGGGCAGGAGGACCCTACTAAATTGGAGGATTGGATAAAAAATTTCAACAAGCTACTCGAGGCGACTCGTTGCCCAGATGAGCAGAAGATTACTGTAGCCTCGTACTTTTTAGGAGGTGACGCAGATGACTGGTGGCAGTTACAGAAGAGAGAGCTAGATGATCATGAGGAGTATACATGGGAAAACTTTACAGAAGCTCTAAGAGAAAGGTTTTACCCGATGAGTACCAAAGCAGCAATGTATGAAGAGTTTCTATCGTTACGACAAGGAGCACAATCTGTACAAGAATACTATGTCAGATTCAAGGAGTTAGTCAGATTTGCTCCTAAGTTAGTCTCCACCGATGCCGAGAAGGCACAGAAGTTCGAAATGGGATTAAACCTCTCCATTAGAGAAGTGGTGGCTGGAGTTCAGTATCCTACCCTCCAAGCGATCTACGATCGAGCTGTCGCAGTTTCTCGTGTACAACAGATGAAGAGAAAAGCCGGGGAGTCTAGCCACGGGTTCCAAGGACAGGACAAGAGGATTCGGGACAATCGAGGAAGCAGCAGCAACAATAAAGGCAATATTCGAGGTGGGCAGAATCGACCCGTCCAGGGAAACAAAGGAGGGGGCAACAATGGTACTAGAAACCATGAAGGGTACATACCACAATGCCCAAAATGCAACAAGCCCCACTTGGCTAGAGGATGCCCCAAGCCGGGAACATGTTATAGATGTGGCCGAGAAGGTCATATGAGGAAGGAGTGCAAGACCCGCATTGAAAATATTACAAAAAGAGATGATCTTATCAATATCCCTACTCTGCCAAATAATCAGGATGTGCGAAACGGAAATAATCAAGGGCAGAGGCCTTAGCAAAATAGAAACCAACAAGGGAACCATGGAGCACCTATAGGGCGGCTCAATGTTATTAATCAGGCAGATCTTTCAACTCAAGGGGATGTGATAACAGGTACATTTACGGCTTTAAGTGTGCCTGTTAAGGTTTTATTCGATTCTGGAGCAAGTTGTTCGTTTATCTATTCTAGAATCTTGCCTGAATTAGAGATGCCAAAACCTAAAATGATTAACTTAGGAATTCAGTTGCCTTCGGGAAAAATTGTATCGTGCACCAAACGATACGATGGGATTCCTATAGTCATTAAGAACCTTGAGTTCTATGCAAACTTAGTAGAATTTGACCTTAAAGATTTTGATATTATATTGGGAATGGATTGGCTTACCCAATATAAAGCGGTAATTGAGTGTCAGAAACACAAAATTACACTGTCTAAGACTAGAGGCAAAAAGGTCAACTACTATGTCCCACTCCCCAAACGTAAGACTAAGGTAGTAAATGCCTTAAAATTTTATAGTCTTATGCAGAAAGGATATATGCTTTATGCATGCTATATCCATAACCTCAAGTTAAAGGAGAATAAAATCGATGACATTCCAGTAATGAGGGAGTATCCAGATGTATTTCCAGAAGAAATTCTTGGAATGCCTCCAGAACGTGAAGTCGAGTTTACAATCGATCTACTTCCCGGAACATAACCTATATCAAAAGCTCCTTATCGCATGGCAACCCTAGAAAATGAATGAACTCAAGGAGCAACTCGAGGAATTATTACAAAAGGGGTATATACGACCTAGCACGTCGCCGTGGGGAGCACCAGTCTTATTCGTCAAGAAGAAAGATGGAGGGTTACGTCTTTGTATCGATTATAGAGGTTTAAATCAGGTAACAGTTAAAAATAAATACACGTTACCTAGGATTGATGACCTTTTCGATCAACTTAAAGGTGCAACGGTATTCTCCAAGATAGATTTGCGATCCGGTTATCATCAACTGCGAATCGCTGAAAAGGATATTCCGAAAACTGCGTTCAGGACACATTATGGACATTACGAATTTACAGTGATGTCATTTGGGCTAACAAATGCCCCAGCAGTATTCATGAATCTCATGAATGATGTGTTTCGAGAATTTTTAGATCAATGTGTAGTCATTTTCATCGACGACATCTTGATCTATTCAAAGAGCAATGAAGAGCATGAGCAACACTTGCATCAGGTGCTAGAGACATTAAGGAAACACCAACTCTATGCCAAGTTGTCCAAGTGTGACTTTTGGCTAGAAAAAGTAGCATTTTTAGGCCACGTTGTATCAGCTGATGGAGTTTCTGTTGACCCAGCAAAAATATCAGCAATCACCGAGTGGCCTACGCCTACTAATCAAACAGAAGTGAGAAGTTTTCTTGGACTGGCTGGATATTACAGGAGGTTCATCAAGGACTTTTCCAAAGTTGCACGACCTCTGACTCAACTTTTGAAGAAAGGCTTGAAGTATGAATGGACAGAAAAGTGTGAATCATCATTTCAAGAGTTAAAGAAACGCCTCACAACAGCACCAATTTTAACATTGCCAACAGAGAATGGAGATTTTGAAGTGTATAGTGACGCTTCAAAAGAGGGGCTAAGGTGTGTTTTAATGCAGCAACAACAACAAGTCATTGCATATGCATCACGACAATTAAAGCCTCATGAGGAGAATTATCCGACGCACGACCTAGAATTAGCAGCGGTATTGTTCGCATTAAAGATTTGGCGACACTACTTGTATGGACGAACTTGTCGGATATTCACCGTCCACAAGAGCCTTAAGTACATATTTACTCAGAAGGAGTTAAACATGAGGCAACGCAGATGGTTAGAGTTGATCAAGGATTATGATTTGGACATCGACTACCATGAAGGGAAAGCTAATGTGGTCGCAGATGCGTTGAGTCGCAAGACTCGACACGTGGCAAATACTCTTATCTTACCTTCAAAACTGTATATGGACTTGGTCAAGGTAGATATGGATACGGAGCTAGTCCATTATGGAACTGTGGAAAATGTCATTAATGCTATGACCATTGAATCTACGGTATATGATGAAATACGCAGTGCTCAACCAGGCGACATAAAGCTTGAAAGGATCAAGAAGAAGGTTGCTGAAGGAAAAGCAATTGGTTTTGCAATCCATGAGGATGGAAGCATTCGCTTCAAAGGAAGATGGTGCGTACCGCATAAATGCGTAGAGCTAAAACGAAGATTAATGGAAGAAGGCCACAACACCCCATATTCAGTACATTCAGGGGGGTGATAAGCTTTATAAGGATTTAAAGAAGGTTTATTGGTGGCCAAGGATGAAGAATGAGGTTGTTGAGTTTGTGGCTAGATGTTTAACCTGTCAAAAGGTTAAAGCAGTACGTCAGAAGCCCTTAGGACTCATGAAACCATTGGAAATCCCGAGTTGGAAAGGGGATAGTATATCAATGGATTTTGTTTCAGGACTACCACGATTACCAAAAGGAATGAATAAAATTTGGGTAATTGTTGATAGATTGACAAAGATTGCGATCTTCATACCAATGAAGGATACATGGTCTATGGATCAATTAGCAAGAGCATATATCAATAACGTGGTTTGACGACATGGAGTGCCACATGATATAATCTCTGATAGAGACAGTAGATTTGTCTCTCATTTTTGGACCAAGCTGCAAGAAGCTCTTGGTACCCAAATTAAAATGAGCACCGCTTTTCACCCGATGACGGATGGACAAACAGAAAGGACAATCAAAACACTGGAGGACATGCTGAGAGCATGCGTTCTTGAATTTAAAGGAAGTTGGGAAAACCATCTACCTTTGATAGAGTTCTCTTACAATAACAGCTATCATGCTAGTATAGGTATGGCACCGTTTGAGGCACTCTATGGACGCAAGTGCCGAAGCCCATTATGTTGGGAAAAATGTGAGAATTCTATTGTGGTTGGGCTGCAACTCATTGAAGACATGGCTCAACAGATCAAGATGATCCAAGGGAAAATGAAGGCAGCACAAGATCGACAGAAAAGTTATGCCGATGTTAGGCGACAAGACCTAGAATTTCAAGTTGGAGATAAGGTTATGCTGAAAATATCACCTATGAAAGGAGTGATGCATTTTGGAAAGCGAGGAAAGTTAATTCCTCGATATATTGGACCGTATGACATTCTGGAACGAGTCGGAACCCTGGCATATAGACTAGCCCTACCGCCACAACTATCTCGAGTGCACAATGTGTTCCATGTTTCACAGTTAAAGAAATATGTGCATGACCCAACCCATGTACTTCAACAGGAAGTAATTGAACTCAAAGAAGATCTAACTTATGAAGAGTATCCAATCCAAATACTCGACATCAAAGAAAGAACGACAAGGAACAAGACCACCCGGATTGTTAAAGTACTTTGGTCCAATCATGGTACGGAAGAAGCAACATGGGAATTAGAGGATGATATGAAGCAACGCTACCGCAATCTCTTTTTAAACGACCAAATAACAGTTATGGGGACATAACTGTAGGCTTAAGGGGATGAGGATGTAACCACCCGACACAATCTTGATAGGGTATGTTCAAAATCTCCTAAAACATTTTTTTCATTAACTTTTATCTTGTATTCCACATATTAGATTGCCACAGTAGTTTTCATCATTAAAACTTCGAGGACGAAGTTGATTCTTAAGGAGGGTGGATTGTAATACCATAGAAATTACCCGAAATAATTGTAATTCACTAAAGAGACTTTTATTAAATATTTAATCACTTGCTTAAAGAATTAGTATATTGATTTTTCTATAAAACAACACTTGAAAAACTATATATGTAAATTTGTCTTTTCCAAAAGAAATATGAATTTCAATATCATGGGTAATAGAATTATATAGTTTATGGAATATTTTTTAAATCTATTGTTTAAATTATATATATAATTTTTTATATATATACACATTGGTCTTGAAAATTATTATGAGGATAGTATGTGAATATTTTAAGTACTTTGATATTCATTATGGAATAAATTTTTATAAAAATATAAGTATGAGTTTTTATGTGAATCTATGAGAATTAACTTTTATATATAAGAAAATATATTCATAGATTATAATTTTTATTTGATGATGACATGAAGACTTTGTGGTTTGAGTATTGTTATGAATAAAATAAAACCATGCAAGTATATTATTATTATCTTTTTGAAAGCACATTAATATAAATACAATACTTGAAATAAATAAATAAATATTATATTATCATATCCAACTCATTGAGTATAAATGCATGCCACTAAATAATGGCAAGAATAATGATTTTTGTAGACAAACTAATACTTCAATCATTTTCATGATACACTACTTACATAAATATAAGGCTAAAAAGCAATTGCAAGAAATTTTCTTCCTAAACAAATAGATGAAAAATCAACATGATTAACAAGTGTCTTGGATGAATGGCTAGCAAAGAAGGTGATCAATTATCTCTTGAACTCACCAAGATTAATAGCCTCCATAATAGGCAAACCATTATGTTAATAGACAACATGATGGACAAAATTAATAGCCTCCCAAATTAATAGCCTCTTTGTTAGGCTATAAGGACCAAATGAGTATATACAAATACTCTAACCATTATTGCTCAAGACACACTTAATTGGATGATTGGTGAGGTTGTAATCACTCTCACAATGTGTCATGTTCAATTGTTCAAATCTTAGCCTATAAATAGAGGGAGTTTCTAGCCTTCAAACACATCAATCTCATCCATCTCATTAGCCAAATTCACTACCCATTTTATTCTTCAAAGTTCTCCCACATAGTGAGCATATCTTAAGGATTGTGGAGTCTTGTAGGCTTGGCAACCTTCATCATTCTAAGAGTTCTAACTCTTCTCAACACTTGGTTAGTAAGATATCATCCTTGAAACTTGTATCTTAGAGATCTAAATTTTTTATTTTTATACTATAAATTAATTTCCCTCTATTTGTCGAATTTCAGCGAAACCCGTAATTTGTGGTGCGAATCTTGTGTTATAACGGCCATTATCTTTGAATCTCCTTGCTCTTATACATCAATTCTGTAAGTTAACACTCTCTACTTTAAGTTTTGGAGATTCCAATCCATGTTTTAAGAATACAAAATTAGAATTCCCACATTATACCAAAATCTGTCAGTTTTTCGTTTACGTAAAGATCCATCTTTTTAAACTATTTTGGTACAATATCCCTCAAAGGTTCCTTCATAAAACTTGTTCCTTATTGAGTTGAGTATATTTCTGGAAACTTTTATAATTTTTAGAAATCGTATGAAAAAGTTATGGGATCCTCTTTATCGAAAGGTCGAAATCTCTTTTTGTTGAAATCTAAGAAATGATAGTGTTTTCTGAAATCCACATTTTTGAAGGTCTTAAGTGTCTCAAAGCCAAATGGTTTCTTCATGAAAAATATTTATCTATGTGTTATCTACCTTGTGGTAAAATTTTAGAATTTTTGGTCGCGAATTACTATTTATAAAACCTGCGGAAAATTATAGAGTCACTATTGAATTTCTGGCAGAATACATGTTCTGTAAAGAACTCAATTTTTAAAATGTTTCCATACCTTATTTTGAAAAGTGTAAAACATAAAACTTGTTCAACTATGTGTTGAGTATCTACAGTTTAAATTTCATAGCAATCGCCTTTCATATGAATTTTTAAACTCACTTGGCGTAAACTGCGACATTGGACTTGATTTTTGGTCCAAATGAGAAATTGTTGGATTTTGAGATCTATGAAATGATATTTTCATATCTATGAGATATTGATATGGGAGTTAAATGTTGAAATGATATTTGGCATTATTGAATGCCCTTGTTATGAGGTTACTCCCGTAAAATTGTTAAAAACTCTTTTAAAGAGGATATTATGTGGAAAATTGTGAAAAACTCTTTTAAATCCATTGTGCACTACTGACTTGAGTAAGATGCCATACTTGATAGAGGGCTAATGCACTAGGGATGTGTCTTGCGGCCCCCCCCTCTAAATATGCCAAGACGGCATTGTTGATAAATTGTGCCAAAACGGCGTTGTTGCATGTATGAGTCTATACTCTTGGGTGTATCCGTGATGGGTTACCCAATGCTCCGGAGTGTGTCTGTATATGAGTCCGCTGCATGCTGATCATGACTTATGATCGATATGATATGATATGATATATGGAAAATGGTGTCCTCTTGTGCATAGTTGCTACAATGGTAAGAATGAAAGTTCTTTATTTTGTTAAAGGTAATGTGTGTGATCATTTTAAAAAGTGAAAATTATTATTATTACTCCCTCCGTCCCATTTAACTTGTCCTGTTTCACTTTTGCACACAATCCAATGCACTTTTTTATCTGTTAATATCTCAAAATATACACAATGAAAAATTATACAAAATATATATTATAAAATTACGTGATCATACGATTCTAACAAGACTTATCTCGACTATTTTTTGCTAAATATATACTTGCAATTAAATTGAGTCAAAGCTGAACAATAAACAGTGTAAAAAAGTCAAACAGGACAAGTGTAGTGGGACGGAGGGAGTATTATTTTTTGAGTGTCAACCACTATTTTAAAACCCACTTCTTAAAGTGGAGCGGGTTGACTACTCAGTACCATTGTACTGATAAAAAGTTGTTGCGTTATCTTTTTACAGATATTGGAGCTGACATATGAACTGCATCTCATGACATGAGCATTTGGGGATGGGATTACCTTTCATCAAAAGATTGTTGCTTTAAGGAACCACTTACTTTTAAATATTAATGTCCTATATATTGCCTTTAGTTTATGCTTCCGCGTGAGAAAGAACAATGACTCTGGTATTAAGTACTTTAAATTTTCTTATGTCTATATTTTATAAAATTGGCAATTATTTTTAAAGTTCATACTACAAAAATTTATATTTAGCCGTAGCACTTGTCATTTAAGTTAGCCAAAGGACGAGCCTGACTGACAAGTGTGGCGGTAACATTCTGAAACCTTATGAGGATGAATTTCGGGGTGTTACACTAATCCGGACCAATTTAGTCCTAAATTTACTAATGACTTGGGATTAGGTGATGTGGCAACAGAAAATCACAAAAAATGCTAGTAGGCGAGTCCAAATCATTCTGATCCCTTGACCAAACCCATATATTGGAATTTTGAATGGGTTCGGTCGTTCAAACTTGTTCACACATAGAAACCCTTCTTCTTCCACAGCTCTCCACAATTCGCATTTCCCTAAAAGAAAACCCTTATTCCCCGAATCCATCCCTCAGCATTCACTCCCGAATTTTAAATGCTCACTCTCGAAATCATTTCATTTCAGACTTTCAACACTCCCAGCTAGTGTTGCAGATCTCAAGACGAGATATATTTCAACCATCCAGCGTCCGCCTCGTCCAATATGTTGTCACCCACCAGACTCCAATGCAGCCATCCATATATTTTCGGTCATGGCCTCCATACGTTTTTTAGATAACGAAGCTAGTGCCCTCATGGAGATAATTGTGAAAATAATTCTGGAAAAATCGAAATTAAAGCTTAAAACTTTCTTGCATGGGAAATTAAATTGCGAGCTATGATGCAATGTCTGCAAATGAATTCGAAGTTAGATTTATTTACTATTCATGTGTTTAAGTTTGCAAAACCTATGATGTAATATGAATTTAATTAAGATTGCCCACTCTTCAAAGCCACTAGCCCCTACATCAGCCTCTTAGTCTCTAACTGAGGTGCAAGATGCATCAAAAAATACCATTATGAACTTAAAGGGCCGCCCATGAAAGTGATAACTGATGAGCTATGCCAAAACATATTTTTGTTGAAGATAGTTGAACCTAAAAAATTATTCAGTTGAACCAAGATGCACCAAATGAAACTGCAAGGACTCTTTAAAAGTCCCATACAAGTTATAAATCAAAGTATATGGAGTAGTTCAATTTTTATAGTAGCCCATAAAAAACAATCATATATGAGAGTGGTTGAGATTGGAAAGCTTCAGATAGCACCCTCCCCCCATCGTTATAACAGCAGTTGCCACCCATCCTTCGATCTCCCTATCTCCACCTCGACCAACCACCCTTTGTTTACAAAGTGGTATCAGACCTCATCAATTCCCTAGCAATCTCCATTTCCATTTTCTGTAACTGTTACATTGAGTTCATATGTAAGTTTGATTTGCAATCTCAAAATTTCCATTGCTTTTGTTGTATGTTAATCGAAATTATATTTTGTGTTTACAGTTGTAATCTTTGGGAGTTTTCCATTAAAATCAACATTAAATTCATCAAATTTGACGAAGAAACGAACTCCGGCCAAAATTCCAGTAACAAAGTGATATTCCGGCCAAGATTGTGCAACAGCGAGCTACAAGATTAATTTATTAAATCCGAGCATAGATTTGGGATCCCCATGTCGAGTGGAGTTGAATGAGTATAAATGTCGTTTTTCAATGAGTTTGGAGCCTCGCCCGAATTACTATTCATCATCTTCTCCGGCGATCCATTTTTACTCCGATGTCGCTTTTATGGTGTGAAAGCAGTCATGTGATCCTTGTAAGTTAGATTCATCTTTTCCATCGGAACTGTTGTTTGGAACACATCTTCAACAAGTGTTGGATAGTCGCAATTACAATAATGCTGCACAATGTTGACTAACGAGTCCCACATGGCCCATTTGGGAGCCTAAACCTTGCTCCGTCAGATTAATTTATTATAATTAGAGAAATTTGGACTGAGTTCGGATTAGCAAACATGAGGGTTCAATAGGGGTCAAAAATTCGGAATGGACGAAATTGACAAAAACGAAAAGAAAAAGGATTATTTTAGCAATTATTCCCATATAAATATATAAGGATAATGACCAATTAAATAGGTTCTATAACTTACCCCTAATTCCCATTTGGTTCAAAAAGTATTTGAATTATTGAAATGATCCTGTAAGTTAACTATTCATAACTAAAGTAATCATTTTATCATATTTATACCTCATAAGTTTTATTCTTTTATAATTTGACCCCAAAATTATAATTCTTTGTTAATAAGTCATTTTTCAATGTAAATCCACTTTAAATGACCCAATGCTTCTGAAAATTAAATAAAAAACATTAAACATAAATAAATACATTATAGAAATATAAATATTACCTCCGTTCTCAAATAAGTGATCCATTTGCATAGTAGTCACTATTAATTGAGTAACTTTGATTAATTTTTTTAATATAGTTATATAAGAAAAAACATAGTCAAGTGAGATCTTGTTAGATTCGTCTAATCACGAAGTTTTAGAATATCAAATTTTTATAATTTTTATTTATGTACAGTTTGAGTTATTAACCTTTAAAAATGTATCTTGAACGACGTAAAATGCAGGGATAATGCATTTAAAAGAGAACTGAGGAATTATATTATAAAGACTATACTTCACAAAATATATATTTTTTGGGTAAGGCTAGTAATTTTAAAAGTCTAGGGATCAAAAAATAATTTGCCAAAATGCCCTCAGGACTAAATTAGTCGGAAAAATTAAAATTACAGGACGATCTTGGTAATTCAAAACTTACAAGACCATTTTGATTATGAACAAATAATTTATTGGTCCATTTTGATAATTCAAATACTTTATGGACCAAATAAGAATTAAGGGTAATTATAGGACCTATACGGTCTTTATCCCTAAATACTTCGTAGATATGTATATTTATTATGTACTAGTATATATTAATAAAAAAATAAAAAAAAATTCTAATATACACCTACCTTTCAAAATACACAGGAATATATAATCCCACAGCATATCACAAAACTTTATTAACCTAGATCGGAGTATGAGCAAGTCGGCAAAGATGGTGAATTCCCTGCTGCTGGATCTGCCCGAGACCGCCCTCACCGAAATCTTAGCCAGGCTTCCATGGAAGTCCCTCTTCACCGCTGCAAAACTTTTCTCCGTTTGATTTCACCCCTGCATTCCTCCTATGTCATTGCTTTGCACTCTGCCAATGCATCACAAATTCGTATGTACGAAAACTACATAGGAGATTCACAAAACGGCTACAAAATAGGCCTCTTCTTACTGGATCCCGAGATTGATTTCGGCTTTAGGTCGCCCAAAACATCGGGAGGGCAGCGTCAGATTAGAAGCCCTATTCCCATGGACCCAGATTGGACAGAATTTTGTATCTCCAATTCGTGCAATGGATTATTTCACCTTACCTATATCTTGTCGGGTGATGACAGACATTTCAAGCGTTCTGTGGTGTGGAATCCTCTCACAAATGAATATCTAGAGCTTCATACCAAAGAAACGGGGGACGACAGAGCTACATGGACATCATTTCGGTTAGGGTTTAGCCCTCGTAGCAACCAATACAAGGTTTTAAAGACATTGTACTACGGTTCCGATGTGGTAAAAGGTAGATTGCTTGATGTTGGGTCTAACTCTAGTTCATGGAGGGCCATTGAGAGCACACGCTCAAGATCTTGGAGTCTAGATCGATTCCCCACATACTTGGATGGAGTCATTTATTGGACAATTAAAGTCGCAAAGAACTTTTTCATAGAATTCTTTGACTTTGATAGAGAAGAATTTGGAGTAATGGATCTTTCAGATGTCCATTACAATGCCGATGCATTGATGATGATTTCCGTCGGTCTGTATCAAGGTTGTCTGTGCTTGTGTTGTTATTTTTCTGGACACAAAATGGGTATGTGGGTCATGGAAAAGGGAAATTGGAGCAGAAAATTTGTTGTTGATATGGGGCGACCGTGTGCTCCAGGCAGCTCCCCAGACTTGCTGAAGCCCGTGCATGTTTTGAGGAATGGAGAGATTTTAATGCTTTACGGTTTGGGTATTGGTGATATATTGTGCGTCAATCCAGAGACTAATAGTTTAAGATATGTAAAGGGTTGTCCTTTTTGGATCAATACAGGTCTTAATCTTACTCCCACCTTTCTTCCCCTCAAGGACATTTTGAAGGCAGACAACATTAAGCTTCTAGGGAAGAGGAATAGGTAATGTTTTTACCAATGCTTGTTAGTTTTAATGTTTTTGTACTTTTGTTGTAGTTTTACTGTAGCTCCTTGTACATGTTTAAAAAATATTTTTGATTTGATTCTTTCTAGAAAATAAAGAGATTTACGTCCGTAAAGTCTCTGGTAAAACAAAGAGATTTTGAATAATCTTTTATTGCAGTGCCATTTTAACTACGTACAGAGAAGGCGAGCGAGAGGAGAAGGGGAAAAAGCAACGTGCGAATAGGAGACATCGGCAGTGGCAAGACAGGGCTTGATGGTGACCTGAGGTTTCCTCCAACGTCGAGTGAATAGGCAGTAAAATTCCATTTTTTTCAGTCTCAGCTCAAAGACATTGGGTTTGTTTGCTTTATTTTATTGGCTTTCATATGCAATTCTTGTTGAGGCCTTGAGCCTCTCAGTTCAGTTCCTTATTGCTCTTATCCGATCTCAAGTCCCCTCACACGGGGCTGGAAATAAAGAAGACATAATGGTGTTTTAGCAGCGTTTCAGTGATCAATGAATAATAATAGGAAACGGATAGGGCATCTGCCTATGCTGTTGTGGCAGACATTCTTCTTTTTTCGTATCCTTAAGACTGATTTTCATGCTCCAAGAATTGGGTATAGGTTTAGTTTCAGTTTCCCGAAATTTTCAATTTAGGCAGGCCAAAATTGGTGAGTAATTGAGAATGGATGTTCAATTTCAGCATATTGTCCTCTATATCAATGATTAACAAATGTTTGAACATGAATTTTACCTGGAGTCTCTCTTACATTGGGATGACAAAAATCTTTCTGAGTCCTTTGAGGGTGAGTCTAGTGTGTAATGGTGTGTTCAAACATTTAAGCACAATTTTAGATGGTGGCATAATTGTGATATTAGCAAAGTGTCTAAATATAATTTGCAGTATAGTGTTGAACATATTTACCTTCCTACTTGAATGAAATATATCTTCGTTTGCTGTTCTCAATTATTGTTCTATTTTGGCATGTTTTTTTATTCACTTGTATACTATTCTATACCGCCGACACTTGTTGAGTATCTGGATGAAAAAGGATTCCCTTGAGACTACAAACTTACTGCCTTGAGTCCGTCATTCGTCGTCTGGACACGCAGTTTACTTGGTAAATTTCCCCTCCATCTTTTTGCACTTTGGAGCACTTTGGACAACGAGTTTCTCAACCAGTTGCACTGACTTTTCGTTCAGAAATATCTTTTTTATATATATATATATATATAAAAGTAATATAGTCAAGTTTCCCCCCACTTCCCCACCCCTTTTTTCAACAATCACATTTAATTCATCCAACAACAATGTTTAATCCTAAAATTTTAATATTATATATTGAAATATCCATAAATATATATTAATATCCAATATTAATTAATATACGTTTAATATAATTCTTTTATTTATATTCATCAATATCCTAACAAATTCTTAATAAAATATTAATTAATATAAACGGTATAATAACACTACATAAATTAAAAAGATTTACTATGATATACATCTTTTAACTTCGTCTAATTGAATAAATATAGTACTATATATTTGTATAATATATATTCTTATAATTAGGAGTGAAAGGGGTACGGTCAATAACAGACCGATCCGGTACTGTATCCGATTATATTCGAATCTGAATCTGTATCCAACTATCCAGCCAAATATTTCAATAGTCGCATCCAAATTTGAATCTGTAATTTAATATATGCATTCGTATTTGTATCCAAAAATATCTGACCTTATGAAAAAACTGATAGGATATTATCCAGATTTTAAATATGGATATCCGAATATATTAATATATTATTATTTATTAATTAAAAATTATCAATAATTATAACAAAATATAAAATTATTACTCCTATATAATTATCAAAATTTTCAAAAAAGATTAAAAATTATCCGATAATCTGTATCCAATTAAATCTATATCCGACATGTATTTGTATCCAGCATATCTATATTCGATCCGAATCCGAGAAAGAAAATGTGGGATAATATATATTCGTATCCAATACTATCTGATCATATCCATACCATTTTCATCCCTACATATAATATAATACTCCCTTCGTTTCAAAATAAGTGTAACATAAGGAAATGACCCGAGATTCAATGCAAAGAATAAAAGTGCTTTAGTGGAAGTTTTATACCCTTAAAAGCATTTATATATGGTAATGTAACATTTATTATGAAACACCCAAAAAAAGAAAGTGTAACACTTAAAAAAAATGAAGTATAATATAGTATAATATGATAATTATATATTCATGATTAGATTTGCATTAGTCACTCCATATGTATGTGAACAATGTTCTAAAATTATTAACATTATTTTGTGGGAAGGTGACGCCAAATAACAAATTGAAAAGAAAATAAAGGGAAAAAAGAGCAACAAAAAGAGGTGTCCAAAAGCAGAAAGGAAAAAAAGAGCTAACACTTTGGCTCTTGGGAACCATACGCCGGAAGAATCCGCCGCTAACACCCTGTGCGTGAAGTCTGGGGGAATGTCCAAGTAGTGTAGAATTCTTTTAAAGATGCACCACATTTTGCTAGACAATCCGCGACCATTTTACACTTGCAAAGTACATGATGAACTGAACATCGGTCAAAGACGTCTCGCCAGGTGCGGAGGCATGCCATTGGTCGAGTAGTCCAGTAGCATTATTAGTGTAATATATAATAATAAATTAACATATAAAATATAAAATAGAGTTAAAATTATATCTCGGAAAGTATAAATTTAAAAATGTAAAATCAAATATATTAAATAATTCGTATCAGGCAAAAATGTATTAATATAAATTAAATAATGTAAAATCAAATTGATTATGGGCTAAGAGGATGTTTGGATGCGCGTTTTAAAAAGTGCTGCAGCATTTAGAAAAGGATAATCAGATAATTGTTGTAACAAAACATACTGTAGAAAATTAAGTGTTTGGATGAGCTTATGTTGTTTCAAATCGCAATAATCAGATAATCATGAAAAAGTGTTTGGATTTGTATTTTTCATTACCTCAAAGGCAACAATATGGTAAAATATATTTTTGGCTACACGCAATTTTCTTACAGCACCAAAGTGGGGCTGCAAGAAAATAACGTTTTCATTCCCTCAAAAGGCAAATAATAGATTATTGGAAGTTTATACAAAAACAGAATTAACTGATTATTTGCGTTTTGCAAACGCAATAATCAGATAATTCCGCCCAAAATGCACAAACAAACGCCCGCTAAATCAATAAAACAACAATATTAGGAAAATAACTTAATTGACAAAGTTGCTAAACCACTTTGTCACATTTTTTCTAAATAATGTGGTCGAAAATTAGCATGAACCAATTTTTTTTGAAGAAGCCATTGAAGGTCTGGAAATGGTGGTGGGAGCTCATGCCACACAATTACAAAGGGAACAAAGGGAATGGATAAGGGACCGGATGGGGATTCGAACCCCTCAACCTAAAGGTTGGGAGTTGGGGGAGTTACCACATGATTAAGTCTTCAACCCCACATGAACCAAATTTTATGTAATAAGTACAATATTTGAATTTTTGAAATCTTATCTTATTTAAAAATTATATATATAAATTTTACTTACCGCGCATTGCGCGGGCGGGTATGCTAGTATATATATATGCTAGGCTCTGGATATATTTTCAAAATAGGCACGGGATCAATTTTTAGATAATAATATCATGCATAAAAAATTTAAAAATATCCTAAACATTTTGAGCATGCAAACACACACACACAAAAAAAAAAAAAAAAACAAAACAGATCTAAATTTTAAAAAAAAAGTACAAACTTATGCAGATACAATAGAACAGCATGCAACAAAATCGAGAACTAAAACTATATACCACTACTGTTCAAGGTACCGTACTCATGCTAAGACTAAATTAGACTGACTGGAAAAGAAAATCACAAATCCGACACCTACCTCATGAAATTAACATCTAAATTATCCTAGTCTAAGGTACTGTGTTCAGCAATCCGAAAAAAAAAAAAAAAAATCAAAATCATTCGTACCATGCACTAAGGAGACCAAACAAATGCTGAAATTCAAAACTATAAAAGCAAATATACCAGAATTGAAGAATTAATGCTTGAGGTTAACTCCATTCCAATTCTTTTTATCAAAGATATCATCGCTATCTTTTAATTGTTTTCTTCAAATCCTATTATGTCTGGAATCAGATCCATGACACCGGACACGTTTGAAAATGAAAGATAAATTGTGATCGTTTAAATCTTCTTACCTTAGGGATTTAGGGCATGTTTGTTTGAACTTTTGAAAAAAAAACAGAAAAGAAAAGAAAAAGAAGTAAGTAGAAGGAGAATGAGGGAGAAAGAAGATTTTTAAAAGAAAAGAAGTAAAAACAGCTTAAATAGTTATTTGGATGGATAATATTTAAATTTATTTTTGAACCGAATCTGTTTTTTGATTAATTTTACGTAAATGAAATTTTCATATTTTAAAATTACTTAAAGATACATAAATTTTATAAGAGAAATTACAGTTTATTTTATGTTCTTGTTAGAAATGGATATTTTTTGTATTTTTATTCATAAAATAATTTCTATTTTTTTGGGAAGTAACCGCTGCATACTTTAAAAAAGAATGAGAATTTTGACTTCTGATGCTCTTTTCCTTTCGAGAAAATCCAAACAATCAGGTAAACAAAAAATTGAAAATAACTTCTGGGTGAAGCAAAAGTCAACTTGTATAAAAAAAAAAGACAAAAGAAACATACTCTTAATATAAAATCATGCAAGTAAAATCATTATTCCACTATTACCCTATATAATAACGGGCAAATTATTTATTAGTGTCATTTTGGCACTTTTCATTTGTTAAATGGTACCATTTGACTTTTTATTAGTTTTAGTACCATTAGGTAAATCTTTTAAACTTTTTTGTTTTTTTTTAATCCTCTTTTTAAATAAGATCTCAATCATTCAAAAACTTTTTAAATCTTCTAGTTCTATGTTTCTAAATATTTAAATTTGTAAGTCTTAACAAGAAAGCCAAAACAAAACTATAACTTTTTAAATCTTTCTAGTTCTATGTTGCCAAATCTTAACAAGAATGCAAGAACAAGGAATAGGATTCATCTTGTTGAACTACTATTAACAATCAAGTTTGAAATTGATTTTCTTCGATCTAGGAAAAGCGCTTAGGACTGCATATTGAGTTTGATTTAGAAAGGCCGGCAGAAAGCAATTTCACAAGATCGAGCATTCATCAGATGAATACATAAGTGATCAAGAAGAACTGGAACTAAGACTTAGCATTGACACAACTACAGTTGGATATAAACACTACAACAGCACAAATTTATTGGGAATTGGAGAATTTGGTTCCTGCCGGACCAAAGGGAAGATAGGAGCTGAGTATGAAGATGCACATTTGAAGTATAGATACTCGGATGTTTTTCCAGGAAACATACGAGGGACTTCTTGTTTAAACAAAGATGCACATCTTTCCTTGCAATTAATTACATGTGAGTAACATCCGTTTCGTGGCTTTGTGGTGTATGTTGGGAGTTGCTTTAAAGTTTGTAGAGGTGATTGATTGATTTTATAATAGACTCACAATTGCACTAACACACTTCTCATAAGTTCGTATCCACCAGATGTTTTTCCCCTACTGATTTGACCAGAAAAGTTTTCCCCTTTCATTGCCCCAGCCGATATTTTATCTACTTCACCTCAAACTTATTGATTCATTCATGGACCTGGGATTCATATTTTTATTGGACTCTGACGTGCTCTGCTTGCGAAGCTCTGACCCAAAATGAGATCTCTTCCCACCATCAGACTTTGTACTTCCATTTTTAATAGATTGAAAACCAACATTTCCAAAATCTTCACCCTCATTGTCAGAAGTAGCATTATCAGTAGGCAAGTATTTTTACGAATGTATTCGTTTTGTGTGTTTCTGTAAGCAATTTTGGCATGGTGTAAATGCAATATGTGGTTGTCTCTGTCCTTTGAAAAAGAAACCCATTTTTACAGTGAAGGTGGTTTTAAGTGGGCATGTGGTGCTTTCAAAGGAATAGTTGTAACCATTTTCTGTTGTGCTAGTGTTAATAGCCAATTTCTATTGCAGATATTCACTCTCAAGGCAAGAGTGACCATACTGAAAGCATGACGCATGATGTGATCTGGGATTTGCTAGGGGTAAAGCTGAGCATGAAGAATTACGCTATGAGTTTTCAATTCATGTAACCATTATTTAGCTTTGTATAAATGTGAATGGTGAAATAATAAAATAAAAATGAATAATGTGTTAGATGAGTGCTGTCTTCAACTTGTGATAGTTAAAATTTTAGTTTGTCTTGCCATTGCCAGAATTTGATGGATAACTAACTGCTTCACTGATTAGTGGAAGGCAATAAGCAGCTTAATGTTGATGCGGAAGTAAAGGTAAACCTTTTTCCGGATCTTGATCACTTCAACAATTCAACCTATAGGCCATACAAATATTGACCTCTTTGCTGATTTCTTTTCCAGCATCAGGAAGTTGACAAGCAATGTTCTTGTGCTTCTAAGCTATATGACTAGCATTGCCGGGCAGGTGAGTAAACATATAACAAGGTTTTTAAGTTGCATTTTATTTCTTATATTATATCCTGCCTTTCTCTTATGCAAATTTGAACCGTAATGCACCTACTTGGTTTGTTAAGCATCAGTTGCTTTACCGATTATACTACTAACCTTTGTAGTAGAGCCCCTAGAGGTGAGCTTCAGAAT
Source organism: Hygrophila difformis (assembly GCA_030278955.1). Classification (NCBI taxonomy): domain Eukaryota; kingdom Viridiplantae; phylum Streptophyta; class Magnoliopsida; order Lamiales; family Acanthaceae; genus Hygrophila; species Hygrophila difformis. The sequence goes on along the minus strand of JAOANR010000007.1, from coordinate 41,884,565 downwards.
CAATATATGACCCGCATCATCAGGCAAATCGGTATACATTAACCCAATCATGGATATAGCAAGGTTTTTAATCTATGTTTTATTTAAGTTGCTTTTTTAGTGCTACCATTATACGTAAGAAAACAGGTTATATGTTGATTCCCTAATTGTCTTGTCAAAGTCTCATTTGCTCCACTAGTTGTACTACTATCATGTGTATCAGAGCCCCAAGAGGTGATATTTAGAAACAATGTAAAGGCATGCAACCTCAAGAAATTATAATAGGATCACTATACTTGGCTACTAGCATGCTCCTAGCGAATTGCATTATATGCTATGTTTTCTGTTGGTATGGTAAAGTTGAATGAGCCATTTAATTCCATGATTGAATAACAAAATGTTGAACTTTTGGATTAGGATACTTTTCAGTCGTGCTTCTACATACTAAAGATGTGGGAATTGTTTCTATTTGTCATTGTCATTTTACACCTCTTGCTACAGAAATAAACCCGAGTTTTAAGTTAAATACGTTTTATAAGGACTCGGTTCATATCTTTGGTTTGCTGTCTTGAATGTCAGTTTCTTCTTTCAATAGAATGGCAATGGAGCTGAATTAGGTTAGGTCTCTGATTACTTTTAAAGAATCAAGCATGCAACTTAACATAGATCTATTAGTAATATTCTTTTGAGTTATAAAACCAAAGCTAAAGGTTTATGGCTTCCATTCTCCACTTCTCCCACTCCCTGGATGGGTTTTTAACAAACCATTTCACAACTTAGTACAATTCCCTTTTTCAAGATGTCACAAGATGATGTTTTAAGAGTTAAATCAGAGTTGATTACCATGATTGAAGAAATTATGACAGAATGGCATATTATCCATTTCTTTGGAACCACACCATCGGAACCACTAGCAATAGAAGATTTTAGTTATCAACTTTCATCCTTACGTATTGGTAGGTACAAATGAGTTTATTGCTTGTACATGTGCTCATTAGCCTCATGTCAGTGTGAGTATCTTTCTATAGTGGAAATTGCAGTTTCCTATCTATTCCCATCCCACTCTGAAGAAATAAAGCTAAATGATTTTCTCCTGAATGATGAATGATTTGGGAAAATGAAATGTTGATGTTGTGTACAAATTAGCTCAAATTTGACTGTTTTCAGCATGTTTGCTCCATTTCAAATTCCACTTCTCTTACGGCATGTTTACTTTGATGGGTGGGATTGATAGCCTATAGGATTTATTTGGAATGATTATTTAATATCATCAGCCGATGGGAGTCATTTTTGGTCTTGGATATTTGGGATTTAGTATTGTGCCTTAATATTTCTTGAGAGAATCTGTTTTGCGTGGCCTGCCAATTTCTCTAATTTGTGGTTTTTCAAAACAGTCATCCTTTTTTCCCCAGAACCAGTTTCGCCTTTTTTTTTTAAAACGCACCGATTTGCATAAAGTACATGTCTATTTGTCTTGTATTTTATTTATTAGAAGTTAATTGACAACTTTTATTTTGTATTTATTTCCTCATAATTTGCAGTTAGTTTGTCACGATGAATCTTTGATGCACCTAAATTAATAAGCTGCAGTATAAGTTGGTAATGAAGTAATGTGCCACTACATTGCTAATGATAGTGAGTACTTAGTCCTCCCGCTGATTCATATGTAGTGAGTAACGATTGTGGTAACTATGGTAGATCTTGCTTTCTTCTGGCCTAAATTGTGGTTGGTGTTCCCTGCATAATTAAAATCATTTCTTTTTTCATTCCATACTCATTTAGTCATTTATATATTTGCATGGTCATTATATATTTAGAAATGGAGGAAAAGCAATCGTTCTGTGATTGGATTTTATAATTCATGCATTTTGTTAATTCTTGCTTTGTAATGCTTTTTGGATAACTTGTATTAAATGCTTTGCCAAGTAAATATATATATATATATATATATATTTTCCTAGCCTTTTCTCCTTACTGGTTCAGTTTGGGGGGCTTGGCGGTCAGGCAAGTGCGCCGTTCCCACTCTGCAAAGGTTATTAGAGTTAAGAAAGGTAAGAGCTTCATCGGCCATTTAAGATTTTCCATGCTCATTGTTTGGTTTGTGGACAGCCAGCTATTTCTCGTAGTTAGGATTGTTTTTTTAAGGACTGGGATTGAATTCGTATAGGCTAGGAAGCTTTTATTGAGTCCCAGCCTTGAAAAAGGTTGCCCTGGGAAAACCAGACTGGAGATTCGAACACTTATAAATTAATTATATCTTTCTTATGAGGCTTATTGGCAATGCTATGCATGGGCTCGCATTTTGGCATTTCTGCCTTTTTATTTGTACTTAATGTCAGAAGAGGGCAAAATACAATTTGAAACACTTCCATCATTGTAAGTGAAAGAAGCTCTCACAGCTATTTGATTTCCTTGTTTATAGCTAAAAATGGTATTTTATTGTGCTGTCTGTCATTTTTATTTTCTATGGCTTGGACTGTGAGAATGTTTAAGGCCTATGTATTTTGAGCAACTGAAGCTTAATGTTTTGAAATTGGTCTTCTGATGAAATGTTTGATCCTTGAGGGCAATTCTTACACTTTCACTTTGGATGTCTTGCTTCTCAATTGGGCAAGATTCTACAGTTGTTGTTGACAATCTGAGTTGTCTATTTATCTCTATTTTAGGCCAGAGTATGCATGTTTTATTGTAGATATGCTGGATTGATTATACTCTGCACAATTTTCAGGTACTTTAATTCTTGGAAAAGGCAAGGAATTGCTCCGAATAAGGCAATTGTGGCAACATTATTTTTAATTTTACATGACAATAGCAATCTTGACTCTTGAGTCGTGACCCTTACAAATGACTCTTTTCTGTATCTAATATTGTTTTCTTTTTCTAGAATTTATTGTTCCTCACCCCCTCCCCCTGAAACACTGCTTCTATTTGCAACCACGCATACCTTATTGTTGAAATGATTTGATGTCAAGAAACATTCTGAAATCTTTAAAGAGAGTGTCACGTTGACATTGTCTAAAAGTTTCATCCTAATTTGCATCTCTAGGATTGCCATCTTATATTCTATTTCTTTGTACTTTGTATGTGTTTTCTCTATTATGACGATTTGTGTTTCACGTTGTTCGCAGAAAGCTTAGACTGGTTGATATTTGTGACATCTCATTTGGGAATGACTTCTTACTGAATGTAATTTATTTAGCTTGTTTCTTCCAATGAGTTATCCTCTTATTTTATGCCTAGATGGAAATTTTTTGATATTCAAGAGCTATTGTTGCTTTCCCTGTTGTCATTTTTTTTTTCCCTGTTGTCATTTTTTGCCTTATGTATTTGGTTTTGGATGATTTTAATTCATTTTCTTTTATTTGAGGTGATTGAGGTTCAAAAGGCCAGTCCACTTACTTCAAATTATGTTTCTTGATAGTCATGCTCAAGATTTAGATTATCATTTTACAGTTCTTAGTGATATAACATTCATGAATTCCTTAAGAAATAGATATGGAAAATTTGATTGTACTAACCTTATAAATTTTTGTTCGTTGGATTATCATTTTACAGTTCTTAGCTGAGATTGTTCCTTAGTGTTCCTACAATTTTATGGGAACCATCATGATTTTCAAAGTATAAAAGCACCTATAGAAAGTCCAGTGTTGTATATTAGGTCAATACAAGTAAATTACTCATTGAGCCTGATGGCATGCATTCATAAAACTTAATAGATATAAATTATTATTTTTTCGATTAATACATTGATAATTGATATTTGAATGTCTGATTACAGTTTTTCATATTGTTTTTTCTTCATCGGGCGCGCGCAGGCCATTGCATGACAGAAGTGAAAGAGAAATTAACATGAGTGGTTCCCTAATATACAATCCACTCATGAATTTAAGCATTGCAGGATACAACAATTTGGGTATACCATCCGGAAATGTGCAAGACTAGGATGAACAGTACTTTGGGTTGAATAGTAATGATCGATTTGGTCTGCCTATTTTACCCTTGTGAAATTTTGACATTCGATCGCTTTTCACATCTGCTTCTCCTCCTTCGACCCTTACCTGTGGGAATCCTCAAGTTCTCACCGTGCTCGCTCCGTTCCCTCGTTGTTAATTGGTCCGGGCATTGCCGCTGCCGTCCTGGTTTCGTCTCAGACCGCCCCCACCGCCATTTAAGCGCGCGTGTCGCCAGCACCGTTACCCAATCACCCACCGTAGCCATCGCCGCGCCGCCTTCCTCCATTTGAGTCGCCGCCGCCGCTCCGCCGGCTCTGGTTCCACCTCATTGCTGTTATTTTATGAAATCTGCACTATGGAAATCGCAGCGTCATCTATCTAGGCATGTGAGTTTCCCTAACATTCTTTTGTACCATAATTTATTCTGGCGAACTGGGTTTATTCGGAACCCTAAAAAATCTGGGTTTGTTAAATTTTTATGCCAGAGTATTTTATTCTTCGATTAATTGAATACACCGCCGAATTTCTGTATTTTTTGGTTGTTTACTGCGATACCCAATACCCAAATCACCATCGTCCAAGTCTAACAATTGAAATTGGATTTTGAACTTTGATTCTGTGTATTTTCAAGGATTTGGGTTTCCTTAATGCATAATGTGACAAGGCTGGCAATCAGTTGGTTTAGTTGTATCCTAGCTTGAGACTGTTTGAGACCCCAACAGTAAATTATATATTTGTAGAAATATTGAAAACAGTGGATAAATATGGACTCAAGGGCTAAAATGGTGATTGGGAGAGCTTCCATTAGCATCTCTCTAATGTGTTCTGGCTTGTTCATTAGGCTCCTACTGTAGATCTATTTTTCTCCGTGAGGCCACATGCGCAGTTGGGTGCTGTAAGCATTTTCTCATTTCTCAATTTTGTTGGTATTAAGGGGGTGTTTGGTACTGAGAATAGGATATAGGGAAAGAGAATTGAAGAGAATTAAGCACAATTCTTTTATTTGGTTGGGCCTGAGAATTAGAAGTCGAGAAATAAAGTGATTCTCATTCTCTATTTTCAATTCTCCCCAAATTATGGAGAATTGTAGAGATTTGCCTTTCAATTCCGATATCGATTCTCACCGTACGCAAAGTCTCTCCAAAACCCTATCGCCCCTTCCACGCCAGAGTTCGTCGATTTGCTTCGCCGTCGTTCTTCTGCGTCTCTGCTCTCTGGAAACTCAATACGACATCCACGGCGTTTGTTCTCCAGGTATGTTCTCATTCCCGATTTGCATCAATTTCTTTCTCCACACATATCTGTGGTAGGAGGTCCCTGTTGTTCGAAAAATTCAGTAGCAAATTTTCTATGCGCCAAGGAATGTGTAGTAGATACAAATCTACTTTTATTGTATGAAAAATTTTCAGTGTGACGATGATGGGCAAATGAATAAATAGACTAAACTATGCAATGCCTTTCTTCCACTTGCTGTTTAGAATTTGTTAAAAATTGAATGGTGGTGCTATCAGCTAGTAAATATGGGCACCAAATTTTTAATCATAGGTATCTTTCTCTGTTCAAATCTTTAATTAATTAATATGTGGTATCAAACATATTGGTAGTTCTTGTCTTGTATCTATTCAAATAATAAGAATTATACTTGTTCTTTAATCTTTAACAAAGCCATTGTTTAGTGAGTTCTGAGTTTAGTATTTCGTTTACACATTTAGTGCTTTCACGTTGACAAGGTATTGCGGCAACTTGTATGTAAAGATTGTCTTTTGTCTCTTGGAATATCCATGCAGCAGTTAGCCAAGTACCCTTTATCCTAATGTTTGTCTAATGGTTGAAGCATTTTCTTGTGCATTGGAATGGTATGAATTTTCTGATATCCATTTGGATAGTCAAGTGTGTGGTTAAGTAATTTACCAGTGATACTGTAACAAGGACATTAAAAAAAAATTGCATTGTAATTGGTTTATGCTATTGGATTTCTCAATTTCTAGAAACGTAGAAATGCCATGGATATGTGTTTCTTGGTTTTGTGTTATATGACTTTATGTTACATTTTGTTACTATTTTCTCCACTCAGCTTCGCTTGATGAACTGATGGCAATGGGTTAAAGCTTGTTTCTTTGCTCAATCCTATTGTTATATTATTCTGGAACAGTATTGTTCACTATAGTTGCTATGTGACATTGGTTTTTTCAGTGTGAGAAATTGAAACTAGAGAAGTGTTATTTGGTCTATCATTGATTCTGATGTTTGCTTTCTTATTTTGGTTTCATGTTTTAGTTGTCAGACAAGAGTGAGTAAATTATTTGAATAATGGATGCTGATTGAACATGCATTAGTCAATGAATATGATTGGGAATTAATTGGTTGTAGGATGTAGTTATTCAGATTTAACTTCATACACCAGTTCTAATTATATTTCACCTCTTCAAATTTATGGGCAAACATCATTGGAGTCTTGATTGATCTGCAGGTGTTTATCACAAGGGTGGAGGGTTCTGCTAATGCAATCCATGATGATGTAATGAAACACAGTTGAGGAAGGGGGAAAGAAATGAAATCGGAATCATGGTGTTGAATACCATTCCATGAGGTAGAAAAGGATAGCATAGGATGGTCGTGTATTTTGACAGGCAATTGGAACCTCAATCCATTCATTGGTTGTAAACATGAGTTAATTCTGGGAGTTTGACATGTTTGTAAAATACTAATGATATATATAACCTTGGCGATTCTTGAATGCGCACACACACACACACACACATATATCTAATACTCTATAAGAGCGGTACGTCCAAAAACGCAACAGGGTGAATTGGAATATCGACCGTTCGATTGGGCTTCAATTTGAATGGTGACCCTTGGATTGTGATTTTTGATAGCTCCGCGTCTCCAATTGCTGGAGCTATCTCCAATTGCTTGTTGTTCGCTGATTCTTCTGCTTCATACAAGGGTATACGAAGTTCGTCCTTCCCCGGTGCTGCTTCGACGCACAGGTCTCTTCAAAGCGTAGGTCGCTCTCGCTCGCTACTGCCTTGCGCTGGTGCTCTGCTGTTTTTTCTCTTACTCTTCGGGTGGGCTTCGTGCGTTCCCACCCACTAAGTGGAAATTGTCGGGTTCGTCCGCTGTGTTTCCATGGTGCCCGGTGTCGGCGTGCGGTCTCCTCCGGACGTCTCCGTCTCCGCCACTCCCGTCCCCTCCGTCCGCTCCTCTTCTTTTTCTCGCTCCCGTTCGTTGGCTCTCATCGTCTCGGCAGTTTTGTGCGACTAGGTTAATTTCTCTAGGTTTGTTTTCCCTTTGCGTATTCTGTTTTCTTTTTGCCCACACTTTTGTTCTATTTTGTTCTAATCTTGTTTCTGTACAAGTACAGTAAGTAATTCTGAGCTGTGCGTGCGAGTTATTCGTCTGTTTTTCCGAGTAATTTACTCGTTCTTTAATAACTAGCTAGGTTGCTATTTTCCTTTTTTCCCCTTTGATGTGTTTTGGAGAAGAATGTTTGGATTTTTTATAACTATTGAAATTTGATACCTTCTAAGGATTGCTCAAATCTATAATTGTCAGGGACGGGGTTTTGGTAACAGGTAAATAACCTGGATGGGAAACTGAAGTTTCCTCTTATGTTTGTGTGGTTTCGGGATAACTCTATGGAGAGCTGGATTTTAGTAGGCAATTCTTTGGTTGAGTGCCTATTCCCAGTACGAGTCATCTGAATAGTGATCATTATGTATGGAAGGAATTTTCAGTTTCTACTTATGTTGTCAATTTATGTATTCCAACTAATAATTTGCATTGTCCACGGGTTCCTTCTGTGTTTAATTCTTGATGGGTTTTGCCATATGATACATTGATGCAGGAGTTGTATGTCACTAATGGTCGTGCAATTTGTGGTTCGGGTTGTGGTTGAACTACAATTTACTGAATTCATTGGGTTCTTCATTCAAGTGGATTGTTCATTTGTCAATTTGAGGCAAATGCCGTGATTGCATTTCGTGCTAGAATATGTGGGATTATCCTACTGTTAATCCTCATATTGAGCTATGTTTAATTTGCAGTTGTTGTGGAGATTATATGATGTGGTTCCTTTTTTTTATGGTCGCCTTTGTTGTGTTTCGCAATTATCTCTGTCTGATTGTTGGTTTTTCTTTATTAAGTAGGTTACATTGCTCTGTACAGCCTTGCCCATCTATGTTTGCTTTATCATCTGGTGGTGCTGCTGCTGGTGCTGAATCCAGTGCTGCTGTTAATGGGGGAACCTGTATGTTCTGTGTACTTGGCTTTTGTTCCCTTTCGAATTTGTTTTCTGGTGAAATTTTCTTATGCTTTTCTCTTACTGTTTCTCTGTGTTCTGTCAAAAAAGGTGTTCTTGCAGGAATCGATCTAGCAACAAATGTTCCTGTTTCTGTTACCCATGTTGGTTCTGCTTCATCCCTAGGTTTGTTGAAATTTTCCCGTTTCCTTCGTGGGTGTTGTCAGCTATTTTCCTTTGTTAATGATTGTTGTTAATTCTTGTGTTTATGCTTTGGTTTTCCGTGTGTTCCTTTATTCCTTGTGCAGATAAAGTGGAACGCTGCAAAAGAAATGGTGGGCTGTGTTGTTATACATTAGTTTGTTACTCTTTGGCTTTTTTTTTTTGCACTGTTTGTCACCTTGGTGTGCGGCTATTTATTGTAGTTCTCCTTGCATTCTCTGGAGAGACTTTGCAGCCCCCACCAAAGTTCTCCCGTTCTCAAAGTATAACTATTAAAAATAATTTTGTTCGCACGTTTCTCCCCAGCTCCTCCTGTTGTTTCTTTATGCGTGCTGTTTTTCGTTCTTTTCCCTCCAGGTAGGGTGTCGCCTTCTGTCCCTCATCGTTGTAACAGTACTTCCTTTCGCCAAAGCCCTGCACCGCCTGGTTAGTGGCATGGTTCTTTTATATTTCCATGGTTTAGTGTGTCTTTACTGTGGTATGGTTTCGTCTCTTTAATTAGGGTCGTTGCACTGCCATGGCTTTGTACATTCGTTGTCGTCTTGTGCTGATTTTTCTTCCCTCCCTGTGCTGTAGTTGGGCCGCGCTCTTCCCTTTGCAATTTGCCTTTGGAGCCATTTGTGTTGGGGAAAGTTCCAAGTTGTGTGCATTGTGGTGCTTTCAAATTCCCACAAGAAACAAAAAAATTTTGTTGTATGGATGGGGATATCTGCATTGCTTTTAATCGAGTGCCTGCTTCGCTTAAGGAACTTCTCTTTTCATCTTCGGAAGAAGCTGGTGCTTTTAGGGCATATATCCGTGCAATTAATAATGATTTTGCATTCACTTCTTTAGGTGTTAAGTATGACAAGAATTTGGCAAAGAACAACAAAGGGGTTTATACCTTTAGGGTCCAGGGACAACTTTTCCATTTCATTGACACTGTCGACACATCAACAAATTTACAATTATATTTTTATGACACTGAAAGTGAATGTGTCGAACGTTCTGAGGCTTTTCCACACATTGACCCTGGTGTGATAAAAACGATTGTTGACATCCTTTCAGAAAATCCCTATTCGAAGTTTTTCCGATCGTTGAATGCTGTTCCTAACTTATCGGACTATAATATTATTCTTCATTGTAATCCAACCACTGACCAAAAGACTTTCAACAAACCTTCAGTTTCCCAAGTTGCTGCGTTGTGGCTTGAAGAGGACGGTGATTTGCTATCCACTACGCGTCATATAAAAGTACATACTCACAATGGTCGGAGCCATCCCTTGTCATATTATTATGGCTGTTACGATCCTTTGCAGTATCCATTGCTTTTCCCATTCGGTGAGAGTGGATGGCATCAAGGAATAAAAAGAAATAAACCTAAACTTCGTTCTGCACAACATTCAGTGAACATTCCTGGTTGCTCTGGGATTTCCAACCGTGTCCTTTCTACAGATGATCTTTTTGCGCATGAGGCACAGCGTGAGTTGCTTTATTGGAATTTGATTGTATTTATCAATTTTCTTGTTCGTTGTGGTTTACGTTCTTTTCCCTTTTCTTGCAGTAGCAACAGCTGATCCTGATGATAGTTCTTTTGTTTCAATGAGGGAGTATTATGCTTATATGTTTCAGATTAGACCCCATGATTCTCCATATGTCTTGCATTTTGGCCGCTTAACCCAGCAGTTCTTTGTTGATCAGTACATTAAAATAGAATCGCAACGTCTTAATTTTTATAGAACCAAGCAGACTGACATCCGGAATGAGTTTTTACAGGGAATCCAGGATTGCTATGCAGGCGGTGAGAGGGATGGAGTTCACTGTGGCCAGCGGACCTACCTACCTCCTTCCTTCATTGGTGGGCCCCGGGATATGCGCCGCCGCTATGTTGACGCAATGGCTCTTGTTCAACGGTTTGGTAAGCCTGATATTTTCATAACGATGACATGCAATCCAAACTGGCCTGAAATAAAAGAATTGTTAATGCCAAACGAACAAGTTCAAAATCATCCTGACTTAACTGCTCGTGTCTTCCATTCAAAGTTTTTGCAGCTGAAGCATGATTTATTTCAAGGTCAACTTTTTGGTGAGGTTATTGCATATACATACGTCATTGAATTTCAAAAAAGAGGGTTGCCCCATGCTCATTTGTTGCTAATACTTACTCCAGGTTCCAAGCTACTTACTACTGATGAATATAATACACTTGTATCTGCTGAAATTCCCAATAAACACGATAATCCTTACTTGCATAGTTTGGGCAAAACTCATATGATGCATGGCCCATGTGGGGATCTGAATCCATCCAATGTTTGTATGGAGTCTCGTGGTAATTGTTCTTATGGCTTTCCTAAAAAGTTTTGTAGAGAAACAATGAAAGGACATGATGCATACCCTGTTTATAGGCGCCGGGACACTGGTGTTGTGGTCCGTGTCAGGGGGCAACAATTAGATAATAGATGGGTCGTTCCTTATAACCCTTTTTTGCTGTCTAAGTATAATTGTCATATTAATGTGGAAATTTGTGCAACAGTCCAGTCAATTAAGTACATATATAAGTACATTTGTAAAGGCCATGATAAAATACATTTCCATGTTAGTGCAGATAAAACTCATGAGCCTGTCGATGAGATCAAACAGTTCCAGTCTGCTAGATGGGTTTCACCTCCTGAAGCAGCTTGGAGGATTTTTAGATTCACACTCACTGAAATGAAGCCTCCTGTCATTCACCTTCAGTTGCATTTGGAAAATTTTCAGTGTGCTCATTTCAATGCGCGAGAGAAACTAGCCAATGTTTTGCGAAATCCATTCAATCGTAAAACCATGCTTACTGAATTCTTTTTCATGAACAGAACACATGCTGAAGCACAACGGCTTAAATTGGCGTATCCTGAATTTCCCACATATTTTGTCTGGCATGCGACAAAGAAATTCTGGCTGCTCCGGAAAAGACATCAAGGTGCTATAGGTCGTGTGACCCTCGCACATCCTACTGAAGGAGAGCGTTACTACCTTAGGTTGCTGCTAATGAAAGTGCGCTGCCCAACTTCTTTCCAGGACTTGCTCAGGTATGAAGGGAAAACTGCCTAGACTTTCAAAGAAGCGTGTTGTCTGCGAGGTTTGTTTGCAGATGGTAACTGCCATGAATTATGCCTTCAAGAAGCGGCTGCGTTTAGTATGCCTTATGAACTCCGCCGCCTTTTTGCAACTTTACTTGTCTATTGTGAACCGCAGAACCCTCGGCACTTGTGGGAGATGTTTGAGGATTCCTTATCTCAGGACTTTGTTAGTGCACAGCTGCCGGGATACATTGTTCGGAAAAAAGTTCTTGCCCAGATTGGTTTGTTCTTAGATTCAATGGGGAAAAGGATTGAAACCTATAATTTAATTGACCACCAACTGGGTAACATTGTTCCTGAGCATTCTACAAAAGAAATTGATGCTGAAAAAAATATTATTGTCCATTCAAATGATTTGGAGGCTATTCACCAATTGAATGAGGGGCAGCAACATGCTTTTACAGCAATCACTTCTGCTATTTATTTTGGACAAAGCCAAACCTTTTTTGTTGACGGGCCTGGTGGAACCGGGAAATCTTTCCTGTATAGAGCTCTTCTTGCGGATGTCCGATCAAAAGGATTTGTTGCCCTTGCTAATGCAAGCTCTGGGATAGCAGCTTCATTGCTTCCTGGTGGTCGTACAGCCCATTCTCGTTTCAAAATTCCAGTTGACACTTCAGCTGGAACACATTGCCGTATTAGTAAACAAAGTTCTTTGGCACATTTGATCAGAGAAAGCAAACTGATTTTGTGGGATGAGGTTACCATGTCTAGGAAATGTGCCATTGAAGCATTGAATGATCTCTTGCAGGATCTCATGAGTACACATGTTTTGTTCGGAGGGAAAGTAGTTGTGCTGGGTGGTGATTTCCGCCAGACATTGCCTATTGTTAGGAATGGTAGTGAAGCTGATATCATTGGATCTTGTATAGTTCACTCAAGCCTTTGGCCTTCGTTTCACATCTTTCATCTAACTGAAAATATGCATGCTCGGTGTGATCCTGTATTTAGTTCCTACTTATTGCGTGTTGGCAATGGAATTGAACCAGTTGACAAATATGGCGCTATTTCCGTCCCGCCAGATCTTTGCCTGTTTTATGAGAATGACTTATCTTCTATTCGGAAATTGGCTGAGTTTGTGTACCCTTCGTTCCAAAATGCCTCGGATGTCAATTCCATTTCTGACAATAGCATGCTTCTAAGCACAAAAAATTGCTACGTTGATGAATTGAATTCTATGCTAATTGACCGATTCCCAGGTGAATTTGTTGAATATTATAGCCGTGATGAAACAGACAGTCCTGATGACCAGGCTGTCTATGAAGACCTGTTGAATTCACTATCTCCTGGTAGCCTTCCTCCTCATAGATTAGTTTGAAAGTTGGTGCACCAATCATATTGCTCAGAAATTTAGATTCAGCCGAGGGCCTTTGCAATGGAACACGTCTTGTTGTTAGGAAATTGTGCTCTAATGTTGTTCATGCAACCATTTCCTTTGGTGAATACAGTGGTAAAGATGTTTTTTTACATAGGATACCTTTAAAAGGTCCATCTGACCTTCAGTTCCCTGTTCCGTTCAAACGTGTCCAGTTTCCAATTCGGCTGTGTTTTGCAATGACAATTAACAAATCCCAGGGGCAAACACTTGACTGTGTTGGTATTTATTTGAAGGAACCCGTGTTTTCGCATGGGCAATTATATGTTGCTTTATCTCGTGTTCGCTCAGCATCTAACTTAAGGATTCTAATTTGTCCGTCAAATGAAATGATAGAGCTGAACAAGACGAAGAACATAGTATATAAAGAAATTCTTCAGGCTTCGTCTCATGTGGCAGGCCCTTTATAGTTTTTATTTTTGATTGTTTTCTATGAATATTTGTGATTGTTTTCTATGAATATTTGTTGATTTCCCATGTTGGTCTTCATCACAAAATTTTTTTGAGGATTAAAAAAAAAATTCATCACAGAAGCATTTCTTTTGAGGGAAAAACCATTGCGTTTCCTATTTCCTCATGCAAGCCCCGTACTTTGTTGTTCCTTTTCCCTTACGCAGCAGTTAGCCTGTCCTGGTATTCCCCTTCATTTGCATGGTTTTGTTCTACCAGCATTCTTTCTTTTTTGTCATATGGCTATATATTTCGACGTCAGATATCTGGGATGTTGAAGGTTTTGTTGGATGTGTCTGAACTATAGGGGGGTTGGCAACTAGCAGATATTCATAACGAGAAGACGGTCCTATTTGTTCACCTAATCTGTACAATTGAGGTAGTCTTCCTCCTGCAGGTTATGTCCTTCCTTCTTCATTTGCCCTTTCCGTGCCTTCGTTTCCAATCTCTTTCTTCTGCTTACAGGCCATTTCATATTTTTCCCGTGCTGGTCTGCTTTCCATAGACACCAGTGTTTGGGGCGAGCGTCCAGAAATCCTCTGTGTTGTGTCCGTCCTTCAATGCAGGTATCGTTTCCTTATATTTTTGATGTGTGATTCAAATTTTCAAACATTTTCTTATATGCAAATACATTCCTGCTCCCGTTCCAGTTGCTTGCCCAGTGGCAATTCTTTGTGGGTGTGCTGTTTGTTACTTCAATTTTCCGTGTCCTTTTTAGCTACTTCACGCTTATTTGTTTGGTTATATCTTACTTTTTTTTAGAGTTATTCCACAGAGGCATAATATGAGATGCGTGGGAATTTAAGTTAGCCAATTCGTGCCTGACACTTCTCACTACAGGTCGCTGCGTTTGGCATTTGTGCACTTAATAATTATATCTTTGTTTTGCAGCCCATGTAACAGATCTCACCATTCTTTAGTTAATGCTCTTCTTTGACAGTGCATTGTTTGCACCTGAGGTAAGAATGATCAGCTCATGTTTCGTAATCTCAGAGGATGAACGGACACAGTAATCGTTCCACCAGCAGCATAGTCATTTCTGTTCTCAGCAATCTTCAACTACAATTGAAGGTACATACTTACACCATGTTCCAGCATACTTACGTTTAATTTATCCCTTTCTAAATAGAATTTTGTGATACAAAATTAATCCATACATCAGTTAATTTTAGCAAATCAAACAACCATTTCGACAAATTACTTTGCCCTTTTGCATTCTTCATCCCATTCTCTTTTATTGGTTTCATTTAGTTTCTTAGTTCGATTGATATATTGTAATTATAATGATTTGCATTGGGTTTAACTTCAATTGTACTGTTTAATTTATTTCATTAGAATTTGTGTGCTGCAGGTTAGGAAATCATAATCTATTTTTCTTTAAATTGGTCAGCACAAATGTCTGAGCAATTCAATTCATATTCATATCTATTTTGGTATTTCTTTAGATCCTATTTTCTAATGTTCCGTGTTATTGGACAGTCTTTTGAACCTCCTATGTTTCCTTCAGGCTTGGTCTTGTGTGGCAACCTCTTTATAGTTTATATTTCTGATTATTTTCTATAAATATTTGCGATTGTTTTCTATGAACATTTGTTGATTTTCCATGTTGGTCTTCATCACTAAATTTTTTTTAAGATTTAAAAAAAAAATCACCGCAAAAGCCTTTTTTTTGAGGGAAAAACCATTGCGTTTCCTATTTCCTCACGCAAGTCCCGTACTTTGTTGCTTGTTTTTCCTTAGGTAGCAGTTAGCCTGCCCAGGTTTTCCCCTTCATTTGCATGGTTTTGTTGTACCAGCATTCTTTCTTTCTGTTGTGTGGCTGTATATTTTGACAATCAGATATCTGGTGTGTTGAGAGGTTTGTTGTATGTATCTGAAATGTAGGGGGATTGGCAACTAGCTACGAAGACCCAGTCCTCTTTGCTCAACTAATTTGTAGAATTGAGGTAGTGCTGCTCCTGCAAGTTATGTGCTTTCTTCTTCATTTACTCTTTCCCTATGTTCATTTCCAATCTATTCCTTCTGATTACAGAGCACTTCATATTTTTTTACCTTGGATGTTGAAAGGTTTGCTGTATGTATCTAAAATGTAGGGGGGTTGGCACCTAGCAGATATCCATAGCAAGAGGCCAGTCCTCTTTCTTCAACTAATCTGTAGAATTGAGGTAGTCCTCCTCCTGCAGGTTATGTTCTTCTTTCTTCATTTACCCTTTCCCTGCTTCCGTTTCCAATCTGTTCCTTCTAATTACAGAGCACTTCATATTTTTTTTTGTGCTGGTCTGCTTTTCATAAACAACTGTCTTTGGAACGAGCGCCCAGAAACCCTCTGTGCTATGTCCGTCCTTCGATGCAGCTATGATTTCCTTACATTTTTGTTGTGCGCTCCAGACTTAGAAACATTTTCTTATATGTAAATACATTCATATATTGACCGCTATGTACGTTCCAGCAACTTGTCCAGTGCCAATTCTTCGTGAGTGTGCTGTTTCTTACTTCAATTTCCCATCTCCTTTTTAGCTGCTTCATGCTTATTCATTTGGTTCTATCTTTTTTCTTTTTTTGAGTCATTTCACAGAGACATAATATGAGACACGTAGGAATTTAAATTAGCCAATTCGTGCCTGACACTTGTCCCTACAACTCGCTGCGCTTGGCATTTGCCGAACTAATAATTATATCTTTGTTTTGCTGCCCCTGTAACAGATCTGACCATACTTTGGTTTATGCTCTTCTTTAACGGTGCATTGTTCTTACCTGGGGTAACAATGATCAGCTCATGTTTCGTAATCTCAGAGCATGAACGGACACAGGAATCGTTCCACCACCTACATAGCCATTTCTGTTCTCAGCAATCTTCACCTACAATTGAAGGTACATAATTACACCGTGTTACAACATACTTCCGTTTAATTTATCTCTTTCTAAATAGAATTTTGTGATAGAAAAATAATCTATTCATCAGTTAATTTTACAAAATCAAACAACTATTTTGACAAATTACTTTGAACTTTAGCATTGTTCATCCCATTCCCTTTTATTAGTTTCATTTCGTTTCTTACTTCAATTTATATATTGCAATTATAATGATTTCCATTGGATTTAACTTCTATTGTACTCTTTAATTTAATTTATTAGAATTTGTGTGCTACGGGTTGGAATATCATAATCTATTTTCCTTTAAATTAGTCAGTACAAACGTCTGAAGAATTCAATTCATATTAATATCTATTTTGCTATTTGTTTACATCCTATTTTCTAATGTTTGGTGTTATTGGACAGTCTTTTGAACCTCTTATGTTGGATTTTGCGTTTGTTGCTGTATTTCGCACAGGAACCCAAAATTACAAGTTGTTCGCTATGGTGGAGGGCCATCTTTTAATTTAGGATTTGTTATTCACCTGTTAGACAACGATTTCCTTCCACAGCATGTCCGGTAAGCTACCCTTGATCTTAATGGTATACCTTGTATGTGGGTTTGCTGTGGATTCTTTCGGTCTTTTCCACCCAATACCTAACCATAAATAATTGTTGGTTTTATTCTTCCCTTGTTCTTGTGGTTTCCGAATCAACCCAAGAAAAAAACCCAGCTTCTATTGCATCAAAACTTTCGTTCGTGGTTGTCCCTCTCTTTTTTTGTCAGTGGTTTTATTCTTCCGTGTTCTGAAATTATTTTGCTCTTTCGTACAATGTGATTTCCAAGTTCTGGGATATGTGCGTATTGATGTTCTTGCTTCCGCTGGATTTTACTTCAATTATACTTTTTTAACTTAATTCAATAAAATTTGTGTAATAGGGGTTAGGAAATCATAATCTCCAATTATTAGGAAATAATCGAGTTCGAGCTGTAGCTATGAGTGCTACAGATGGTCTGATGTTGTTTGGAACGATCTGATAGCTATACATCTAAATAGATTTCGATAGATAGAAATTCATCTTGATCCGGAATTAAAGAAAGATAATAGAAATGGCTCTTATCTTGTGACTTGGAAGAAAGGTTTCTCCGTAGAGGGGGGGAATAACAATTTTTTCCCTAGAAAATATAGGAAGGAAAAGGGCGAACGACGGGAATTGAACCCGCGCATAATCAATCTTTTTTCATAAGATGTATAAAAAAATGATGTAAGTTGAGAAGGGAGGGATTTTCCTCTCTATCAGATAGGCTGAGGGGTTATCACTGTTATATAAATTCTAAGAATATACAATAAGTTCTTATCTTATTCCGGGAATGAAAGAAGAGAAAAAGACGTACGAGAATCAGATAGCCAAAGGAAAATAGTTGGGGAACCAAACATGAGTCTTTCGATTCATTTGGCTCTCACGCTCAATTACTTGGGGGAAATTCTCACAGCCTTTTTTGAATGTAATGAGCCTATCCTCTCTTCTTTAATTCATTCTCTTTAAATGAACAATTCTATTCATCTTGATATCGATTTTGCTATTTATTTACATCCTATTTTCTAATGTCTCGTGTTATTGGACAGTCTTTTGAACCTCCTATGTTGGATTTTCCATTTGCGTTTCTCTTTCACAGAGAAAACCAAAATTCCAAGTTGTTCAATATGCTTGAAGGTCATCTTTTACTTCAGGGTTTGCTATACAAGTGTTAGACAACGGTTTCCTCCAACTGCATGTCGAGTGAGCTTCTGTTGTCTTAATGATATACCTTATATGTGATTTCGCTCTGAATTATTTAACTCTTTCTCGCCCAATCCGTATCCATAAATAATTGTTGATTTTGTTCTTCCCTTGTTCTTGTGGCTTCCGAATGAACCCAGGAAACAAGGAACAACTTCTATTGCATCACAGCCTTGGTGTGTGATTGTTCCTCTATTTTTTTGTACCTCTGTTTCCAGATTCTGGGATATGTGCGTATTGATGTTCTTGTTTGCTTGATCAAGATAATGCCAGAAATTCCTCAACAGCAGTTCTTGGTAGATATTGAAAATTCCTCAACAGGAATCCACCGTTCGGGTAGATCGACTACCTTCACTTTCAGACTCCAGAATTGCGTGGTGCCTGTGTTGTGTACAAAAACCAGCGTTGTTAAACTATCCGTTGCAAAGAAAAACATCCATGGTTAGTTACTATTCTTAATCCCAACCATTGATCATGTACAGTTTTTTTTGCCTATCCATTGCTTTCAGTCACAGTTCGAGGATTCTTTGCATCAGGGTTGAAAGCAACGGCGGAAAAAAATACAAATCCAACTCGCACACCGCGTCTAAAAATTCAGGTGCCCGGGGGAGCTATGCTGGCATTTCTTTAAAACATAGCATGAGCTTGTTTTAGAAATGAGGAATATTTCTGCTTCTGTGGGAGAATAATAGTCTTTATGTACTCCCTTTATACATAATTACGTTGTCCTTGCTTCCTCGGCAATCTAACTTCCCCACAAAATTAGTACTGTCAAGTGGGAGAACAATACTCTTTATATACAATTAGTTTGTCATTCCTTGCATTGACCAATATTTTGTTTGATCCACTTGCTTATCCACTTTTTTGGGAATCTGTGAAGAGTTCTAAGTTCCTAACAATATGCACATATGTGCCCTTCAGCAATGAACTTGAGAATAAAAACCCTAAATACCTCATCCTTCCCAACCTATTACTATTAAATGGTATAAATAATTATACCATAGAACTATTTTGACAAACGCTTTATTTATAAATCATTAACATTCTATTTCCTTTATCTTACTTAACTTGGCTTTTTCCCTTCTAAGTACATACTTATAGTAATGTCTTTGTTAAAATTAAATAATTAACAATCCAAAAAATGAAACAGAACACATAAACTACGAAAGTGCATAGAGCTGTTAATGTACACTTTTTTATGTATTTAGGAGATAGACAAAAGTGATAAGCAAAATAAGGAAAATATCATTGTTTCTCCACAGTATTTACTTCCGTGATGATAATTTACGTCATAAGCAAAATAAATAAAATAACATCTATTTTTTTTTTATCTTTTTTTAAATATCTTTGTTTTGGCACGGTCATTTGGATAGTAGAATTTAATAGTTAGAGTAGTTAAGACATTTTATGTTTATCAACCTAATAAAGTTTGGTACTTTTTTTTGTTTCCTTTTAATTTACTATTATGTAACACTACAATTAGAAAAAAATATTAAATGTAATTTTGCTGCAATTATCTAATTAAATACTTTATAATATGTAGTATTTTATACTAAGAATATAATTTTAATTTGTACTCCTCCGTCCCATTTAATTTATCTTGTTTAATTTTTACACACAATCCAAAAATTCAATATATACAATAAAATTAAATATATCTCAAAATATATACAATAAAAAATTATATGAAATATATATTCTAAAACTAAATGATCATACGATTCTAACAAAACCCAACTCTACTATTTTTGTCTAAATATATAATTACAATAAAATTGAGTCAAAGCTGAACAATAAATAGTGGCAAAAAGTCAAATAGGACATGTTATGTGGGACGGAAAGAGTACTAATTTTAAAATAGTATTAATTAAAGAAATATAAGAATTTTGTTTCGGAAAGTAAAAGTATATTAAAATTTGTATTAAATAGTAAAAGTAAATACGTTCAATGTAATTTAAAAATAATTAAAATTTTTACTAAATTTATATTATTTTAATTTATTTAAAAATATGAAATGATCAAATTTCGTGGGATTCCAAAAAAAGGAATAATACACAAATTTTCATAAGCCAAATGAAGTATTACCAAATACTCCCTCCGTCCCATTTAAGATGTCTTGTTTGATTTCTACACACAATCCAATGCACTTTTTAAATCGATCATATCTCAAAATATATATAAGTAAAAATTTTGTGAAATATATATTCTAAAACTACACGATTAGACGAATCTAACAAGACCGAACTCGACTATTTTTTTCAAATATTTACTTGCAATAATATTGAGTCAAAGTTAAACAATGAACAGTACCAAAAAGTCAAACAAGACGTTTGAAGTGGGACGGAGGGAGCAATTTATCTCTTCATACGAGGAAGTCATTATTACCTTAGAGATAAGTTTTTTCTCCAATCCACTCTTTCTCCATCAGCAAATCAATCACAAGTTACAACAGCTTTATCCCCAAAACCCCTTAATAATTCCATATCCTCCTCAAATCTCTCCATTGCTTTTCCTCTCAACCCACTAGCTCTTCCCTGTGTGTTCCCATCTTGCTCTTCACTTCCTCAAAAACCAACAAAACCTGTTCCGTTCAAAAGGTCACTGCCAATGGATAGACGTACCATCCCAATTGCTCAGGTGAACCTGATCTCCCGTTCTTTTTGGGTACTCGTTCAGACGGTCGATAAAGGGCCAAAACTTCTCTCCACTAACCCTGCTGATCGGACACCCTACCAGCGCCTGCTGCTTACAGATTCCGCGGTGAGCTCATCTTCTGTGTTAGCCTTTTCGTATGTTAATCCCAAATTTGCCAATTTTGTTTCACGCCTTTTTTTTTACATAACAATCTTCTGCATTGTTCACTTTATTTTCAAGTTTACGTCTTCATGTTGCTCTGTTCCCTTCGGTTGGCAGAAGGAAAATTCTCTTACACTGCTTATCAAATCATATAGCCATCCTTTGCGCATCGTTTTAGTTTCGTTAGAATCATGCGCCTTCTTCTTTTCATCCTTTGTCCAGGGTACGCTCACCCATGCAGTGATGTTTGGCCCTGACATAAGACTGCACGCAAACAGCTTCGTCCCATACAAGCGCTATTATTTGTCCTGCTTCGGCATCCAACCAGCAAACCAAAAATACCAAACCGGTTCTTACGGTTTCTCATGGATCATTCGTAGCAGGACTATCGTCGAACCATTCGAGGAAGCTTTGCCGCCTCGCTTGCATTTCGAACTTCCGTATACAGATTTCCACGACTTCCATTTAGTAGCAGATTCTGACACAACGATCAGTATAGTCTTACAACTCTTTAGCTTTGTTCTGCAGTATCTAATTTATTGCTCCAGTCAAACTACGTGTTTTCGCCCCTTGAACTTGCAGATGTTAATACAGTGATTGTTGAAGCTCTCCCACCAAGGATCCTTAATGGAAAGCAAAGTTCTCGGGAATTTGTTGCTGTTACAGACATGTCATTATCCCAATCTTGCCTTACTTTTCGTATGAGTATCCCAGTGCCTAATTGCACTATATTCCTACCATTTTCCTTATTCGCAGGAGCGCTTCCTATATTGTATCTTTGTCTAATGAATTCGGCCAAAAATACGGTGACAGCCTTGCCGCTCAAGTAGCTTCTGCTCCGAACGTAATATTTTTGAACATGAAAGTCTCAACTTTCAACAGTAAGCCTCTGACCCACATTTCTTTTCTATAGATATCATCTTTTGCAAATGCTTGTTCTTTCACATTGACTTATTATTATCATGTTTTTCCATCAGCACTTTCTTTAACAACTCGCTTCCACTCCTGCATCTTGGTGAACCCTCCACTTGTTGATGGGCTTGTTATGAAGGAGTGGTATATTTTGGCTTCAGTTCAATGGCTGGTTCCCAATACTTATTATTCTCTAATATGCAGCACAAAGTGTTGTTCTTTGTAGGTATAATAAACATTCAGATGATGTCAAGAAGCTACTTGATGCTTGCCACTACAAGAATGAACAAAACTTGCTTCCGCCTCCACCTAATGAATGCATATTATCAGTATCAGCAGCTCTTGATGTGCTCACTCAGGTGCATACATCACCTGTGCATACATTTGAATCGCCGTTCGTGATGTCGCATCAGTAATTCAACAACCATCCAGCCTTTGCTTTCCTTATATAAATGACCATATGATTGTTTGCTCCCTATAGTTTCATTCAATAAATAAGTGTACTGTTTTTCTGCTGAGGTAACCAAAAAACCTGGCTTATTTTATTACCTTCGTTGGCCTACCTTTTCCTCTTTTCCATCTTTTTCCCCTCGGCTTTTTTTTTTCCATTCAGAAATTTACAAAAGCAGTAGTTCATACAAGCAACTAATTGCTTTTTGCTATCCTCTCAAAGTGATAGTTTCCCTGAACGAGTTCTAAATAACTTTACATTTGTACTTATATATACTTATTATCTAGAAAGCGCCATAGAATAACTTTTGAGCATACACAGAACGAACTCTTTCCTTGCAATAAATAAGTTCTTATTTCGCATTTGCTGCTTGTCGCTTAACTCCATATATCTCCATAAACTCCCTTCTACATATGCCATATATAGTTGATTTGCTTGTTCTTTGTTGATTTTTTTTTACCTTAATTGTGATCTTCTTATTTAGTATGCTCCATACAACAAATGTTGCGGACATTATATACACTTTCTTTTTAAACTAACTTTACTTTTCCATTCAGCACGCTTGTTGGGTCCGTGGCACACTCCAGTTACCTACGTACACCCAACAATACTGGTATGTTGCTTGCAGTAACTGTCACAAACCACTGGATGTTGACCTCACTTGGGTGGTTCGCTGCACTAGCTGCCACGAACGAGCTGGCGTTGAACCAAGGTCTTTCATAATGTCCATGTCATGCTACATTTTCCTTCATTATTTATTCAGTTTTAATTTTCCTCTTTCTTATTATTAATAGAGCACAGCTGAATTTAATCCTTGCTGACACAACTGCATCCATGGTCATAAACGTATCTGGTTCTTTTGCTGAAACAATTATTGGCCAGAAAGCTGAGCATCTCCTCGCAGCCACAGAGAATGTATTTACCCTTTACCATGTATCTCATCTGTTTCTGCTATTCCTCTTCAATTTTTCCAATACTAACTTTATCATGATCACATTGTTTTCCTCCATTACAAAACTTGTCAGTTGATGCAGACATAATATCAGAAGTTGAGGGCAAGGAGTTGCTCTGCTATGTTCGACACTACTCCTTCTCCCAGGGCTCTCAAGTTCAGTCAAAGTATTCGGTTGTCGTGGGTTACACAGAGCAAAACCTGCATGACTACTATTTCCCAAGGCCAGCCTCCCCACCAGCTACTAATTGTCCATCTCCTACTACGTTGGCCCCAGCTGTCAACCTTGCCTCAAACAAAGATGATCAGTTTTTCACTCCAACTACAAAAAAAACCTTGGAAGAAATTCTAACATCTACAGCCACTGATACTGCTGAACACACACGAGCAAACAGGTCATTAGACTTTAATGTGGATCCGATTCCAAATATCACACCATTGCCCTCACAAGCTGCCACTGACAAGAACGATACTCCTCCCTCATCGCAGCTATCTATGTCCGGAGGGGACTCAACCGTTTCCATACCTGTTCCATCTGACCAATCATCCTACTCACCACTTTCAGTACCCGGCCAAGCAATTAGTCAATCTCACCCATCTGCTGCACCCGTACAGATTAGTCCAACCCCACCGAAAACCAATTCACCTGGCCTGCCTTCCACTGCAGCCTCACCAGCATTGTCTGCAATTGTCACTCCACCGAAGCGCAAAGCTCCAGCAACAAGTGCAGCTCCACCCAACCCTCCTGGTACCCGTTCACATATGAAAAAACCTTCCACTGCACAACCTAAGCCCACCTAATCTTCCTGCTAATTACTTTTCCCACCAATATATTACATGCTACTAAGTTGCATATGATATACTATGTTGTTCACTGTGGCCACTTATGGTCATGTTATAGCTATTTCCTTTTGCCCCGTGCACCAAGCAAGCTGCTCTGGCCAATTGCTTGTGTGCTGGGAAATACTTTCATGCCGTGTGGTTGCTTTAGCTATGACCAAGCAGTTGCGTTTTGTCCATGGATTACCTAGAATCCCTTTTGTAACTACTTGTCATGCGGATTTACTGTAATCCAGACTTTTGTTTGTATATATATCCAGTGCTTTCGCTCCTCCGTACAATTGCTTCTCATGTCTTATGATTGCCTTGGCTACGACCAAGCGGTTGTGTTTTGCCTATGGATTTCCTAGAATCCCATTTCTAACTACTTCTCATGTGGATTCGCTATAATCCCAATGCTTTGTAACTACTTCTCATTTTACCATAATAGCATACATGAATTATATTCGTAGCTGCAAATGACAGAATTACATTAGTAGTACATGGGATGTTCTCAATTTCTCAACCTTAATTTTTGATTGTCTGCGGTCCAATTCCTCACTCCAATGTATTCGCAATTTTTAGATTATTTTCTCCAATTTTGGCAGTTTATTAGCACATAATGTATTCTACAATTCCACCTTTACTCTTATCTTCAAATAACTTTGTTCCAGCTATATTCACAGACATCATAATCTTTTAGGTCTACTCCAATTTCTCACAGAAACCTATGCATTTCAGTGGTATGTATCAGTGACAAACATACTCTACCTACCGTTCATACCCTATATTGAATCTATAGTATTGACACTGAATCCCCAGAATCAGCAGCTTCAAATTCAAATTATGCACTTAACATTGTAATCCCATAAACAAAATAATAATAAACCATCGTCTAGCATCCATTTCACAACATCTTCATCTCCACTGCATTTCACATATGATCTATGATATCAACTTGAATTAAAGGCTCATTGTTCCTAGGCCCAACTGTTGCTGAGTTCACAACAAACTTACAAAAGTCACCAACACTTATATGATTTTGTAAAAACAAATTATATAACCCATGAGTCATAAGCACCGCTTCCTCCGACCTTTGCTCCCTATAGTTTCTAGATAACACTTTTGCCTGCTATATTTCTTCCAATTTTCATAATATGTAAAAATATGTTATTACTTCTTTTGTTCTCATATAAATGCACCATATTTGCATTTCACGCAGTCCGAAGCACATTTTTAAATGTTTATAACTCAAATTGTATATAAGTAAAAATTATAAAAATTTAATATTGTAAAATTATATGATTGGATAAATCTAACAAGATCTCATATAACTATGTTTTTTTGTTATATAACTATGTCTAAAGAATTAAACAAAGTTACTTATTGAATACTTACTACTATGTAAATTGTTCACTTATATAAGAACAGAAGTATTACAAGATAATTTGCCTTATTTTAACAATAGATTGCATTTATTATAGTAGTCTTTGTAACACCCCCATTTTCAAAACATCAAAATAAAGGGGATGTTACCGCCACATCTCTTGGATAAAATACCATAACACACACATGACCAAGAGATGCTAAGGCTCTACTAAGAAAAACATAACCTTTATTCTCAAATCATGCATCATCCACAAATGTTTCAAAAATAATTATGCAGAAGACATTATGAATTTAAAGATAATTTTTATTAGCTAAAAATAAAACTTGAAAATCCCATCCCAATGCGTGCACGTGCCATGCCTACTCACTTGCGAATCCTGAAAAAGAGAAAAGAAAAACACACACACAACTCAGTATAAACTGGTAAGTTAACCCACAGTTCCATAAGGACAACACCAAAGAATGACACAACCGCAAAAATAGTAGTGATGGTGAATTAATATTGACGAGGACACTTTTTACCGCATAATCCGCAAAATTTGTCTAAACCTACAGCACCGGTGCCCTAACCTAGGCCCGCAGGCGAGGTTAGGGGTTTAGACCCACAATACCGCATATTCAAAGGTTCGTCAACCTAGATTTAATTTAATTTGTGACAGAGGGGGCGAGTTTCGTCGCTAGAGACCCGTCACGGTCCTGCCCCTCAACCGCATAATCCGCAAAATCCGCACATGAGCATCTACTCGTCAATACCAATTTGTCCGCATAAGAAAATTAGATATGTATATATATTTTTATCCAGAAACTCCTTTAAATATAAAGACCATATGGCAGAGAACACGGACTCAAACATGACCAAGAACACTCGATATTTA
Source organism: Hygrophila difformis (assembly GCA_030278955.1). Classification (NCBI taxonomy): domain Eukaryota; kingdom Viridiplantae; phylum Streptophyta; class Magnoliopsida; order Lamiales; family Acanthaceae; genus Hygrophila; species Hygrophila difformis. Next base: position 41,858,416 of record JAOANR010000007.1, on the reverse strand, counting down.
GAGCCAAGATTAAATAAACGAACGACAGCCATGAAATTGGTATCTCTAACCCTATAATTGATTTATTCAAAAACTCCGTCATGTGAGGAGAGAAGACACAATATATATTCCATTGCCTGTAATGCTATTATAAATATATAAAATTTCATGAATCTGCATTTATTTACTAAGATACTAAACTACCGCCTACTATGATTGACCCCTAATGACTACCAGGGAATTGATCTGTTTGTATACTTCCAAAACAAAATGCTATACCCACCTACGTATATACACTCAAGTGAATATATATGATAATATGTATCTTGTACAGAAACTATGATGCCTCCGGACCAGAGTGTATATATGCATAATTATATGAACATTCAATACGCAAATCACATAAATCCAACAAGTCTAGTTGTAGCTATTCATTAAACAATTATTTGAAAGGTAGAAACATTACTTTCAATCTCTGGCCTCATCCCTTAAAAGCAGATAAAACATTTTTTTAGCAGGCAAGAAGTACTACTATCAGCCAGCAATTTTTGACATGTCCACAACCAAATACCATTGAATAATTAATATTGTATCCTACGTTTGGGAAATAGTGGGAACATCAAAACAATTTCTGAGGCAACAATAGCAAATTGGTGGATGAGAAAATGGGGGAATATAGGAAAGAGTGAATTAACTTACAATCGGTGAAAAATTGAATAGAGGAGACAGGGGCGGAAGCTGGCCTAACACGAACGAACAAGAGAAGATTCTCACTGGACGGCTACATCTTCTCCACGCTTGGCAGGACGGCAGAATTTAGGGTTGTTCTATATATGAATACTGGTAATAAATTTATAAAGAACTAATAGGTTTAAAATTGCAAGATTAATGGGATTTGATCCCAAAACTCCTCCTTCCATATCTACCACATAATGGATTTGTATTTGAATTGGATTCAACCGATATTCTAGTGCTAGGAAGGTAAGATTTGTTTGACCACATCTATATGGGATAGGAACTAGATACCCTTTAAATATTCTATCCATATTTATTATTTACTTATTACTATTACTACTATTGTTATTAATATTAATATATTATTACTATTACTACAATTGTTATTATTATTAATATTATTACGATTTTTACGGGTATCACAATCTACCCTCCTTAAGAATCGACTTCGTCCTCGAAGTCATCTATTGTCTAAGGATAGACTAATTCATGTAAGCGTTCAATGAAACGGGTATGCGAGATCTAAAGATAGTTTGTTAGGTCGGTATCCTAAAGTTGAGTGTTGGTTAGGCCGTTGCATTCTCCCTCATTAAGATCGTAGTTATGTCTACATAACTGACTCATGATGATTTTGGGAGAGATTTGAGCGTCTTAGGATCTTTAGAACTCTAAATAAACAGGATCAATGTTGAAGAAGGATGTCTAAGTTGAATTGGAGAAATTAGTTTACTGCTAGGAATAAGTTAAGCACTAAGACATTAAGTGTACAACTAAGTCAAGAATAACAACTCAAGTGATTTAGAAGACGTAGAGCATACTTAATGATAATCTGGGTTCAGAAGTAGGGAGTAAGCAGAAGAGCTAAGTGCATAATCAAGCAAAAGAATTTATAGAACGAAACTATTAAAAATTCTAATAACGGGATTTAAACATCTAACCAAATAATGTATGCATATGACCCATTCCCCAAGTTTCAAAAAATAATTTAATACATGATTTAAAAATATTTTTATGCAAAAGAGAACTTCCATGGATTTTTAGAAAAATAATAATAATACTATGATGAGTTTAGAAATTATAATATTTTTATAGACTTAAAATTTAATACATAACTTTTAGAAAGAAAAAAAAAACTAAAAATATTTATACACTCTTAAAAATATTGGCCCGAAAGAATCGAACCGCTCTGATACCACTTTGTAACACCCCCATTTTCAAAACATCAAAATAAAGGGGATGTTACCGCCACATCTCTTGGATAAAATACCACAACACACACATGACCAAGAGATGCTAAGGCTCTACTAAGAAAAACATAACCTTTATTCTCAAATCATGCATCATCCACAAATGTTTCAAAAATAATTATGCAGAAGACATTATGAATTTAAAGATAATTTTTATTAGCTAAAAATAAAACTTGAAAATCCCATCCCAATGCGTGCACGTGCCATGCCTACTCACTTGCGAATCCTGAAAAAGAGAAAAGAAAAACACACACACAACTCAGTATAAACTGGTAAGTTAACCCACAGTTCCATAAGGACAACACCAAAGAATGACACAACCGCAAAAATAGTAGTGATGGTGAATTAATATTGACGAGGACACTTTTTACCGCATAATCCGCAAAATTTGTCTAAACCTACAGCACCGGTGCCCTAACCTAGGCCCGCAGGCGAGGTTAGGGGTTTAGACCCACAATACCGCATATTCAAAGGTTCGTCAACCTAGATTTAATTTAATTTGTGACAGAGGGGGCGAGTTTCGTCGCTAGAGACCCGTCACGGTCCTGCCCCTCAACCGCATAATCCGCAAAATCCGCACATGAGCATCTACTCGTCAATACCAATTTGTCCGCATAAGAAAATTAGATATGTATATATATTTTTATCCAGAAACTCCTTTAAATATAAAGACCATATGGCAGAGAACACGGACTCAAACATGACCAAGAACACTCGATATTTAGAGCCAAGATTAAATAAACGAACGACAGCCATGAAATTGGTATCTCTAACCCTATAATTGATTTATTCAAAAACTCCGTCATGTGAGGAGAGAAGACACAATATATATTCCATTGCCTGTAATGCTATTATAAATATATAAAATTTCATGAATCTGCATTTATTTACTAAGATACTAAACTACCGCCTACTATGATTGACCCCTAATGACTACCAGGGAATTGATCTGTTTGTATACTTCCAAAACAAAATGCTATACCCACCTACGTATATACACTCAAGTGAATATATATGATAATATGTATCTTGTACAGAAACTATGATGCCTCCGGACCAGAGTGTATATATGCATAATTATATGAACATTCAATACGCAAATCACATAAATCCAACAAGTCTAGTTGTAGCTATTCATTAAACAATTATTTGAAAGGTAGAAACATTACTTTCAATCTCTGGCCTCATCCCTTAAAAGCAGATAAAACATTTTTTTAGCAGGCAAGAAGTACTACTATCAGCCAGCAATTTTTGACATGTCCACAACCAAATACCATTGAATAATTAATATTGTATCCTACGTTTGGGAAATAGTGGGAACATCAAAACAATTTCTGAGGCAACAATAGCAAATTGGTGGATGAGAAAATGGGGGAATATAGGAAAGAGTGAATTAACTTACAATCGGTGAAAAATTGAATAGAGGAGACAGGGGCGGAAGCTGGCCTAACACGAACGAACAAGAGAAGATTCTCACTGGACGGCTACATCTTCTCCACGCTTGGCAGGACGGCAGAATTTAGGGTTGTTCTATATATGAATACTGGTAATAAATTTATAAAGAACTAATAGGTTTAAAATTGCAAGATTAATGGGATTTGATCCCAAAACTCCTCCTTCCATATCTACCACATAATGGATTTGTATTTGAATTGGATTCAACCGATATTCTAGTGCTAGGAAGGTAAGATTTGTTTGACCACATCTATATGGGATAGGAACTAGATACCCTTTAAATATTCTATCCATATTTATTATTTACTTATTACTATTACTACTATTGTTATTAATATTAATATATTATTACTATTACTACAATTGTTATTATTATTAATATTATTACGATTTTTACGGGTATCACAGTCTATTTTGATGGTTTATATTTATATTGGCCTAAAATAACAATTAAAAATAAGTCCTTATAGTCATCTATTTTCCCTTTTATTTGTTTTTTCCTTTAACAAAAAACAAGCTCTACTATATTCATTCTCAAATGAATAATTCATACGCATAATAATTATTATTTATTAAGTAACTTTGATTAATTTTTTTACATAAACATAAAATAAAAAATACAATCAACTACAATCCTGTTAGATTCGTTTAATTACGTAATTTTTCAATATCAAATTTTTATAATTTTTATTTGCGCACAATTAAAATTATTACCGTTTAAAAATATGTCTTTTATAACATAAAATACATGAATGATACATTTAAAGAAGAACGGATTTCCTTATTTATTACAAAATGTTAAGACGAATGGGATATATCTCTGCATTACACCCAGATTAAAAAACAAATGAATACATTTACATTCTTTTTTGGTGAAATTACTGATTTATTAGTGCCATTTGAACACTTTCCAATTTCTTTCTTTGTTTTTTTTTTTTAAAGCGCAGGCCGCCCAAAACCAACAACTTCAAATTAAAATTATGTAACGAACACCCTAAATTCAGTAGAACAATACTGATAAATAATCATCTAGCATACGGACTTTCGCTTAAAGTTTTATTATAGTTATACAAAGTAAAATATAGTCAAGTTAGATTTTGTCAGATTATTGTAGCAAATACTAAATAAATTTACAGGTAATCAATAAATCCTCCATCGGCAGTTTTTCTTTTTTTTGGCTGAGCTTTAAAACGCCTGAAAACAAGAAGCAAAACAAGGAAAAAAACAGAAGGAACAGGGTGAGGGGGGAGCAGAAAACAACAGAAAACCACGGAGACTGAGACACTACAAGGACAGGGCTGCTTAACGTCGAGGAAACCACACTCCGGCTAAATCTGCTGCCAACTCCTCCCGAACCAAATTCGATGGGAAGGCCCAAGTTGTGAAGAAGTCTTCCACGGAGTTGTATTTTGTATTTATAACAGACAAACCTTTAGTCGCAAATATTTTCCTCTTTTATGCTCATTCTGCATTTACAACTGTTGTGTTATTTCTAAACGCATGCTAGGAAAAAAACGGATTGCCCACACTTTCAAATAAAAGTTTGGGGTTTCACAACACTTTTTTTTTTTTATACTTAATCCCCTTACTTATCCAAAAAGAGGGAAAAAAAAAACTGTATATGGGGAACTTAATTTACCATATCATGTTTGAAGTAAACAATGTTGTAAACTTATATACTTTATAAAGTAGTTAAAACAAATATAAGGACTAAATGTGAACTAATATACTTTATGAAATTGCCTTGTAAATTATGATTATATTTTCTCAATCTCCTCTCTGAAATTTTTCCTCTTCGGCTTGGATGAGTTTTTTTTCAGTTTTAATCTACAACTTCTTGCAAGTCATAGTTCTTACTGATCCAAGCAGTTAGGAGTGGCACAGTAGATCTTACTTTTCCTAGCAGTTATGGATTCTAATTTCGCTGTTAAAAATGCTTTCCAATAACTAAGTTTATGTAAAAACGGCCAAATTTCATTATTGTAATTTCCAGGTGTCGTGTATTAATCTGTTTAGATAAATTGATAAACGTTACTGAATAAAAAAATGAATCACTTAATAATGAGTTTGGTACAAATCAAGGTTACTAAATAAAAAATGAACCGCTAAATATAATATTAGCAATGAATTAAATTGCCTCGAAAACATGAGAAGTTTGATAGGAATTCTTTAGCCTACTAAATTTTTTCCGCAGCATCAAATTAAACAACATATTGACATAGTTTACAAATACATGGGCTTACATGTGGCTTATAACATCAACTTCAACAATAACCTCATTATAGCGTCGGCCAAATGTTACCGCTTTAATAACAAACTTACATACATTTCCAGCAACTATATTATTTTGTGCAAAGAATTGCTGGATCCCAATATTCATTGATACCATCTCTTGGGTTCTATGTCGACTGGCTGGTGCAACCAATAAATATACAAGGTGGAGTCGCCCATGTTCTTTAAACCACAACCAGATTTTTTCCCGTAGATGCAAATTAAAGCCTTGCCAAATGGTCTTGGGAATTCCCTACAGAGAAAGAAAATGTACATATATATCCATGTCTTCCCCAATAAGAATAAAATTTGAAGAGCTGAACTGCCTGGGATTGTTTATACATTACCAATGGCCTATAATAATTTGTATCTGTTAGCTTTGTCACAAAAGAAGCATATGTCTCTGCATATAAACAAGTGTTGCAAAAAATAGTAACAGCCGAACAAATAGAACGTTATATATCAGAAGGGAAAATAAATACCCACTATTTAGCATTTACCATTGAAAGTGCTATATTGCAGTAGCATCTCAGAATAATCTTTGGGTTCACCATCTTCATTAAATATTTTTATTGTAAACTCCATTCGTCCTGCCAGCTTGAAGAACAGGACATCTCCTATTTTAAGTGCATGGGCATCACAAAACATGTCCCAAAGATCTCCACCAGAAATATAAATATATGTCCCATCAAAAAACATTCCCAGATTACACTGCATTCGTTGCCCTTCCACTCCAATTACTGATGGTATATCATCTTCTTCGATACAATTAAGTATCACCCGTGGCAAACGCTGCAAAAAAAAAGATAAAAATTATTACGATTCAAAACCATACCCCTTACTAATTGCTCTAATATTTGCTTCATATATATTGATCAATTGTATCATACCAAATATTTTTCAAAACTTTCACTAAGTTGCACAAAAAACTCCATGCTTTCAAACCTCTTCTGAAGATAACAACTCCTCTTCCAAATACAAGAGCTATCAAAAATTATGCACATATTTATAGTAAGTCTTGAAACTCACATGTATAGAATTAGCTACGAAAGCAATAATCTAGACAAAATAGTGGTATTCACATGCATGTGCAAATGTGACAGGTTTGCTTATTATTACAAGACGTGCCTGTACTGTACCTATCTTTCTACCTATTACTGATCAACTTACCTACAACTATCCAACTATCGAGGTCTTTTTTCCCCCTTTACATCAAAATAAACCCAACATGATTACTCTTCTAAAATATACTCCGTCCGTCCCACTTTAGACGTCCTGTTTGACTTCTTGACACTGTTCATTGTTTAACTTTGGCTCAATATTATTGCAAGTAAATATTTCAAAAAAATAGTCGAGTTTGGTCTTGTTAGATTCGTCTAATCGTGTAGTTTTAGAATATATATTTCACATAATTTTTACTTATATATATTTTGAGATATGATCGATTTAAGAAGTACATTGGATTGTGTGCAGAAATCAAACAAGACATCTTAAATAGGACGAAGGGAGTATTAAATAATCAATAGTATACGGAAAACCTTTGTATCAGCTATCCTCTTTGTTTTATCATAATAATCCATTATATCTAAAATACTATATCTAAAATTGATGACCTGCTACTTTCGGATTAGACAAAGGTTATTTTACATTATTAAGGTTATAAAAATATTTCGCTACTACCTAATATATTGTAAATTTCCACTATTATTTTCAAACTTTAAAAAAATATTATTTATATTTTGTTTTCCTTTTTCACCACTTAAAACTTATATTATATTACGTACTATATTTTAAATTTTAATTAGTGTTCCTTTTATAGACTACTCTTTAATTTTATAAAATCAATTTAAATTATAATTACGTTTTAATGATTTGATAATTTTTTAAATATTATTTTTATCGATAATATTTCCTTCAATTTTCATAATATACGAAGATTACTATGTCATGTTTTCCTTTTTTTTTTCCCTTTTTCTGATATGTTTCCTTTTTTAAAAAGAAAAAAAAGTATTATGTAACATATGTTTAGAATGGTATAAAATTTTTGTACTTATTAATCATTTTATATTCATTCATATTTTCAGCATTTATTTAATATTGCATCATATATTAAATAAAATATTTTTATTTAAATTATGATTATTGTAATCCCTATATTAATATATGATTATTTATATTTCAAACATAAATTTTTTAGCTAATTAATTTTATTGAATAAAAATATAATATTAATATTTTTAAAAAATATTATATATACAATGAAATAATTTATGCATATATATATATATTTGTAATTAATTTTCTCCTTTTTAAATATATATATAAAGATTTTTTACAAATTTTATTAAAATAAATAGATTTTTTTAAACTATAGATATTAAGGATATATATAATCGCGTATCATAAGTTTGAAGATTTTATATGAACTCAGCCTACCTATGTGTCTTAATAATACCTTACTTTTTTTGTTGTCGTAAGAGGTTTAAGAATAATTTTCAAAATTGGCATTTAACATACTTTTCAAAATTGGCATTTAAGAATAATATATCCATGCTTCCTTGAACAGCTTTTATACACACTCTATCGCTGCCCTACCCTTCCCCTTTACTTTCTCTCCAGTCCCTTGTCCAGACGTTCCCCCATGACCCCCTTCCCCTGCCAAGAAACCAGATCTCCAGCAGCGCCTGCCGGACGGGCCCCTTCCCACTGCCACCCCACACTATAACTTATCTTCCTCTCGTGACTATACCTGTAATAACAATAAGTATTTTGATATCTGAAGTTCAGCAAAATATTCTGTATTTGGTCAATACAATTTTTTTTTTTTTAAAGCTATTCAAATCTATGCAGGCCACTAATAGACACACCACTTTTCCCACATCACTGACCACTCGACGACAATAGCTTTTCTTTTCTACTGCATTCGTCCTCTTTCAACAGCTTTTACACACACTTCTTCACTCGCACAGCCCATCACTTTCCCTTTCCTATCCAGCTCCTTGGACAAACATGCGCCCGTGACTGCGCTCGTCACTGCGACAATGTATGGCCCCTCCTCCTTCACTGTTAAACAGCAGCCGCTCGGCTTCCTACCCACTTCCGTTCGCCGGCACCTTTTCCTCCTCCGTCTTCTATTTCCAGGTGCGTATCATTATTTTCCTTCTGCATCAGTTTATGTCGACCCAATTGTTTGGTGCCATTTAGCAACTATTTTGTCTACTCATTGATAAGGCTTATTTATTATTTCCTTTATGTGTATTCTAACAATTGCTTTACATTCTTTGTTTTTAACACATTTACAAGTTTTGCATTTATTCTTTGTGTTGAATGTAAAATTCCTGCGTTTTCCAGTCCTCGGTGTGTCCTTAATGTTACATATTACAAGTTTTGTATTCCCGCCCATGCCTTCAATGTGTTCGCGAAAATGCCTGCTCTTTCCTTTATTTGTTCCAAAAACCCACAGACAAATTCTTGCAGCTTTTACTGTCCATGTTGGTATTTACTTTATACACAATGGTGCTACTATTAGAAAATACAACATTCCTTGGGATTTTTTAATACTTCAATTCACATTCTACTGCACATTAGATTTCCAGGCTATGAATTGAAATCGCTTTATTTAAATTTGCACATGTGAAATGACATTGCATTTATCCTTGGATATCTTAAGGTGGTGATCATTCTAATGGGTCGGTCTTACCTCAGTTACATTTACTTAAATCATTCATGTAATTAAAAAAATTGCTCTAATTAACTACATTTACATCAATAATACAGACCATTTGGCGCTTAAATACCTGAAATTGGGGTATTACGATTAAAGAAGCCCTAAGAAACTTTGTATTGCAAAGTAATCATGCATTGGAACCTGCACAAAATAGTTCAATCTTACTGAAATTGCTTCCATTTTCCAAAAAAAAATATGATCAAAGATTGTGAGACACAAAAAAAAAATAACGACTGAACTCCGTGTGACAAAAGGAGTTAGAACAGTAGTAATTGCATTTACATCTCATAGACTACACGCCCACAAGAATTGCCTTATGCACCTGAACTCCGGATTCGATGTATTATTGATTTTCTTTACTTGTAAGTACAAAACAATTTTGTCAACCTTCTCCATATTGTGAAACAATAAATTTTGTACAGAAAAAGTAAAAAAAAAAAACTGTGAACCCCAGTAAACACCCCATCCATTTTTTTACCCTCGATAGGCCCAATAAAGCTAATCAAATCCAACCTCTCTAGAATCAAAACTCACCAATACATCTATATACTAAAAAAGAAACCACAATCTCTGTTTTCCCCCACCCAATACCAGTACCACCTTTGGCAGCCCCCCTGCCGCCTAGCATAAAATGGCACTGGTTTCCCTCTCCGTTCCATACAACCCATTATTCGCGCTCCTCTACTTAATTCTTGCCCTTACCACCCATCCTAGGTACTGTTTTCTATTCTTATTAGTCATTCTTATGCTGCTCCCTGTTTTTCAATACTCCCCATCCCCATATTTTTTTGTTCGGCTACTCACTCATCTCTCAATAACCCCTCCCAGCGATGCTATTTTCCATCTCTATGTTACGTTTAATAACTGATAGCATATATTAAAAACGACTAAAAATACCTCTGTATATTGTCCTGCTTTCTTTTATCCTCTTGACAACCGCATTGTGGTGTGTAAAATTGGTAGGCAATACATTGTACAATACGTGAATAGGAATGTACAACTAACAAAACACTCTTGAACAATATTACTCTTTTGTAAAAAACTTTCTCAGTTACCTGCTTCGTATAAATTTCCTTTTAAATAAGTATGTTTGCCTGAGTACTGAACTCCACCCATTTATAGTGAAAATAATATATTTAACCTACCATTTACACTCTAAATTATGTACACTAATATATCATTCCATGCGTTTCATCGTAGATATACCAACTAGCATTTTTATGGCCTCAGACAGCGACTCAGATAACATCATTGTCCTTACGTCCGATGACTCTGACGATGACGATGCCCCTACTTCCTTTGATGCTGAAATCAAACCACATCACAAAAAAACTTTGGTAAGGCCGCTCTAAAATTAATGTTCGATTAATACAGTCATCTTTAATACATATAGTTCACAATAACCTGATCCAATGCCAGACTATTCCTGTTAGCTTCTGGCATGCCCACCGATTGGATTCAAGGCCCAGGGTATACATGAGATTTGGTAATGCTCCCACGGCGTTCGCCATAAATCTCAAATGTTCTTCTGACAACCGCCCCGCCTGCGGTGACTCTCTGAAACTAACAACCGGGTGGTCTGACTTCTTCAACCACTGCCAGATGTTAGTGAAAGAAGTTTGGACATTCACTATTGTCTCTAACATGTACGGTCCTGAACGTAGTGACTTCCTTCTCCAAGCTGACCTGCTCCACTCAGACCATCTGGCCTAGCTCCAGTCGTTTGTAAAGCGTTGCTACTTCTTATCCTTTATCCTTTTCCCTTCTTCCATTGTTAGACCTCTATCCCTCTAGCCACCCGTTACAACTTTGCCCGTACATTCATTTGTTTCTGTATTACATAATGTCATTGCACGCTTTGTGTTCACCTTTGTATTATATTCTGTTAATAAAAACCGTCTTCAAGACGATATGTGAACTGACATACATTATATATTGCTTATTATATGTCTATTGGCAATTTTATATACCTATAATGAATAAACTGTGCAATGACCAATAATACCACTTAACTTTTCCTTAAACACTATATAATCACAATTTGTACTTAAATTGGGCTTCAGCATTGGCCACATATATACCATCACTCCATATAGCCAATCACACAGTATCAGTTAAGAATATTTAACGATGTGGATAAACCAAAGATACGGACCTCCCTCTAAATTGTGAATTTAACCCAACGTCTGATTTTCATAAACGTACTATTTTTTATTTGACGCTGATTATGTTTGGACGCTACTTCTAATAGCTCAGTTACTGCTGATCCTTGCTAAACTATATATCTTCAACCATATAATTATAACCTATGAGTAGTGACAAAAAATTACATCATTACATCGTGGTCACAACAACAACACAAAATAAGATATTTATATTTTAATTACATATATTTACGAATATAATTGATTTTTTCTGTAAACTTCAAAAAGGATTTGTAACATTACATATATTTGTAAAATAAAATTCTATATTTTAATTAATATATTTGTAAAATAAGATATCTATATTTTAATTACATATATTTACAAAAGTGATCATATCTCTTCCATTGCTTTTCAAGGTATTATACCTACGTTTATTACAAATCATTTTTTTCTGCTATTGTCTAATATCATTTGCTTTACTTTTTAATTTTACTTATTATGCAAAAAAAAAAAAACCTAGCCAAATTAGATTATATTAAATCCGTCTAATCTTATGGTTATAGACAATCAATTTTTTTTTCCCCATTTTACCATATTTAAGTTATCAATGCTTAAAAATGTGTATAGCAATTCCAATGACACAGACAAATGTATTAGATACTTCCTCCGTTTTCTAAAATTCAACCAAATCAATAGTATTTACACTTCATAGAATAATTTTAATTCAACTTTTTAACCCATTTACATAAGATAAAATATAATTGAGTACCATCTTGTTAAATTTATGTAATTATGTACTTTTAAAATATCGAATTTTTATAATTTTAACTTTTACTGAATTTGAGATATTAAGCGTTAAAATTATATATTAAATTGTGTAATGTACTACGATGTTCCAATTATTCAAAATGGAGTGAATATTAAGCATTAACTCTTTCAAATATAACACATTAAAAATTCCTACCGAATAACAACTAACATACCAATGTTCAAATTTCTTGAGGTCTACTTCACTAATTAGTTGCTGTGCCCTTTGTACTACACTCCCATTAAGGCTTCTCCAGCAGTCCCTCTAAACTAAAAGGAAACATCAAAATGTCGTACAAATATGATCTAATAGTTAATACTAGACGCCAAACTGGACGGTAATCCCTTTTTTTATTCTCTTCTTTTTTTATTTCCTTTTGATATTTATATTTTATTATTAATTTTCAATTTATTTTAATAATTTAATTATAACCAAATTCCCAGCCTATACCTCGGATTGAACAAATTTTACTTATTCAAATATAATATACTTTAGTATGGTCATTAAAATTTATTAACATACAATTTACATTAAAGTTACTTATTAAAATTGAAAAAATTAAATAAATAGAAAGGAATGAAAATGTACTCCCTCCGTCCCCCCACGCTTGTCCTGTTTGACTTTTTTATACTGTTCATTATTTAGCTTTGACTCGATTTTATTTCAAGTATATATTTAGAGAAAAATAATCAAGTTGAGTCTTATTAGAATCGTATAATCATGTAGTTTTATAATATACATGTTTTGAGATATTAACAATTGAAAAAGTACATTGAATTGTGTGCAAAAGTGAAACAAGACAAGTTAAATAGGGTTAAATAGAGAAATAGAGAAAAATTTAGAGTTCATTATTGAAAATGAAAAGTAAAAATCTGTAAACTGGATTGGAAAATATAATAAAGTTAACTGGGAAATAAAATTTATTGCTTGTGGTAGTCTTATTTTTATCTCTCCTTTTAGAAAGCAGAAAACCAATGATCTGTGATCTTCTTTTAAATTCTTACCCGTGATTTTTCTGCAAGATGCTCAATTTGACACTGCCCACCCGATTTGACACCGCTGCCATCTCAACAGGCCTTCCCCCCCATCTCCTGCCCGCCCTCCCTAACATGTGAATGGGTCAATAATTCAACAACACAACCACAGTCCATTCTCATTCTACCCCTTACTTTTTAAACTGTCAGTTTCATAGTGGGCAATAATAAACGGGAAACCACTCTCTTGGAACAATCGAAGGGTTCATTTGTCCAAACCCGTCTGCTTCGCAATTCCGGACTTCCAAAACTCCTTACGATTGCCTCTACCGCGGCGGTCGTCGGACCTTCTCTCCATTCCGTCAACATTGCTCGCATTGGGTTCCATCGGTAAGCTACTTGCTTGTAATTTATTTTCCCAATATTGCTAAGTTGAGCCCTAATCACTACCTGAACAATTGATCGAATTAGTGAGATAATTTTTGTTTTCAATTAATTGATTGAGCCTATTTTGTTGTAGAAATTTCAATTAGTAAATAATTAAACTTCTGGATTGAATATTCTCATCAATATTTACTTACAGACGCCATGCCTACATTGATTGCTATTGGTTCATCTTTCTTTTTCCTTGTGGCATTGTGACCTGCATAACTTTCCAATCTGTGTAGGTTCTTTTATGAACATACTTATAATTAGGATATATCGTACTCTATTATGAACATAACTTTTCCACTTCTATTTTTAAATGGAAACCGTTTGCTTCTGCTGTCTGGTAGTTCCCCCCCCCCCCCCCTGTGCTCCTGTGTTAGTCATAATTTCGCTTCCGCATACGACATTACACCTCTTTTGTATTACAAATACAAGCTAACACTTGCTTTAAAGTCACAACAACACCATTTTGTTTCCAAACTCTGATGCTCATCAATACATTTATAAAGTTAAATTCAGCGGTATTGTCACCTTGAATGCATTCCCTGCTGTTATAGCAAATACTTTACGCATTACACCACCAATACAAAATAATTTAGATGTTAATAACTATGTATCAGTACATTATGCTTTCCATTTCCACCAGGAACTTCATGGTTCTTTTTCTTGTTCATCAGCCAAACAAATCAACCAACATGATATTAAGTGTCACGCCTATCCAATATTTGAATTGTTCTTCATCTATGCCCAATCACAAAACAGTTTCTACTGCCCTTTTCTTCTTGCCTATTTTCTCTTTAATTACATGCCATGAACAATTCTTTGGAATAATGAATAAAAAACTAATTACCTTTATTAATCTAACTTGATCAGAGTACAAACCTTTAATTATGAAGAAATTTGCAATATCCATATAGAGCACTAAAAACATTTTCATTTGACCTTTTGCAGCTAGCAAAACTTAAGAGATTATGGACTCGACAGACGACTCAACCAGCATCATTTCTATTCACTCCACTGACTCAGATAATATCAATTATAACTCTTCAGGTCATGAAATCTCATGCACATCCACTTGTTCTATCTTCGCCACTAAAAACCAATTTCATTTGCTTTTAATTTTCCGCAGAGCCAGAAACAGATGTCATTTCTGATTCCGAAGACGATGCAGACATCATCTCAATTAGCTCCGATGGCGAAGACGAAGACGATTTTGTTTCCTTCGAGTTCGAGATCAAAGCTGCGCACAAAAAGACTTTGGTAAGCCTGCTATCTACCAAACCACACACTTATACAGCATTTTTCCTTTATATATATATCAGTAACATGTTTTATTCTCCACAGACAATTCCTCTTACGTTTTGGCAACACCACCGTCTGGATTCAAAGCATCATGTGTACATCCGGTTTGGCAATTCTCCCCGGTCGTTCATCGTGGACCTAAAATATACTCATGAATCTCGCCGTGGATGTAGCGATTCCATAAAACTATCAACGGGTTGGCCAGCTTTCTATGCCCATTGCGGCATGGTGAGGAACGAATGGTGGAAATTGACGATCATTTCCCCCATACATGGCCCTCAGCATACTGACTTTTTGTTCCAGGCAGATATGGTCAAGGCAAACTTCCCAGTCGATTGAACTTCTCTATGAATCCATACATTTTCATCACCTACGGCATCTAAGTTCCTCATTATGTATTTGCCTTCCTATTGTTCATGTGCTTGTGGTGAAGTTGATCACGTTCGCTTTCTTTTTTCCCCCCTTCTGCCGTTAGACATCCTTCTATATTACAATAATATTTATTTCCTTGTTGTACCCCTTGTAACATATTCCCCAATTCCTTTTACCCCTACTTCATATCAATGCTGGTTAATTTCTCATTATATAAGTTTTGGTTTTTCCCTTGCACTCCTTTACAATTACTTCTTCAGTATATGCTATTCTGTTGGTTTGCATCCTTGTTTTTTATTGGTGTTACCTTCGCTGTTCATACCTGGTACTTCACAGTTCATAAGTTGCATTAATCTTCTTCCCCTATTTGCAATGTCTTTTTGCAACATCTACCACTCCCCCTACTTTTGTATGCTTGGCTTCTTGCAATTTTATGCACAAACTGAAATGTTCCCTATCTTCTGCTTCTGCGCCCCTATATTTAACCGTTTTCAATTAGCCCGATTTGATTTCAAATAACTGTAACCTTCATTTTATGCCCGCTGCTATATCAGGGGGGAAAAAACTAAATTTTAAAGATCTCCTTACAAAGCCTTTCTCCAACACCAATTGCATCACCGACTAGGAAATGACCTCGGTCAAAGAACAAAATTATCTGGTTTGATGCCTAATTATTATGCAACAAAAAATTGTCCACAAGTTCAGCAACTGGTGAGCCAAGTAACTTGGGAAACCACCCAGTAGGACCCTTCTTTGGGGACTAAGTTGCTTCGTGAGCATTTTCACATTCATAAGAAGCCTCAATATTTTTTAACATAAGAATATAAAAAATAAATTTTTTGTCATATATAAATTCCATTTTTTAACATTCATATATAAAATATGCTTAGGGTATAAATTTTATTTTTTTTTAAATTCACATTTAATATCGATGCATTATTAAATCTTCCCCATCCATATTCTACACGTACTACAAACAAACCCCACAACATTTCCACATTCCATAGCACTACCTATTTAAAAATACAACATGCATACCTGCAAGGAGCATGAACAAATTATAAATAGCCAACATTACATACGGCCTACAACATCAACTTCAATTATGACCTCATTACGTCGGCGTCCAAACGTTACTGATTTAACAACAAACCTACATATATCTCCAACGATTAAATCATGTTGTGCCCAAAAACGCTGTAGTCCAATATTCATTAGCACCGTTTCATGCCTCTCCCGTCCACTAACAGCACAATGCAACACCGAAACCAGATGGAGCCGCCTGCCGCCTTTCAACTGTAGCCAAATTCTTTCACGGAGATGCAAATTAAAGCCTTGCCAAATAGCCTTCGGGATTTCCTACAATTAAACAAAATGCAAATGTACACTTACCTGATCATTTCCACAGCAAAATATATACACCTAAACAATTACCCCCACAGCTTGCACATTACCAATGGTTTGTTATAAGTTGAAGCTGTTAGTTGTGAGACAAAACAAACAGTAGCCTCTGCACATCCATAAACGTCAGTAAAAATGCTACCATCCGAACACACAATTCACTGTCTATTCCAAGAGATGAAAAAAAAAAAAAAAACCCTTGGCCATATTTATGCTCACGATTGCCACTGCTGTATTGAGGTATCATCTCCGAAAAATCCTTGGCCTCACCGCCTGCATCGAATACTTTTACGATGAACTCCATCTGACTGCTTGATTTAAAAAATAATACATCTCCCACCTTGAGTTCATGAGCATCGCAGAAAATATCCCAGACATCACTCTTTGAAATGTATAGATCTTCCCCATCAAAAAAAACAGGTAAAGTACACTCCACTCGCTGCCCTTTCACTCCAATTATTGAGGGTATATTATCTTCTTCTACAACATTCAGTATCCCCCTTGGTAATTGTTGTTGTATTGGCACAAAAAACATTAGCATCGACCAACTACTATCATATTTACAATTATCTGTATAAATTATCAACAACATACCAGATATTTCTCAAAATCTTTTCCTAGACACACAAAAAACTCCATTCTTTCAGACCTCCTCCGAACACACCAATTATTACAGCCCCACTCCTACATATGCATCACTCTCCACACACTTATATTAAAGTAGCAGAGTCACATGCACCGTCCACCAGTTGCTGCTAATGTTCAGCAATAGCTAACAGCTCCAATAATAATCCAAATAGGAAAGTGACCTACAGAGACATGTCAACAGCTGCAGCAGCCTAGCAGTCCTCACATGCGAACAGCGGCTTGCCTCTCCCTTTATTAAAAGTACTCCCCTTCCCTTACTGATCTATTCTTAATGTTTTCCTGTGCCAGTTAGCTTATATACTTGTTATTTGAACTGCTAATCTTATCAAATGCTTAGTCATGTATGCTTTCCTTTTTCTTTTCATCAGTCACTTGTGTGACATAATACCCTCTTATAAATGTTTGTTAGTTTTCTTTAAAATAATAATGTTCAGCCTATCTAAGAAAAACACGCTTAGCCAAAAGTTGTCATCATCAATGGCCCCATCTTGTCCAGTTCTCAATTGAAAGGATATACAATTTACAAAGTCAGTTTTCACCTTTTCCCATTATTCGTCTTGCTAAGCAAATTTTGTCCGTTCTTTCCATGGGAACAGACAATCCAATCCTAATTTGAATATGGATAGGAACAACACGTATGACAAAATTAGAATGTCCATTCGCTATCATCATTTTTATTTAGATTACTGCGCAAATTTTTTATTAATCCTACTTACTTTTTTATATTCTCTTTTTTTTTTTATTTCAATTATAACACTATATTCCTATCACTTCATTTCCATGTGTCTATTAACAAGCTCTTCAACTTCACTATACAATACATATTCCTGTCTATAATTGCCCATGGAAATAACAAGCTTATATCTGAATAATACAACTCCTTTTATTCTTATTCTTTCTTTTACTACTCATCCACTGCTGCTTCTAACTCTGCTATTGTCCCTCTTTTCCTCACCATTAATGGCCGCAATATGTTGTTTACATATCAATCAAAGATATATTATGCACTTCCATGTTGGAGCTCGTAAAATTGTCTAAAATAGTTCAAATGTTTAATCCAGCAAAAATACTTGACTTTTACACTAAGTTATCAATCTTAATCGAATGTAAGAACTATAATATCTAATCGCTTCTGCTTCAGTTGATATAGGACTCTTCATTAAATTACTAACAAAAGTCACCAATGACTGTTTCAAATAGTCTCAAATCAAACCATTAGAATACATCTTTCAGCCTCTGCACAACAGACAGCTTAATCTTCTACAATTAATCCAAGCAACGTTAGAGAAACGTGAAAAAAGCAAGAACTAAAAAAAGAAGAAAACATGTACTTAAATTTACATGGTTCAGTTAAACAATTTTGCTCCTTGTTCAAAACGTTCGGATAAAATAACTTCACATGCTTGTGGCCTGTGGCATTTGCAGCTTCGCTACGCTTGTGTGGATTTAGAACTTTACTCAAGTCATGTCCCTGGAGGGTTAGAGCCTATATATGATGTGGCTCAAAAAATTGGATTAAGGCCTCATCCAATTCCATTGTTCCCAGTGGACAGATTCCTTTGCAATTTCAGTCATATATTTGCAGCTTAGTTAATTGTTCTTATCCAATACAAATCAAAAATATGAATAGGACCAACCATATATTGATCGTGTATGTTACTCAACTTCCACATAAATATCCAGCTGGATATTACAGCTATCAAGTCATTCTTGCGAATTCTTGAGACTGCCTCCATCCTGCTATTACTTTCTCAAATCCTGCCCCTATTGTTGGTAGTTTCTTGAAGAATTTAATTTACATTTCGTTGATGATTCCCCAAAAATTGTACACATAAGAGGCCATACACATAAAAGCTATTACTATTAGAAAATTAATACTTTTTTTTTGCAATAATTAGATTTATTTTCTAATTTTACCAAAAAATGGTCAAGATCATTATTCAACAAATCCATTACTTTATCCTTGCCAAACCCAGTAAACCATATCAAATTCGTTCCGTCTAGAATAAAATTTGTCAAAGTCCCTATTCCACAAATCGATTACTTTAATAACATGGCCCAACAAACCACTCCCTCAAATCCCACCCAGTAAAGATGGTATGCCCACACCAAACAACGACATAACATTGAAACACATTGATACTGTCGAAACCACAACTTATGGCTTTGGCCATTATTGGTACCACAGATTATTGCTTTGACCATTATCATTACCGCCCTTTTCATATCACCATCTACTGTTCTTTTTCCCAAACGAAATAGAAAATTGCAAAAAATATGCAAACTACATTTTCATAGGATAATTTATTCACAATTTGTCGATCTTTAGAAAAGTTTCAATCTTGCATCCATATTATAACATTAAACTTATTTAGTCAGTATTCATCATATTTACATGCCATCATCCTAAGAAGCTGTCCCGTAGTTACTGTGTACTATACTTATTCGTATAAAAAAAATATGAAATTGCCTACTTTCACCTCCCAAATAAATTGGATATCATTAACTCACTTTTCTTTACTTACACTTGTTTCTTTTTTTCCTATGGGCAGTTGTACGTACAAATATGCTGTGCGTAGCACGGCGCATTTTTCCTAGTATATATATATATATATATATATATATATATATATATATATATATATATTTACTTTGAATCAAGAAGGCAAAGTTAGCATCATATAAATATCTCTAGATGCTTCCATGGGATAGTTGTTCCGTATTTATGTTTACTTTGTTCTTTTGTTTTGTTAACTTGTTCATGTTCTTGAGATATATTCTCTTTTTTTGGTTAATTTATGTTTATTTTTGTATGCTTTTAATATTTGAATTAACAATTGTTATAAAGTAATTATAGTTGAAACAGGTAAAATTTAAAATAAAAATTACTATTTTTTAATTCTCTATCTATAATAACCAAACAAGAGAATTAATTCTCTGTTGTATTTCTCTGTTCAATTCTCTGTGTTACCAAACAGGAGAATCAATTCCTTTTCTCTGCTCCAATTCTCTTTCTCTGCAATTCCATTCACTGATACCAATTCTCTGCAATTCCATTCTTTGTACCAAACGCACCCTAAGTAACTTATTCATTCTTAACAATTTGTTTATGTTGTGGGATTTGATTATAATAGAAAAAAACGTGAGGTTTTAGTTTGTTTTCGTCATGTTTACTGGAAATTATTTGAAACTATTAAGTGTAGATTACACAGGATTTCTTATTTGTGTACACCTGATTGTAGATGGACTTTGTGGATGATCCCAAGGCTGTTTTGAGGAAAATGGAGGCGAACAAGATTGGGTGAAGTCTTCGTTATTTTACCAGGCATATGCTCGCCCAGAAATATGGACGCCATTGATTAAGTACTAAGTTTTATGTAGTTTTCTAAATATAAAAAGAATATATTTCAATATCTGAAAAAAAAAAAAAAAAAAAACTTATTATATCCCACATGATTTCAATACAATTTTATTAAGAATATTCATCACATATTGCTCCCAAATACATTCCACGTATAGTATAGGAATAATGTATAATCAAATGTCACATTAATTTAAGAATTTTAATTCATATTCATATGAGGGTATCAAATCATACCTATAGCTAAACGATTAATACTTCAAAAAACACTATATTTTAATTTTATATCGTCATATTAGTTCAACATCCGTAGCGGGCGATAAAATCTAGTCATAATATAATGCGCATCTACCCATATTTTTTTTTCTTTTTTTTTTCTCACGAACCCTATCACTTTGCTGCTTCAATGGACTTCTCAGAAATTGCAACTTAATAATGCCACTACCTTCATCAATACATTAGAACCCATAATTACCTATTAATCTACCATATCTAATCAGATATACAAATTCCCATAAAACATAGGTAGTATATATCAAACCCTAACATTATTTTAATCAATTTAATCCATTTCTAGGCACGGTAGTCGATGTCATTAGAATTGATAATTTTTTACTATGCACTAATTTGTGGTATGCAACTATGCACACAGTTACTATCCACACATTATATATACTATTCTCTTGGAATTTTCATTTTACATTTATTCAAGTGAAATATTACTATTTGTTTTTCTCAAATTGGAGTATGTATTAACGTTTGGGTATCTAGAATAGCTAATTTTGGAATATTTCAGGAAAAACATTGTATTTCTAGGAATATATTTATATATTATCAATACATACATATAAACCAACCGGTAAAAGTTGTCTAGTAAACAAAAGTAATCAATTGAGTACCTTTTCCTTTTGAGTTTTGACGGCATGAGAAACAATTTTTTTTTGAAAAAAATACCAAATGCATATGTAGATTAGGCCTACTATTTATTTGGATGAGTACCAAATGCATGAACAATCATTAGCTATTATTTAATTTTTTTTTTTTTTGGATGAGTAGCTATTACTAGTATTTAATTTGGACCGGGGCCTAGTCCCTAGTTAACAAATTTGTAATATATTTTTAATATATAAAATGATATGTGAACCTATCATATGTTTTTAGCAATATAGAGTATCATTTAATAGTATTAATTAATGATTTTATATATAAATATTTTTTAAACAGTTATTTAAGTGTGGGTTGTTTACTTAATGTTCAACATAGATTATGAGTTATGGTCATTTCAAAGCATCATTCGCCACATGAACTGTGCAATGGACGTTTGGACTCGCGAACAACATCAACCAATCGGGAAGAAATTAAAGGAGAAGAAACAAATTAAAGGAACATGTTATATTTGTACAAATATGCTATTTTATTACACTGTAATGGCATGACATGATTACAACGTGGGTATACAAATGGGGGTTGGGCTATTGGAAATGCACAATAGTTCTCCGCATCAGTCGAAATACAAATAAAATCTGCAATGACAATAAAAGATTTATTGATATGCTCCGAAAATTTTAATTAATAAAATTGAAACATACTAATATAGTATATGCCATTAAAGCTGCAAGGCGATATTACTTGGGAAAAGAAGACAAAAATACAACCGGAGGAAGGAGGTGGCGACGGAGCCGGAGACAAAATCCATGACATTGAGGAGGGCGGATGACATGAAGGCAGTGTTAATGTGTTATGGAGATGGGAGATGACAGGGTAGGAGGAAAGCCTGTGGTAAATTATGCAGCATGACAGTGCAAAGGCATAAGTGTGGTTAGAAGCCTCTTGGAAGATGTTAATTATAGTTGAGTGTTTTGGATAGATAGCATCATAGCATTAAATGGAGGGTGGGTCTATCTGGGCGGTAGGGAAATGAAATTTTTTAATGGTATTTTTTTGTAAATATATTAGTGTGTGAAAGAGAATGAACTCAAAAAAAAGAGAATGAAAAAATAAGGGTTTTGTGAGAGGGAAGGGAGAAAAGGCGGGAAACTATATATCTTTATCTTTATTATAGTACTAGGTGCATGCTTGACATTAGTTATGAAAGGGTGATCTAATAGTGCACTAGCTGTAGGCCTGTTTGCAGGGTCTCTCTCTAGGCAGGCCTTTATCCGGAAATCTGTTGTACACTCGTTTCTCTAAGGTAATGTGGCGTATGTTTACTAAACATCATACGTTTGAGAAAGTGTGCCTTTAGGTGATTCGAAGGTTTTTTTTCTGTCGGAGGCAAAAACCCATGATACAGCTCTAAAGCTGTTATTCCTAGCGACCAGATGTCGGATTTATCCTCCCATTCGTCGTAAATCCCTTCAATCTCCGGTGGGACCCAATAGGGCCTGCACCCATTGGAAACCTCTAGATCGTATTCCCATGCCGAGACGCCCAGGTCTGATAGCATTACAGTACACATGTTGTTCACTAGTAGATTACCGGTTTTAATTCCCTTGTGCACGAGACCTTCTGAGTGCAAAAGTGCCAGTCCAGTGAGGAGGTCTTGGAAGACCGTATTGACGCATTTCATGCTAAATTGCTTGGGAATGGTGCGTAACAAGATAGATTGGATGGAACCGTAACGAACTAAGGGCATCACAACCCACAGGTTCCCTTTGTGAGGGAAAAAACAATGGGGTATAAGGATGTATTTCCTCAGATATATCTCCTCCTCAACCATGCGTGCCCTTTTCTCTCTAAGCTCTGAAATCCAAATGCTGATATCGCGGTGTGGTGGAAGTTTTATTTTCTTGATAGTAACCATGGTATCCAGCGGAATGCAGTATGCAGTGTAAACCACTGCTGTAGATCCAAAGCCTAAAGAAGAATCGTGACATTTGTATGCAACTGCATATGCAGGGTATTCTGCTCCACGGCGATCCATTTTTGAGTGCCTTTCTTGATTGATGATTCTTGGTGATCTTGGAGAACCCGAGATTTCAAAAATTACGGCACTTTTTCAAAAACAGAGTTTTCAGAGGGTTCTCCAAGATCACCAAGAATCATCAATCAAGAAAGGCACTCAAAAATGGATCGCCGTGGAGCAGAATACCCTGCATATGCAGCTGCATACAAATGTCACGATTCTTCTTTAGGCTTTGGATCTACAGCAGTGGTTTACACTGCATACTGCATTCCGCTGGATACCATGGTTACTATCAAGAAAATAAAACTTCCACCACACCGCGATATCAGCATTTGGATTTCAGAGCTTAGAGAGAAAAGGGCACGCATGGTTGAGGAGATATATCTGAGGAAATACATCCTTATACCCCATTGTTTTTTCCCTCACAAAGGGAACCTGTGGGTTGTGATGCCCTTAGTTCGTTACGGTTCCATCCAATCTATCTTGTTACGCACCATTCCCAAGCAATTTAGCATGAAATGCGTCAATACGGTCTTCCAAGACCTCCTGGACTGGCACTTTTGCACTCAGAAGGTCTCGTGCACAAGGGAATTAAAACTGGTAATCTACTAGTGAACAATATGTGTACTGTAATGCTATCAGACCTGGGCGTCTCGGCATGGGAATACGATCTAGAGGTTTCCAATGGGTGCAGGCCCTATTGGGTCCCACCGGAGATTGAAGGGATTTACGACGAATGGGAGGATAAATCCGACATCTGGTCGGTAGGAATAACAGCTTTAGAGCTGTATCATGGGTTTTTGCCTCCGACAGAAAAAAAACCTTCGAATCACCTAAAGGCACACTTTCTCAAACGTATGATGTTTAGTAAACATACGCCACATTACCTTAGAGATCCGAGAAACGAGTGTACAACAGATTTCCGGAACTTCATAAAGGCCTGCCTAGAGAGAGACCCTGCAAACAGGCCTACAACTAGTGCACTATTAGATCACCCTTTCATAACTAATGTCAAGCATGCACCTAGTTTTATCTTAAATAATCTTTTGCAGGGCATACCTGATATACGAAGGGATGTACAGCATATTCATATAGGAATATGCCAATTCTTCAATGATGGCGAGAAGGAATGGGATTGGGAGTATGATCCCGTGCTGATGATACTCAAATCATCTCCCCAAGATGCTGACAAAGAAGAGCCACTGGTGGCCTCAAATGATGGGGTCAAGGGTCCTGCAGCACACTCTAAAGACTTAGAAGTATTAAGGAAGCAAAATAAGAAAAGAAGCAGAGGGCAAGAAGGCGAAACAAGCAGAACTAAGGCCAGCCGAGGTAAATAGGAAGTTTAGAAGCAATAATGAAAAGTTGTGAATGAAAGATGATGAAATTACGTTTTGGCGCTGATGAATTACCTACATTTACCATTCATGCCGTATATTTCCTTTCTTTTTTTTCTGGTCTGATGGCAAGATGGGAACTGGTTTCGTCCATATGATTTTGTCCTATTCTGCTAAAGGTGACACATGTTCCTTTCGGGTAGCTAAATAATCAGAATATCTTTCTATTCTTTTCTGTCGTCCTGGTACTGTTCACCACTTTCGGATTAAGCAGAACATTGCAATTATCATTTAATTATCAAATGTCTTGCCACGTGGCTTATAAAAATGATCTGGACCTAAAGATCTTAGAGGCAATCACCTTTTCTAGTCTGGGGCAAGAATTGGGATTTCTCTCCATGCTGGTGATTGGAACTAAGATAAGTACTTGCTTGGGTTTACTAAGGTTGACTATTATAAATACTCAACTAAGGTCTTTCTGGAATTAAGAAAACATTAAGTGTAATTAAAACTCTTGATCAGTAATCCAAAATATTCACCTCTAACAGGGTTTAGGAGTTAGTATTCTTTCTTATTTTGTTTACATACAATGTAAATCACTGGTTTTGAGTTTTGGGCATCAGTTGTGCGCATTTTGTTTCATGAATTATATTCATTCATGAGAACAGATGTATTTCAGCTTTGACATTTTGGCATGTAATTGTAGGCTATAGTGTTTATGAAAAATCACTAATATCGAAATTCTTTAGTGAGGAGGTTTCTTATAAGAAATACTAGTTTTTACATTTACTTGTTTCAATCTTCTTTATCCACCACATATAAGAGGTTACAAGGGAAATTATTTAGACTAATTTCTAAGAGAGAATTCTTATTACCCTAATTATTCCAAGACTTGATTAGCATGTAAAAAATCCTTATTGGCCCAATTAATTCACCACACTGCACCAAATAATGGACCAATTAACAAATTAATTAACACATGCCCAATTAAGTCCAATTAGTCTTATTAAGATTTTCACAAAAAACACGTTAACACGGAAATGCTCAGATTCAAGCAAGGACCAACGAAGATCTCAAAACATACAATTTTATGAATAAACTAGCAGACTTTAAAGCACGGAGCTTCAAGCATGAAAATGGCAGATTCAACCACACATCCACAGCAAATATTGCTTAAAAGTAAAAGTGAGATCAAGCTATTTTACCTTGCGGGGATGCCTTGACCAATCCCGTTTCTGCAATAGCAAAATGATTGCAGAAAGGATACGGCCCAAGGATCTTCATCCGGTTATTGAGAAGCTAGCGGTCAATTCGTTGATTGAGCTTCGAAGGCTTTGGATCGGTTCCATTCAACTTGGCTTTGTCCCTTACTGACGACTTTGAAGTGTTGGGAGACTTTTTCACTGCAGTTTTAGTGAGGTGCTTCATTGATTGAGCACTGTGGCGTGTGGCCAGTTCCTGGTGAAATTAGAATTAGAAAAAGAACATGGGCTGGAAATTTGTGTGCATCATACTGTGCTCTACGGGAACATGATGATGTTGAACTTTACACAAATAAATAATAAATAATCAGTTTCATGAATGAACGTAAAGGAAAATATTTAATCAAGAAAAGTAATTTAAACATTGCCCAAACAACTCTCAGAGAAAAAGAGAAAAAACAAGAAACATAAATTTTGTAGGGTGAACATTATTAGCATCGCAGCAAAATAACTGAGATATCAGGATAGTTATTGCATGTTATTAGCAAGATATTTTCTTTATATTTATTTTTTTTTTTAAAAATATGGATAAGCTAATTTCATTTTTTGGTATCCACATTTACCTAGCATAGATAGTCAAGCAAAAGCTAAAATACTACACACACTCTCTAACATAGGGCAGCGTAAGTGATGACTTAAAGTTAAGGATACGAGAGTCATTTAAAGTTCAGAAATTGTTAAAAAGCCAGGAAGAGATATGAATATAATACCAGAAATCCTCTATATGCTGTTTGAATGCGTATGGCTGCCCATTCTTCCTTCCTATTCTGTTGAAATTGGGCTGAACTTTGCACCTGATGTGAGGTAGAAGGGGAGCTAGCAGAATCTGATGTTGATTGGAAGATTGCACCTTTGGCATTATTTGATGTTTCAATGCTCTTATTTAACTCATTTTGTAGCAAATTGTTATCAATATCGACAGAGTGCTTTCTTCGGGGCCAAACCTTGCAGTGTTCTCAAATCCCTGCATCCACAATTGGACATTATTACTTTATGGTCAAATGGACAGAATTCACAACCTTATATAACAAATCATGAACAAAAACTGTGGACAGAAGTCGGAAATTCTTTAATGATGGTCTTGTAGAAAATTTCTTCATAACATGACCGCTGCTAATGGTAACCGTGCAAAAATAGCTATTTGTGTAGGAGGCATGGATGAAATGGACAACCATACTTTATTAATGCATACACATATATGTATATAGCATGCACGTAATGCCGTTTATGTGTGTGCCAATCAAAAAATACATGAGGGAGAGGGGGATGATATTTTTTTTTTTTTTTTTTTGCGAAACATATCAATAGGCTTCAACACCAGTAGTTGTGGTTGAGTTTCAAACACATGACTATTGCATGAGTGGAGGAAGTTGAAAGAGAACAGTAATATAGAAGAGAAATGGCGAAAGAGCTTGAACTTAGGACTTGAATAACATCCCTCTTCAGTATCTCTTTATTAAGCCAAACAAGAGTGTAAAGTCAGTTAATTTTCAGTTTCACAGTCTTGAAACTCAGTGAACACAGAACAAACAAGTTTGAAGCTAAAAATTTCATAAAAATGCATACTAACCATTCAAAAGAAACAAGTCACTCATTTGTTATGCAAAATATCAGTAGATGTTAATAGCAAGTACATTATTTTATTATGTTCTCATTTTATTTTATTTTTTAATTAGCTTAGAGGGTCAAAGCAAAGAAGGGAAATAAAACTTTGAAGGGCAAACACAAGCACTTCCATTTTCATCATTATTCAAAGATTGTGATTTGTCAGATTTCTTCAACCCAAGCAGTGACTTGAGCCATTTCTTTGAGGCACCCATTTCTATTAGACCGCTTGCCGAAGAGTTTAATTATAAAGACTAAAATCTTGCTCCATAGCTCTGCAAGTCAGATTTCTCTCTTGTCAAGTGGTTGTGCTCATAACAAACATGCCAAGGCAACTGCAGCTTTTCTAAGTAATAAGTAGTGAGAGATTTGTGCTTATCCTAAAAGGAACCTTAAAGTTGCACAGATTTCTTAACTAACACCGGCATTTTAACGATTAACCACAGAAAACAGGTATGCAGAAGTTTTACCCCACACTCTACTACCAATAACTTTAGGTGAAAAATTCACCTCAACTACCACAACAACCAATCCAACCAAAACACACACTGAGCAACATCAAGGAACAGCGAAATTCGGCTCAAATGCACATGAATGTGGCAAATCGTCAAGTAATTCCAAATTAGGATCCGAAACTTTGGTGGCAAAATCGAAAACAAAAGCAAAACGGAATCCATCTTGAGTAAGCAGGTCAAACACCACGTCGAGTTATCAAACTCTATATTTTCACATTCAATTGACCACAACATTTTCACAGAGCAACAAACTACGCGCCTTGCAACCAAAATTGATAACAAAATCAAAATGCCGCACTCTCCAATTTTGCTCGCCGACACGAGGTTTGAATGCTACTGAAAGTTAGCATAGGTAAAAGCAAGTTACCTCAGTTGCGGTACGGAGCAAGTTTAGATTCGCAAGTGGGAGCATTAAACGACCGAAACTGACGTTGAATTGATAGATCTGAAATCTAGATATGGATTTCGGTAAAATGGTAGACAAGGGAGATGAATGATCGGCGATGGCAGGCAGAGGAGAGAAGAGACGGGTGTGCTGATTAATGGGCCACCAATTCCGCTCATCTTGTGGTTTATTAAGTAATTGGGCCATTTTTTTTTACGGGAAAACCCTAGCCCGGTCCCCATCACCCAAACTTCATTTAAGTCAAAGCCCCACATTTGAGAACCTTGTAGTTTAGGCCTATCAATTAGCAATAGAGTTACTGTCCTGATTTCAGGACATTTGAGAACCTTGTAGTTTAGGCCTATCAATTAGCAATAGAGTTACTGTCCTCCAGAGTATGATCTTTGTGTGCATTAGTTGTGCTGTTGTTTGTGGAATTTATTAATTACCATGTTGAATGCAAGAATATATGGTAATACAATCCAGAATTTCATTAAATATTTGCTTAATTGACGGACTATTAATCCAACCCTAAATGGGGTGCAGTAATGGAAATCCTTTCGGTTACCACCTACCATCCAATACAGAGAGCTCATCCCCAAAAAAAACCATAACCCATTCGAAGAGTTTGGAACAACACCAAGCAGAATAATCCTCCGACTTTCACATAATGTTTGATCTCAATGCACCCGCCCCATCGGAGGTGAGGTTGGTGCTATTGGGATGCTGTCGGGTTGTGACATTGATGGTGTAATTCCTGCAAATAGTACTATTCAATGCGTCGAAGATGGTGAGGCTGTGGTGTTGTCCCGTGAGAATGTGATGCTGGAACGCCAGGGAATGGTGCTGTCGAATGCATCGGAGATGATGTTGTGGTGTTGTCTAGCCGCGAACATAATGCTGAAACGCCTCCCAATTGTGTTGGTGACAGAAAAATTGATGTTGTAGAATGGCATTGGCGTGATGATAGAGATGGGGATGATGTACGTTTAATCGAGAAAGCATCGAGATGTTTGGTGGTCTCCTCGATACTATTGTATGTGATTAAGGTGTTTGGGGGGTCGATAGAAAGAACATGTGCGGAAGTTGGAAGAATTGCAAATTTATCTGATTGATGTTGCATGATGACACTTTGGCTTATGGTCGGCATCATGTGAGGTGATCGGAAATAGCACATGGCATTGGCTTATATTGTCACTGCATTTCAGCACTGGTTGGGAGAGCGCGTGCACTTCGTTCGAAGCATCATGTTCAATAAAAAAGATGATTACAAATTGATAAAACATTACGCACATAAAAAGCTTAATGCATAATAAAATGTAGAACCGTGCACACGAACTCAAAAAAATTCTCAGAATCCTCTCTTCAAATGTAATAAAACCTTTGCCTTTGACAAACCCATGTCATGCGCATAAAATATCAAAATAAAATCTGTCCACAATTTCCGGAAAATGACAAGGAAACATACAATCTGATTGACCCAATTAAGGCAAAAGACATATGGAAAGTATTGAGGCAATAATGATACCCGGGCCCACCAAACAACTCACAACACATCGCATGCATCCAAATAGCAACTCTGGATATCCAGAGTCAGGATACAAACTTGTTCGATCAATTAGTAAAGTTAAACAAAAACAAAACCTCAAAGTTAATTAAAACAAATATTGAGCAAATACTAAAATACCCTCAATTGAGAAAATACCCTTATACCCCTAAATACCCCAAACTCCCTCCAATTTCTCTCCCATCTATTCGATCGGTTTCTCCCTTCTCCTGCAAGCAAGGAGCTCGAGCACTGTGGAAGGGCCGAGCTTTGGAAGGCAAACACGACGGTGGTGGAGGCAGTTGGACGACGTCACGGGCACAATGGAGAAGACATTGTAAGGTGCGAAACTCACTTGAAATTGATGCTCAAATAGATGAGGGGCAGAAATATGCTTAAACAGATCTGTCATCAAATCGGCTCTAGCAAGAAATTTTTCCAAAGAACACTTCCTGAAGATCCTTGCAGAACACTCCCAATTTCTATGAAGAACACAAACCAAAGAGCAAGAAACGTTCGAAGTCCTCCAAATTGTAAACAAGCACAATGCCGCAATATTTTCTTTGGATGAAATTCACTGTAGTCAAGCTCAGAATCATAGTATATAGGGTCAATGTATGGATCTCATTGCATTGAAAATTCTGGTGGTCAATTGCCAACAAAAATAAAATATAAAGTAAAAGAAGGTGCTAGTAACACAGGGGAAACCAATTCATTCCCACTCAAACAGACAGTAAGGCACATACGAGATTCAACTGAAAATCATAACGGCATTGTCCAATTGTCCCAAACGACAAAAATCTAATCCAGATTTCAAATCCCGTCAAGAATTACCGCGCATCAGTCTTCATCAAACTCAAGCCATCTATCAAAAAAATTGTAACTTAGAGGATGGTTAAGAGGACGGTTACAGGTTACCGTCCCGGCACCGTCTCGAGGTCTCTGTCTGCAAGCTATAATAGGGACGGTCCTGGGCACTTAGGATGGACAGTCCGTTTTACCGTCCCCCATTTAAAAAAAAAAAAAAAAAAAAAAAACAGAGCCTGGTTGGACGGACCTTTTGTGGACGTCTTCCATGTGCCGTGGTATTTGTGATAAGGCCATATACCTATAATTTGGTAAGTGACATAAGAAACGTTGGTAAGTCACATAAAAAAAACTTGGTAAACCATATCACAATGATGGTAAATGACATAAAAAAACTTGGTAAACCATATCACTACGTACCAACATAAAAAACTTGGTAAAGCATACAATTATGTTGGTAAGTCAAATAAAAAAACTTGGTATGGTAAAACATATCACCATGTTGGTAAGTGACATAAAAATTTTCCCGCTTCATTCTTCCATTCATTGTTGAAATTTAAAAGAAGTTCAACAAAATGTAAACGACTAAGTTAAAAGAACTTGGTAAACCATATCACTATGTTTGTAAGAGACTTACATAAAACTTGGTAAACCATGTATCAATATGTTGGTAAATCATATACAAGGTACTTGGTAAAGCATCTACTATTAAATTGGAATGAGACATACCAAGATAGTGGTAATTTTATCCGCTCGAGAGTTTAGGGTGGAAAATGATTCACATTATTAAGATTAAATGAATTATGCATTGTCTATTATCTCAATTAGTTAAGATTATAAGCATCTATGTACTAAGTGTGTGTATATACTTGAAACGGACATCTATGTGGAGGTGTCACGTTGCATTCCTTAACGGGGTGTTTGGTTCGGGGATCTGAGATTCCCACTGGAAATCTTGGGTAGGGAATGAAACATGCCCATATTTGGTTCGGAGCATATTTTATGTGGGAATCGAGGTGAGAATGTTGAGTGTTTTAGGTGGGAATCACATTCCCACCTGGAGGACATGTAATCTTATATTACCACATCCACTTTACATACTTTTATACTAATTTGACTTTTTTTATACTCTTAATTTATACTTATTTTATTTTATAAATTTAGATATTTGTATTCTATAAAATGATAAATATATGAAATTTAATTTTAAAAAATCAATTGAAAATTTAGATTATTTAAACATATTTTTTAATATATATATTCTCATATTTTAATATATATTTTCATATTTTCTTAAAATTTACTTTTCTTTCTATATATAAAACAAAAATAATAAGGATTTAGAGACATTAAATAAGTAATTATCATAAAATAAATTACATATAAAGAATTTTAAATATTTTAAAAAATAAATGGGCTTAAATACTTCTATTGTGTAGCAAAATGACATATTTATAACATTCGTTCAATTGAAATTCAAGGATATTATGGTAGATTAATTAGGGTGTTCGTTTCTTCTCCAATCGCACATTATCGGATGTCACGTTGCATTCCTTAGGAGGATAGTCTATGTACCCGTAGTAACGATCCACGTTTGTAATTAAGGTGTTTGTTTCTCCATCCAATCGTACGTTATCGGATGTCACGTTGCATTCCTTAATATAGTTGGTTTACAATCCGGTTTCTGTAATGGCATATCAATTGCCAGCAGGTGCAGGCAACGCTAAAAATGATGTGTAGTCCTTTGTAAAGTGATGTGTAAGCCTTATAAAGTGATGTATAGACTGTAGTTTGTTTTTTTATGAGTTTTTGGCATAACCTCCATCCACCACTTTTTTATACTCAAAATCACTTCATACACACGTACCCATCACTTTTGAATGTGCCAGCACCTACAGGGTGCCAGCACCCAAATGATTTCCGTTGGTTTACTCGTAGTCAGTTTCAAAGGGTGTACTTAAGTATTATATGTCTCTCTACATTATCCCAACTAACGTCCATACCTGTATATTTTTTTCAACGATTTATCGTTACGTTGCAAGGTCAGTTTGGATCTATGTCTCGTGGTTTGGTAGTTAGCGCTATACACGAATGCAAAAGTGAATATTCTTTAACGTGGTAACTAACATTTGATGAACACGGTAACCTGGAATAATTATACGTGGTAAAGGTAGGTTTAATGCGCATGGTAAATCCTACCGAATGACTTGGTAAAGGAGAAATTGAAATGGTTTAGGAGTAGAGGACGGTACTTGCAAGGTAGAAATATCACATCCACAACATATAATTTTGGTACCTGGTAATGCATAACAAAATGTATAATACATTAATTTTGGTAAACATATATAATTTTATTTTATTCTTTTATTTATTTAGTAGTTTTATTTTATAATTTATTTTATTAAATATATATTTATAATTTTTATTTTATTCGTTTATGTAATTAAATTTTTTTATCTAATATTATTTAGAATAGTTTCAATTTTTAGGTTAATTAATATTATTTGAATGGAAAATATTTGAATTTTGTATTTATTTTATTTGACCATATTTTTTTATTTTTTAAATCTCAATAAATCGGGGAACCACACTATTTAGCTGTCTTACGTTTTACCACGTTCATTTAGTATGTTACCAAATCACTCAATATCAATTTACCACATGTACTATTAACCTTTACCCTATAATTACTTTATTAATTTTTTTTTTTTTAAAGTTTGGTAATGTTGTGAAGTTAAATTGGTAAATATAGGGTTCCTTTTAATCAAAGTGGACGGTTTACCAACAGAGGGAACGGGCAAGATACGGTTTTTTGACCATCCCTATGTTCGTCCCACATCCAATGGATTGCTCATTTATGAGATTTCTGGTATTTCATTTACCACAGTATTGCAAAATGATACCATGTTTTTTTATATCCTATTTACCAAATTTTTTATACCGGGCTTACTAATAAATACTATATCCTACTTACCAAGTTGTATGTCTCGGGTTTACCAATGGATACTATAGCCTATTTACCAAGATTTTTGTCCCGGGTTTACCATTGGACATTATAGCCTATTTATCAAGTTTGTCCCGAATTTACCAATGGATACATTAGCCTATTTACCTGTAATACCCCAGATTTTTATCAACGTCCAAAGGAATAAAATTTATTCCGATCAATGTCGAAATATCTCCGAGAAGAAGAAAATAATTTATCACAATAAATTATTGCTCGGAAATGAAACACCGATAGATTCAAAATTCAAAATGGAATAAAAGAGGGAAAGGAAGCCCGAAGACATTCCATGAATTGAGTCAAAATAATTGGAATTAAATCCAAGAAGGAAAATAATCCTAATTCCAAGAACCCGTGAAGTCGGAAGAAATTTAATTACACAAGATATTGCACGGGAGTCAAAAGACGAAGAATTGGAAGCCGACGAACCCGAGACCGACGGACTTAAGATTTCAAACATGAAATTTATTTGAGTCGAGATAAATTTAAGATAAGAATTTATGATCCGAGAATGACCCGAAAAATCGAGCCCGAAAACGTAGGAGGACAGAAGTCCGAAAGAGAGGAGAAAAGGCCCGACGGGATCGCACGGCCCAGTCCGGACGCACGGCCCAGACCAAGCCGCGCGCTCTCCGGGCGGTTTTTGGCTAGAAACCGCGCCAACCCCGCGCCACCAAACAGGCAGCAGCAATCAATGCGATTTCGGGCGATTTCTTGCCATATTTCGACTCCCCGACTTTGGAAACTCAATCCTAAGCAAAGGGAAAGAGTATATGGACGGATTTGAGGGGATTTGACACTAATAATCAACCCTAATTTCGAAATTGGCAGCCCTCATTCCTCCCAAAACTCTCAAACTTCTCCCTTGTTCATCCAAAACCGAAAACCCCAAAATCCCTTGCGTTCTTGAAGTGCCGACGACGAAATCCGAACAAGAGGGACTTGAGAAAGAGAAGACAGTCCCCTAGGATGTTGGTAAGTGGTTTTTGAGTTTATCCAACCATTTTTGAATCCAAAAATCTGATCTAACTAAGGATTTTTGCTTTCGGATTCGGTTCGTGGACGTTAGAAGAGGAAATCGACTTGAGGAAACTCGCTCGTGACATCCCGTGGATCCCGGACGACCCCGTGACCTCCTAGACATCATCCCCGCTGTAAGTTAATGCTTACTTGGTTTTGGATGACGTAAAATGTAACCAAACATAGAGATTTAGTAACTCTAAAATCTGTCAACACGAAAAACCCCCGGCGCAGCGATTGTGTGCGAATTTTTCGAACCCTTAAAACTGCTCTAACGGAAAAACTCAAAACATGAAAAACGCTCCTAAGACATAGATCTAGTTTGTGTAAAATGTTCATAATTTTTCATTGAGGTTTGATATCTGAAAACAACCGAGAAAGAACCTGCCTTGAGAGTCGAACGTGAAACTGTGACAGATTTGAAATTGGACCAAAACCCCTATTTCGAGAGTTCAAACCCAAAAACTCAAAACTAGACTTTTAATCCTAACACATAAATCTAGGTTGTGTAAAAATTTCAGACATTTTCGTTAACATTTGCTATTTTAAATCGCATCGAAAAGAAACTGTTTTGACAAAACGTGTTGAAATCTGCCTATGAACATGTTCGAACTTAGTGAATTTGTTTCTATATTTTCTAGTCCGATTTGAGCTTTGCAATCTAAATAAAAGTTGTAGATAATCATGTCTAGTATGTGCATATAAAATTTCAGAATTTTTGGAGTCCATTTGATATGTTAAAAAGTCGAAATTTTGAACTGTGTCAAACCTGAGTTCGGACAGATTTCTGATTGCATAGTAAAATCGATTTTTGACATGTTTCCTCAACTTATTTCGAAAAAGTTAAAACACGAAAGTTGTTCGTTAGGGTGTTTTGCATAAACTGTGAAGGTTTCAGATTTTTCGGACTGAAATCGAATTTTTAAATTGAAAAGGCGCAAACTGTGACGCCAAGATACTTTTGAATCGAATGATTTTGAAATGTCGAAACGAACGATCAAAGATTTGAAATACGATACATCTATACTTTTGAAAAACCCCGATACGTTAAATCTAAACGATACATGAGATACTTGGTGGAGGGTGAGTGCTCTGCAGGGTGCCCCTCTAGCCTTTCTCTTCGGGCCTATAATGGACGAGAGAAATTAGATGAGATATTACGCCAATCGGCGGGAGATACATTGCCTACTCTCTCGGGTTTGTCCGTATGGATTTCCCGAGGCTCCGGAGTGTTACTGGGTATGGCAGATACGGCTGCTGGCCGCCGGATCACCGGCTATACGATATACTTACGAAACGGCTGCTGGCCGCCGGATCACCGGCTATACGAGATACTTACGAAACGGCTGCGGCCGCCGGATCACCGGCTATACGAGATACTTACGAAACGGCTGCGGCCGCCGGATCACCGGCTATACAAAACATTGAGAAATGGTTACGTAACGGGGAAATAAAAGATTTAATATTTTTAAAGTATTTATTTATTTATGCATGTCTTTAAATTATGCATTTAAATTATGTCTTTAAATTTCATATCATGACTAAATGGTTATTGTGGATTAAAGGCATGTCAAGTACACAATTTAAGTATTATTTCCTTTAAATTGGTAAAATTTGTAAATGGAATATTTTTGTATGCATGCATAGGAGAAAAATTTAATTATTTAAATTATGTGTGTTAAATTATGAACGTGTGTTAAACCCCTTTTTCATGTGTGTTAAATTATGAACGTGTGGAAATCCTTGCCTTTTAAATTATGTAATTAAATTATTATTAGTAGATGAATTAAAATTTAAATCATGTCTCGCATGCATATGTTTTTATTAAATTTAATTAAAGGCTTTGAAACCCCTAGATCATGCTAGGTGTTAACTTACTCAGCACGTTTTGCTGACCCAAACCACTTTTCCCCTTTTTCTTTCAGAGTATGAGGATTATGCATCATCATATGCATACATGGGAACATTTGGGGAAAAACTCTATTTTAAATTCCTACATTTAGTTACGAATTGCATGAACGGGCCTGTTTAACCCGTGTTTTGGCCATGTTGGCCCTATATTTAAATTCCGCTGCAATACATGTATTTAAATATTATTCTCCGCTGCAACTTTGATATTATTATTTTTAAATTATATTACAATGGGCTGTTTGAATGATTTAAATTCTGAAAAACCATAGCCTTGCATCTCTTTAGCGAGCTCGGAGAAACCGTGTCTTGTTAGGGAGGTGTGGCGGTGACATCCCGGCCTGGGTTATCAAATCCGGGGTGTTACAAAGTGGTATCAGAGCCCGGACTATTTTTTTTAAAACTAGTATTATTATTTTTAAACTATTACGTGTATTATTTTTAAACTAGTATTATATTTAAAAATCCATTATTATTTTAAACTAACATTTTTGAGCCCAAATTTTTTTTTTCTAAGCCCTAACTTTTAGCCCAAATTTATTATTTTAAATCGCAAACCTTTTGAGCCCAAAATTTATTTTTTTCTAGCCCAAATCTTTAGCCCAATATTTAATTACTATGTTGGCTCAATTATTTTGGCCCAATAACCTTATTTTTACTTAAAGCCCAAATAATTTATTTCTTTCGGCCCAATATAGTGGCCCAAACCTTTTATCCTTATTTTAATCTATCCATGGAATAAATTTATTTTTAAAACCCATGGATAAATAAATGCATGCATTAAATTTTTATTGGGGGGATTACATATGCATATGCATACATAAATATTTGTACTAACCTCTTATGTGAATCGTTTGTGATACATACCATTCTCACACTAGCATTCGGCTAGACCTTGACTCTTGACTTAGAAGCGTTAGCTTGAGACTAGTTGTGCCTTAGTTTTAGATCTTGATCGTCTATGCTTAACGTGCACATAACTATTCTCTACCTTTCTTCCAAAGATCTTCACCTAGACGATATATTATGACTTGTCGAGAAACCTAACGATGAGAACGATGAACGCCTACATTGACCCTCAACAGAATATACGATACTCTAAACGCCGTATAGCTCAACTTAAAGATGACCTCCAACCCTTCTGAAACTTAAGAGCGGCTGACTGTGAACGCATAAATAACCTATAGACCCAACTTCAAAAACTTACCAAATGGAACGAAGAAATGATAGATAGGATCGAAGCCCGACGGAGGAAGACCCTACCAACGAGGCTTAAGGAGATTGAAGATTTCTCAACGCTATCTATCTACCTTTGTCTAGTTATTCCTTTCCGAGAAATAGAAGCACTATCTCACCTCCTATCTCTGTACGAAAATTCCTTATATATATATATATATATATATATATAAAAAAAACTCTCGGCATAAACCTATGCCAAGGGGATCGATTTTCCAACAAGTGAACATTATCAACTCCAAAACGACTCCTACCAACACCGTTTGATTCAGTAAATCATTATTCTTCCAACACTGTATTAAATCCTTACAATCAAATCCTTGCACTTCGTGACAGAATGGCACCTAGAGGAAGACCTAACAATCCACCCATCCCACCCAACACCAATGAAGAGCTACGACAACCCGATGAACCAGTGCAAGACGTTAGTACAACCAATCAAGGAGGGGAAGTAGCCTCCATGCCTAAGAACTTAAGTGACCGATTAAGAACTATAGAGGAAGCTGTGGTTGCCTTGGGGAATGCACTAATCAACCAAGGGCAAGGCAAGAGGAAACGAGACCACAGAACCGATAACTACTTAGGAAGGAACCATATTCGGGGAGGCCCGAATAGACCACCTCAAGGCAACGGTGGAAGAAGCAGAGGGATGGTTTACAACCATGGTGACTATACGCCACCATGCCCAAAATGTGGTAACCCACATTATACGAGAGGATGCCCTAAGCCCGGAGCGTGCTTTCGGTGTGGTCGATTTGGTCATCGGCTACGTGACTGCCGAACGCGGATAGAGAATATTAACGAGAGAAAGGAAGTGACCATTAAACCTGACCAGCCACGGAACCCAAACAGTCGGGATGGCAACCATGAAGCATCCATACCACGTTGCCCGCAGTGCCACCAAGCCCATCTGGTGCGCGAATGCCCAAGACGCGGGACTTGTTATAGATGTGGTGGAGAAGGCCACATGATTAGAGAATGCAATGTTCGTGCGGAGATGATTGAGAAAAGGCTAGATTTGGCAAACCCTCAACAAGGAGATCAAGGAAGAGCTGTAGGACGATGGAATGCTGTAGACCAAGCGGACTTGCTAGCTCAGTGAGAAATGATTGCATACGACGTTACCCAGCCCTGAGTCAAACCGATCCAACAACAGTTATGGGGACATAACTGTAATCTTAAGGGGGGGAGGATGTAACAACCCGAATATTTTGTATCCCCAAATCAATAAATAAACAAATTCAAATTTGTTTTGAACTACGTCATGGCTTGATCCCTTCACAGGGTACGTAGGCAACTCGGAAATTTCATTTCTGGGTTCAGTCAAACAACAATCAAACAACAAACAATCAACGATTGAACAATAATTCAATAACACAATATCGCGAAATAATGAAATAAACAAAAAGGACCCTAACTCTTAGCGCGAGAAAAGCCGAAACACAACTTCGAGGACGAAGTTGATTCTTAAGGGGGGTAGACTGTGATACCCCAGATTTTTATCAACGTCCAAAGGAATAAAATTTATTCCGATCAATGTCGAAATATCTCCGAGAAGAAGAAAATAATTTATCACAATAAATTATTGCTCGGAAATAAAACACCGATAGATTCAAAATTCAAAATGGAATAAAAGAGGGAAAGGAAGCCCGAAGACATTCCATGAATTGAGTCAAAATAATTGGAACTAAATCCAAGAAGGAAAATAATCCTAATTCCAAGAACCCGTGAAGTCGGAAGAAATTTAATTACACAAGATATTGCACGGGAGTCAAAAGACGAAGAATTGGAAGCCGACGAACCCGAGACCGACGGACTTAAGATTTCAAACATGAAATTTATTTGAGTCGAGATAAATTTAAGATAAGAATTTATGATCCGAGAATGACCCGAAAAATCGAGCCCGAAAACGTAGGAGGACAGAAGTCCGAAAGAGAGGAGAAAAGGCCCGACGGGATCGCACGGCCCAGTCCGGACGCACGGCCCAGACCAAGCCGCACGCTCTCCGGGCGGTTTTTGGCTAGAAACCGCGCCAACCCCGCGCCACCAAACAGGCAGCAGCAATCAATGCGATTTCGGGCGATTTCTTGCCATATTTCGACTCCCCGACTTTGGAAACTCAATCCTAAGCAAAGGGAAAGAGTATATGGACGGATTTGAGGGGATTTGACACTAATAATCAACCCTAATTTCGAAATTGGCAGCCCTCATTCCTCCCAAAACTCTCAAAACTTCTCCCTTGTTCATCCAAAACCGAAAACCCCAAAATCCCTTGCGTTCTTGAAGTGCCGACGACGAAATCCGAACAAGAGGGACTTGAGAAAGAGAAGACAGTCCCCTAGGATGCTGGTAAGTGGTTTTTGAGTTTATCCAACCATTTTTGAATCCAAAAATCTGATCTAACTAAGGATTTTTGCTTTCGGATTCGGTTCGTGGACGTTAGAAGAGGAAATCGACTTGAGGAAACTCGCTCGTGACATCCGTGGATCCCGGACGACCCCGTGACCTCCTAGACATCATCCCCGCTGTAAGTTAATGCTTACTTGGTTTTGGGTGACGTAAAATGTAACCAAACATAGAGATTTAGTAACTCTAAAATCTGTCAACACGAAAAACCCCCGGCGCAGCGATTGTGTGCGAATTTTTCGAACCCTTAAAACTGCTCAAACGGAAAAACTCAAAACATGAAAAACGCTCCTAAGACATAGATCTAGTTCGTGTAAAATTTTCATAATTTTTCATTGAGGTTTGGTATCTGAAAACGACCGAGAAAGAACCTGCCTTGAGAGTCGAACGTGAAACTGTGACAGATTTGAAATTGGACCAAAACCCCTATTTCGAGAGTTCAAACCCAAAAACTCAAAACTAGACTTTTAATCCTAACACATAAATCTAGGTTGTGTAAAAATTTCAGACATTTTCGTTAACATTTGCTATTTTAAATCGCATCAAAAAGAAACTGTTTTGACAAAACGTGTTGAAATCTGCCTATGAACATGTTCGAACTTAGTGAATTTGTTTCTATATTTTCTAGTCCGATTTGAGCTTTGCAATCTAAATAAAAGTTGTAGATAATCATGTCTAGTATGTGCATATAAAATTTCAGAATTTTTGGAGTCCATTTGATATGTTAAAAAGTCGAAATTTTGAACTGTGTCAAACCTGAGTTCGGACAGATTTCTGATTGCATAGTAAAATCGATTTTTGACATGTTTCCTCAATTTATTTCGAAAAAGTTAAAACACGAAAGTTGTTCGTTAGGGTGTTTTGCATAAACTATGAAGGTTTCCGATTTTTCGGACTGAAATCGAATTTTTAAATTGAAAAGGCGCAAACTGTGACGCCAAGATACTTTTGAATCGAATGATTTTGAAATGTCGAAACGAACGATCAAAGATTTGAAATACGATACATCTATACTTTTGAAAAACCCCGATACGTTAAATCTAAACGATACATGAGATACTTGGTGGAGGGTGAGTGCTCTGCAGGGTGCCCCTCTAGCCTTTCTCTTCGGGCCTATAATGGACGAGAGAAATTAGATGAGATATTACGCCAATCGGCGGAAGATACATTGCCTACTCTCTCGGGTTTGTCCGTATGGATTTCCCGAGGCTCCGGAGTGTTACTGGGTATGGCAGATACGGCTGCTAGCCTCCGGATCACCGGCTATACGAGATACTTACGAAACGGCTGCTGGCCTCCGGATCACCGGCTATACGAGATACTTACGAAACGGCTGTGGCCGCCGGATCACCGGCTATACGAGATACTTACGAAACGGCTGCGGCCGCCGGATCACCGGCTATACGAGATACTTACGAAACGGCTGCGGCCGCCGGATCACCGGCTATACAAAACATTGAGAAATGGTTACGTAACGGGAAAATAAAAGATTTAATATTTTTAAAGTATTTATTTATTTATGCATGTCTTTAAATTATGCATTTAAATTATGTCTTTAAATTTCATATCATGACTAAATGGTTATTGTGGATTAAAGGCATGTCAAGTACACAATTTAAGTATTATTTCCTTTAAATTGGTAAAATTTGTAAATGGAATATTTTTGTATGCATGCTTAGGAGAAAAATTTAATTATTTAAATTATGTGTGTTAAATTATGAACGTGTGTTAAACCCCTTTTTCATGTGTGTTAAATTATGAACGTGTGAAAATCCTTGCCTTTTAAATTATGTAATTAAATTATTATTAGTAGATGAATTAAAATTTAAATCATGTCTCGCATGCATATGTTTTTATTAAATTTAACTAAAGGCTTTGAAACCCCTAGATCATGCTAGGTGTTAACTTACTCAGCACGTTTTGCTGACCCAAATCATTTTTCCCCTTTTTCTTTCAGAGTATGAGGATTATGCATCATCATATGCATACATGGGAACATTTGGGGAAAAACTCTATTTTAAATTCCTACATTTAGTTACGACTTGCATGAACGGGCCTGTTTAACCCGTGTTTTGGCCATGTTGGCCCTATATTTAAATTCCGCTGCAATACATGTATTTAAATATTATTCTCCGCTGCAACTTTGATATTATTATTTTTAAATTATATTACAATGGGCTGTTTGAATGATTTAAATTCTGAAAAACCATAGCCTTGCATCTCTTTAGCGAGCTCGGAGAAACCGTGTCTTGTTAGGGAGGTGTGGCGGTGACATCCCGGCCTGGGTTATCAAATCCGGGGTGTTACATTACCAATGGACGCTATAGCTTATTTAGCAAGTTTTTTGTACCGGGTTTACCAATGGTCACTATAGCCTACTTACTAAGTTTTTGGTATTTAGCTTACCAAGGGTTTCAATATTATACTTACCAAGTTTTGTTATTTGGCTTACCAAGGGTTCAAAAATTATACTTACCAAGTTTTTCGTATTTTGCTTATGAAGGGTTGCAATATTATACTTACCAAGTTTAGTGTATTTGATTTACCACGGTTGTCTGGAATATACATACCAAGTTTAGTGTATGGGATTTACCAAGTTCAATGTATATGATTTACCAAGTTCATTTTTACACTGTCATTGAGACGTGCGTGGTCAACCATCTACTACCCCGTATGTAGCCCTCTGATTGAAGCAGCGAGCTTGGAACGGTCACTGGACGGAGCAAATACCGTCTCTGTCACCATGGTATCAGAAATCAATATACTGGACTTTCCTGGTGAATGGGGACGGTCCATCAATGATCGTCCATGGACCGTCCGTTGATGTCTGCTTGTTCAGTGCATATAGGACAATCACTGGACTGAATTCTAACCGTCCTTACGACCGTCCCTCACCATTTTTATGTATTTACCAAGATTATGATACAAACCTTACGAGGTTAACTCATAACAATTTACCACGAATCACAATATCACTTTACCAGCTTTTATGTGTGCACTATCTAAACAGTTTGTCACATAACTCATACACAATTCAACCTGCAAATTGACCAATTGAACTTCCATATAGTAACTTACATACAAC
Organism: Hygrophila difformis; assembly: GCA_030278955.1. Taxonomy (NCBI): domain Eukaryota; kingdom Viridiplantae; phylum Streptophyta; class Magnoliopsida; order Lamiales; family Acanthaceae; genus Hygrophila; species Hygrophila difformis. The sequence goes on along the minus strand of JAOANR010000007.1, from coordinate 41,814,539 downwards.
CCACATCTGGTAAAGGAAGTTACACTTATCACTATTGCCAATCGACATAGAACAACAACATTTGGTTCTCCAATAGCATTTTTCATGCTAGTCTTCATGGCAAACATAAAGCAATACTGACCAATAGTTGGATCCAGAAAAGAGGCATGCGATGATGAAAGAATTGAAATATTATCCTTGGAATCCATTTCAACACCAATCATTCTCAAATAAGATTGGGAATAGTTTCGTAACATCCACTGCCCCAGAAAATGAGTCAAATGAGCCTTTGTCATTTATAAAATAAAATATTTTGGACGCTACAAATGAATTATAATGACCAATACCTCTAGAAAATTTGTCATCCAAAAATCACCTTTTGATACAGCAGATGGAAGAAGGATTTTTTTATATAAGATGGCGCTCCAAAGCGCCCCCATAACCCTCCAATAGACGACAAATTACAATAGCAAGCTGCTCATCTCCAAGGGTTTTAGCACAAACTGTGACCGCAGAACAAGCATCTCCTCCAAGCAAAAAGAATGCAACTGCAAGCTGTAATTGGTGTTTTCCCAAAAGTATGTATTGCCTCTTTTTGTCTTTTTGACCCCCGGACCTCCACTTCTCCCACTACATCCCATAAATATTTTACAGATGATCATTATTTATCCTGCAACGAAATGAAATCATGCTATGATCAGCTCACACTTCAATCAATCTAGTGCTTCAGAAAGTAAACATATACTCGAGTAAATCTATGTCAATAAATAATGATGCTTATCGTACCAAGGTCGTTGAATTTCTTGACCACCTCAAGAAAGAATGAGGAGAAATTTCTTTTATCTCATATGACGGTACCACACTTCAATCCTCTATAGTCTATACCCAAGCATATAGAAAAAACAAGATACAAACAAATAGAATGTTGAGAAAAAATAGAAAAGACAATGAACATAAATCGGGGAATTTCTTTCATGAGCAGGTGCAATATCCATTGTTATCAATACATTTTGAAGTACTAAAACACATTGGATCTCATACAAACCTCAACATTATGCTTAGAATAAAATTAGGGCCCTGGTCGGTCACTTTTCTGGGCCGGGATCGACCACCCTTCCTTCTCCTTTCAGGGCCTATCGAAAGAGAATCCAATTATCCTTTCATAATTGCTCTTTCCCTATTTCTCTCATATTTGCTCAATAATAAACAACTATTCATTTCTCCAGACAAATGGTATTCATTGTGCAATATTGCAGCATTCACTTGATTTCAAAGATGTAGCTTCATTATGTTTTTTGGAATTCTAACATTTATATGCCTCCATAGCAGAACCAAAAATTGGATTTCGTTCTCTAAATTCACAAGAACTGGAATTAAAATTCTTAACTAGACAATGACTTCCATTTCAAGAGCACGACCAATAGAGAACATTTCAGAGCACAAATTTTCTTCATTTTCAAACTAAAAAGCCAAAATCAAAATAGAAGAAGATCAAATATTTTCACTAAATTAAACAAAATAAATGTCACCGCAACAGATTCATTACCTTAGGGTTGCTGAAATCGAAATGCAATTACACCCAAATCCGGCGACACCAACGGCGGGCTCAAAATGGCGATTATTCCGGCCCTCTCTGAACTGAAACTCTAGTACTCGCTGTGAACAGTAGTCATTGTTCATCACCCGACCTAGAGCAACAATGGCTCGAGGATGTCGGTTCGGTGGAAGCTCCAAGCAGCGGATGGACTCCGCGGTCGCAGAAACAGTCACTTCAACAAGGACCCTCGATGGCTCGGAACCGTAGCACGCAAGAAAGATTTGCGGGGATGGGGTGCAAGTAGATTGAAAATGGTGAAAATGGGGGAGATTTCCTTGAAGCTGCTGTAATTTTTGGCGTCGAAGTACAGTCGGCCGCTCTTCTTCGTTTTCGTTAATCTTTGGGTTATGGTTTAATGGGATTATTATAGGATTTAGTAGGGGCTTCAAGTCGAGGTCAAAACTTTAGTAGGGCGTAAACTCTAACTTTTGGATGAATGGGTCCTTTTTAATACAAACAAATTTAAATGGGGCTTGGGCCCTAATTTACCCTTTTTTTTACCAATATAAGAAGACGGACATAATCATTGTTGGGGAAACTAGAGAAAGGGATCTCCTACAAATTATTATTTGAGTCAAAGCCCCGTCGGTAAGTTCTCAACCCCTGTTATATCATGAACTTTTAATACTATATTTAGATTATAAATCTATAATATATTATAAATAAATTTTTAAAAATCTTTCTATATATTTTCAAAAGATATAAATTTTTAAAAAATTATAATATATTTGATGGTTAATAAATATTTAATTTAAACTTGTATATTATAAACTTTTTAATTGAATATATATATATACAATATTATATAACTTGTATTGAAATTTGAGCCTAAAGTATTTCTTTTTGCTATGCACAACCTATACATGCTAGAGAAAGACTAAAGTATTAATAAGTATTCATCTAAATCAATATAATAAATTAAAATTTTAATTAATTCTAACTATACTTTAGTTAACTTATCAAAACATATATTCAAAAGAAATTACTCTGCTATAAAAAATTTTCATCAAATTTTAATCCTAATTTTTGGTATTTTTTTTAGCGTGTACATTGGGCCCAAGACTAATCCCTCGAGTATCTGGTAGGCATTGAAGGGTTGCCTCCCCCAAAGTAGAATTCTGCATATACAAAGGCTCGAACCCGAGACCTTTGCATACACTAATTTTTGGTATTAGGTTTAGTTTTGAATTTAATTCTTATCATAATAAAATAATTCTTGGAGAAACCGGAGATCTCCAAGCCACACGGGCAATTAAGGACGCCTCTCCTAAAACTGTTTTTTGCATACCCAAGGCTCAAACCCGAGATCTTGCTTAAGCAGCTAGAACACCAATCCACTTAAGCCAATTACTGTTGGTCATAAGAAAATAATTTTGATAAACCGCATAATATAAAGAAAAATTAATTATTCAAAAAATATTTTGAACATATATATTTATTAATTAAATCTAAATTTTTAATCAATTATAGTAAGAATTAACCAAAAAATTATTTCAAGTTTTCATTTCACTTATTACTCAATATAGATCTATACTAATATAAAAAAAAGTAGCATAATGTGAATAAAAAAATAGTTTACCAAAAAAATATAATTTTTTTCAAAAAAGTATTCTGCTATAGAAAATTTTAATCAAATTTTAATCCTAAGTTCAGGTAAATAATATTAATAAACTACATAATAATATTAAGAAAAAATAATTATTCAAATAATTATTTTAGAGAATATATATATTTAATATTTAAATCCAAAAAATTTAAACAATCTATATAATAATCCTGAATAATTTTTGGTCTGTACAGACTCTATTGTTCTTATCAATTTTAATTCATTTTCCTTAATTTAAAGGTTTAATCAATCATTATATGTTCATTTTTAGATTAACGGCACTTAAAAACACGTAGGCGCTGAGTAATCATCAAGATACAACTCAACGCTGATTAATTCTATACACCTTGTTAGGTCCGTTTGCTAGGATAACCTGTAAACTAGTCATGTAAACTAGTTCAAACATCTTTCGTGGGCACGTTATTCAGTTTAATAATAATATGCAGCGGAATAAAGATAAACTGAAAAGTAAACGAACTCAAAAGATTTGTTGACCCAGTTCGGCACAAGCCTACATCTGGGGGATACCAATCCAGGAGATTCTACTACTTGTTCAACTCGATCCACGATCAAACAATAGTGTTGTTTATTTGCCTAACTCCGATCTCCAAGCAGTTTGAATTGTCAAACCAAAGCACTCCCCTGCCTTGGTGAAGATCTCCCTAACCTTGCTCCAGTTCCTTGAAGGCTCCCCCTCCAAGTAATCCTTGGACGAAACCTGTTGGCAAATCCTCCTTCAAGAATATATTCAATTAAGCTCGTGTGTTGACGACTCCTTGGAAGGCTTGATGGAATTCGTCGGCTTCAATCAAGAACACTGTAGCACATTCTCGATCAAATCACCCGATGTAGTGTTTGATCGAATATCTTCCTTCAATATGATGCAATCGTGCACATAGAACGAATGTGTTTCTCTCTGCACGATTTCTCTGATAATGCCAAGGAGAAATTGAATAATTTTGTCGTCGTGCTTTTCCGTCCCTTGGCCGGCCTATTTGAAGAGAGATAACAATCCTCCATTACAAGGTAAGATCTTATTACCATAATTACACCTTTCCTTAGAATGGAGTTGCCCGGATTAGGAGATCTTGGTTTTCTTACTACTTGAGCACGATCCGGGTAAGGAATTAGCTAGCCGTTAGAGGATGATCTTGAGCACATTAGCCAGCTTCACTTCCTTTAAATAGTTTGTCGAGTATTGACGAGGTTGGTTCAACAAAGTAGTCCAGACATCGGTTGTGAACACATTTGCTCAAAACTGGTTCCGTACAATCTCCCCCTTTTCGGCAGAATGTGGGCCAGTATATGAGTTGATTAAACCGATGTCTAACACAAGTACTGAAAAGAGAATGTTCGTCCCATTCAACCCAACCACCGATTACATTGATACCCATTTCAAGACAAACTATTCTAATGCTCCGTACGAAATGCCTATCGATTCAATCTAGGAGCATTTACATCAAAACAAGCACATGGCAATAAAACAAAATATAGCATGAAAGATCACAGTTTAATTATTACACGCCATTGTGCAATTATCCAAAAACAGTTCACAAACATAGTCCAAACAGAAAGAAAATAAAAAGTTACCCATCATCAGCAGCAGATTTTCAACGGTGGACTCCCCCTCCATGTTGTAGTGCTTGCCAGAGGAACCAATCAACGGTTATATCAACTGAACTCCCCCTCTGGCGCACATTTTGCCCAAAAAAGGGCAAGTCGCTCAGATTCCTCAGAGGAATCTGCATCAGAATCATCAGACTCCTCATCTGGATTGGTATCCAATCCTTTTCTTCATCAGACCACACATCGGGAAGCTGTCTGAACAACTTTTCAGTAGCTTGAACTCGAGTGTGCACTTGTGCTTCCAATACTTTCAGATGGTTGATATGATCAGTGAGTTCATCACGCAGCAAGGAGAAGGCATCTTTTGCAGGAATTCGGCCTTCTAGTCGAGGCAAGTCTGGTTTCTTTTTCGCTAGAGTTGAGGATAGCTTGAAGTCCACAATGTCTTCAGGGCGGTTATGTTTGCTCCCAAGGATGTGAAGATGCTGCAGGTATTCAGTGATGAGACCTGGGAAGGGAAGTGTGGTGTTGTACCTCCTCTTGATTTTGCCTGCAAAGACCAGCATTTGTTCGAGCACTAGTGCTCCATAGTTGATCTCATAGTTCTGATCTATGGCAAACAACAACTTACACATGCTTTTGGACACAACAGAGTGGTTAGCAGTGGGCATAATATTGTGTGCACATAGTTTATAAAGGAGTGAAAACCTTTGTGTTAAAGCACCAACACTCAACCCTTTGCCATGAAACCATTTTCCTTCCACCCCAGTTAGTGTCTCAGCAATGGTGTTCATGGCAAACTTGGCAGCACGAGAGTAAACAGATTTAAGAGATGTTCGAGGTACCTGGAGGAATCGATTCAGAGCCCTGGCTTTCAGTTCGAACAGCTCTCCATGGGCATAGCTAAGTTCAAACCAGGGGCGATTTGAGTTGAGGACATCAGCGCTCAGGTTTGCATAAAAATGCCTAACTAGCTGTCCTTTGTATTGTTTGATCTCCGTTCCCCAGAAAAGCAAGGACCTTTCCTCCAAGTATTTGTGCCATCCCATCTCTTTATATCTCGCAGCAGCAAACCGTATTTCTGGGTGCACTTTCATCTTCTCCGGGACTGTTGTGAAGTATTGCTCGGACACTTCATAGTAGAATGCAGCGGATATGGCATTCCCAACATCAATGATTTCTGGTTCATGATCTTCAGATGAGGATTCAACAATTTTTCTCTTCTTAGATCCAGCAGCTTTGGCAGACCCTTCTGGTTCAGAACGAAACCGCTTCTTTGGTTCGGACTCCTTTGGTGAACTCCTTGGAGGTGGAGTTGGTTCTCGTGTCTCAATCTGGGGTTCCTCATCTTCCATGTGATCAGGTTCTTCTTCTTCTCCGGACTCTTCATCAGTTTCTTGTTCTTCCTCGGATCCTTCTTCTTCACTTTGAGTATCCTGAGATCCCAGTTCCTCAAACTTGTCTTCATTTGGATTCTCCCCCTCAGTCTGTTCAGGGGCATCATCCTGAAGGTCTTCAGTGTCTCCGCCAGACTCCCTGTTCTGATTCTCCTCAAAGCTTGATGATTCTTCGACCTCTTCTTCCTGTTCAGCTTGAGTGGGAGCAGGTTCTTTGGCAGGGGCAATTGGTTCAGTTTCTTTCCTCAGTTCATGCTTCCTCTTTTGACTGGAGGTCCAGGCAATCTCTTCAGTGATCTCGTTTGCAGCATCATTCTTTTCATCGTCACTGATATCGATCATCGATTCATCTCCAGAGCTTCCGTCATCCGACTCCTGCATATAATCTGAGTCCAGTTCCTCTTCATCAAGTGGTTCAGTCAGTGGTTCGGACGCCTTGGTTGGCCTGGTTGTTGTCACTGTGGCAGTGACTTGTAGTGTTTCTTCGGGATTTTCCACGGTTGTGGTGACAGGGTTAGGTTCAGACACATCACTAGTTTGCACGACAACCTTTTTTGCTGGAACTTTCTTCTTGGGCTTTGCGGTGGACAGCTTTTGTGCATCCTTTGGTGTGGGGTATGCAGCTTTAGATGGCACACTCGCTTCAGCTACTTTTCCAGATCCCATAGAGGGGATGTTTGCCAGAATGGTGTCAAGGGGCTGTAGAGCCTTTTCAAGATCCGCTTCAACTCTTTCACTTATTGAGGCATTCTTCTTGGCCACGGCTTTCTCTCTAGGTTTGGTTGAGGAGACAGATTTTTCTTTCGCCTTCTGGGATCCTCCCTCTTTTTGTTTCATGGTGTTGGCTCCGGCTACCTCGGCCATAATGTCCAGTGGGTCTTGAATCACAGCGACGGTGGCACCTCTCCCTCCGGCGGTGGACAGAGACGAGGAGGGGAATGGAACAGTTACGAGAGAAGGTGTTTCCGAGATCGTCTGTTCAACAATCGCTTGTTGAACTGCTTTGGCTCTCCCCTTTGCGCTGGATTGTTCTGGAGAGATTACTTTCTTCTTTCCAGTTGAAGAAGCGGGGGTGGGATGTTGAGACATTGAGCTTTGGCTTCCGCGTGTTTTCACCATTGTCGCTGAAACGAGAGAAAGAGCAAGTGAATGTGAACGAAAGTTTCTTCAATGCAGGGATTTTTTGAGAGTTAATTTCCGAGAAATGAGTGAGATATGTAATGAGAACTTGCATATAGAGAGGAGATTTGAGTAGGAAACTTCCCTTATTTAAAAAATGGAATGAGGATCATGGTTACAAATAACGGTAATGTTCACGATTTTGAATCATGGAAACAAATAACCGTTCCCGCCTATTGAATCCGTCAGTCGAGTAATGATGGCTTGTCACATCAAGTTTAAATTTGATTTCCAAGTAGGAGATTTGGTAATTCTGGTTTAATATATGATCTTCCTGAATACATATGTTAGACACATAATTTTCATAGAATAGTATAAGTAAGGAAATAAAATATATGCAAAAGAAAAATAAAGTTATGGAAATTGCATAAACTTAAAACTTATTCCATGCTTTGCGGGATTTTTTTTAAGTGATCGTGCATAATCTGAGATCCCTTCTTAATTTCTCAAATCTTTCACGATCTAGTGCCTTTGTGAAGATATCCGCATGTTGCTCAGTAGTCCCGACATGTTGGATGGACACGATTCCTTCTTCAACAAGTTCTCTAATGAAGTGATGTCGGAGCTCAATATGTTTGGTTCTCCCAGTTGGACTGGATTTTTTGAGATGATTGCACTCATGTTGTCACATAGTATCGTGAGAATTTCTTGATCAATTCCATAGTCTAGCATCATTTGTTTCATCCATAGCAATTGAGCACAACAACTTCCAGCAGCAATGTGTTAGGCTTCGGCAGTTGAAAGTGAGATGAAACTCTGTTTCTTGCTGTACCAACTGACTAGGTTGGTTCCAATGTAGAAGCAAACTCCGGTTGTGCTTTTTCTATCGTCCGCATCACCTGCCCAATCTGCATCGCTATAACTAAGTAATGAAAGATTAGATTCTTTGGAATACCATATACCAAGATCACTTGTCCCTGAAACATATTTGATCACTCTTTTAGCTGCTTTCAAGTGGGATTCCTTGTGATCGGCTTGGTAGCGAGCACAAACTCCAACTACATAGCTTATGTCTGGTCGACTTGCAGCTAAGTATAGTAGACTTCCAATGATGCTTCGATAGAGTTTCTGATCCACACTTTGACCACTGGGATCTTTGCTTAATTTGTCATTAGTCCCTATAGGGGTTCAGAAAGGTTTGCAGGACTCCATCCCAAACTTTTTGACAATGTTCCGAGCATACTTGGTTTGGCTTAGAAATATGCCATCTTTCTTTTGTGCAACCTGCAAGCCAAGAAAATAAGTTAGTTCCCCTACCATGCTCATTTCGAACTCCTTACCCATTATTTCGATGAAGTGGTCTTTGAGCACATGATGTGTTGAACCGAAGACTATGTCATCTACATAGACTTGAGCGATTAGAATTCCTTTGCTTTCTCTTTTGATGAATAGTGTCTTGTCAAGACTTCCTCTTTCGAATCCATGTTCAAGCAAATACTTTGAGAGCCTCTCGTACCAAGCCCTAGGAGCTTGTTTCAATTCGTATAGTGCTTTGTTGAGCTTGTAGACATGTTGTGGATGATGGGGATCCTCGAATCCTTTGGGTTGCTCCACGTACACTTCCTCATTGAGCCATCCATTTAAGAATGCACTCTTGACATCCATTTGATAAAGCTTGAACCCTAGTGAGCATGCTATGGACAATAGAAGCCGAACTGCTTCAAGTCTGGCTACGGGAGCAAATGTTTCACTGAAGTCCACTCCTTCAACCTGAGTGTATCCTTGAGCAACTAGACGTGCCTTGTTTCTTGTAATATTTCCTTTTTCATTGCTCTTGTTGCGAAAGATCCACTTGGTGCCGATAATATTTTTGTCTTTAAGTCTTTCAACAAGAGTCCAAACTTTGTTTCTTTTAAACTGATGTAGTTCATCGTGCATGGAATTTATCCATTGTTCATCCTAAAGAGCCTCTTCCACTTTGGATGGTTCGATCTTGGATGTATAGCATCCAGCTAGTTCTTTGAATTCGATCTTCTTCCCCCGGGTTTTCCTCTTTTCGTTGACATTTCCTATTATGTCTTCAGGATCATGATGTTTGTGAATGCGTCCGTTGAGGTCTTTCTGAGGTTCAGAATCAAGTGACAAGGCATCCAGACTGGGCGTTTGGACGGCTTCGGTGGACTCTTCGCCAGTGGTGATTTGTTCGGCATTAATCTGACCTGAATTCTGACTGCTAGGTGATGTTGATGGAACTTCATCTTCATTAAGTTGAGCAGAATCTTTGCATGGAACATCTTCTGTGGCAACGTTTGTGGATTCAAGGACTTTCCTGGTCTTTGGTAAATATATTCTGTATGCTCTGCTTGTGGTAGAGTATCCCACAAATATCCCTTCATTGCTTTTTTCTTGAAATTTTCCCACATGTTCCCTGTCATTTAGAACAAAACACTTGCTACCAAAAATATTGAAATAAGTGATAGATGTCTTTTACCGTTCCAAATCTCATATGGAGTCATAAGAGAGTTAGGTCTCAAGTAGACACGATTTATAGTGTAGCAAGCTGTGTTGATAGCTTCAGCCCACAAGAACTCAGCTACATTCTTTGAATTGAGCATCACCCTTGACATTTCTTGCAAGGTTCGATTTCTTCTTTCCACCACTCCATTTTGTTCAGGGTTCTTTGGTGCGGAGTATTCGTGCTTGATTCCATGAGTTGTACAATATTTTTCAAAGAACTGGTTTTCAAATTCTCGTCCATGGTCACTTCGAATCCGCTTTACCTTAGTGTACTTTTCGGTCATGAGACGATTGCATAACTTTTCGAAGGCTTTGAAAGCGTCACCTTTTTCCTTGAGAAAGTCTACCCAAGTGTATCTAGAATAATCGTCAATACACACAAAAATATATTTTTTACCTCCCAAGCTTTCAACCTCAGTAGGACCAATAAGATCCATGTGTAGTAGGTCGAGACATTTTGTTGATCCGAGGTGTTCAGACAGCTTGTGTGAACTCCTGTGCTGCTTGTTCTTGGCACATTCATCACAAAACTCAATGTTAGAGTTTCTGAAGTGGGGAAGGCCTTTGACGGCTTCGGTTCTACTGAGTCTGATTAAATCTTTGAAATTTAGATGCCCAAGTTTTTCATGCCATAACATGATGTGATTTTCACCTGCGACTGAACCAAAATTGCATGTTTGAACAAGTTGATAACAATTATTTTTAGAGCGAAACCTCTCATGATGGATTCTTGATTTTGGTTGATCACTTGGCAATCTTTCTTGGTGAACTGTACCATTAGATCCTCATCACACAGTTGACTGATGCTTATCAAGTTCGCTTGAAGTCCATCAACAAAGAACACTGGAGATAGTTCTCGTCAGCCACTATTCTCAATGATTCCTTGTCCTACTAAAGCAACCTTTTTGCCATCTCCGAAGACAACAAATCCTCCGTCTATTTCCTTGTAGTGTTTGAGCAAGTTCCTTTCTCCAGTCATGTGTTTTGAGCACCCACTATCAAAGTACCATATTGTGTCCTTAATCTTTTTCTTGTGAGATAAGAAGGCAACATGACACCTGTTTTGAACTTTAGGAACCCATTCACATTTGATGGAGATCAGCTTCATCTTGATCTTATCACTTGGCCAGACGATATGTCTCCCTGCTTGCAAGTCTCTAACTATGATTCCACAGTTCTTGGCTTGTGACCTTCAAGTTTGCAGTAATCACATCTGAGAGCAATGGGAGGAGGTGGTCTTCTCGTCCATTTGTTCCTTCTTGTATGATGAAGAGGTTTCTTGGTAGCTTGGTGATCACTCAGCATTCCTCCGGAAACAAATTTGCTTTTATTTTCTCTTTTTAAGGTAGATGCTTGATAACATAAGCCTTGTTTGTTGGCGCTTGGTCTCCCCATGACAATGACATCATCTAGCTTGGCTTTTCCTTTGTTCAGTGCTGCAAGAGTGCTTTCGGCTTTGGCAAGCTTTTCTTGAACTTCAGTTAGTGCGGTGTGAAGAGCATCTCTTTTGCCATGCATATTAGCATACTACAATCTGTAGTCATTTTTCTCCACTTCAAGATCATCATTATCCTTCTGAAGTTCTGTGTTCTTCTCAAGGAGTTCATTCACTTGTTCAGACAGCATCTTTGACTTTCCTTCAAGTTCTTGATTACTGACTTCAAGATTCTTAATGAGCTTTTTCAAATTTTTGTTCTCAATTTGAAGTTCTACTGACTCAGCAATGGATATTTCTAATTTCTCAAACGTTTCTTCATAGAGCATGTTGAGTTTGCTAATGCATTCCTCCTGTTCCCTGTTGGAAGACGAATGCACCATATTAGAAGAAACCATATTCACAGAGTTGTGAGATATACCCGAGTCTTGTTCATCCTCACTGTCTGAATCCCAAGTTTCGACAAGTGGAACTCCATAGTCTGGATCATCATCGCTATTATCCTTTTCATCATCGGAATCACTGAATGTTGCTTGATAAGATTTATTTGACTCCTTTAATCGAAGGTTGGCGCAGTCCCTTTTTATATGACCTCTTCCACCACACTCAAAGCAAATAATCTCCTTGTCATCCTCAGATCTAGATTGTTTAGATCTATTTCTATCAAATGACTTAGAGTTTTTTGAGGTGGGTTTAGAGTTCGATGTTCTGACGTCCTTCTTTATGGATGAGTTAATCTGGTTCTTCGATTCTTCAGGATTTGATTGAGCCTTTTGGACAACATAGCGAGTTCTTCCTTATTACTGTATTCCTCAAGGTGTCCTCTAGGGGAGAGTCGACCACTTCCTTGGTCACATATTTGAAAGCCACCGAATTGCTTTTGCCCCTAGGGCAGAGATCCATTTCCCAAGGTTGTAGGATTCCCATCAACTCGTCAACCTGTAGTTTATCATAGTCTTTGTACAGTTCAAGGGCTGCCACTTTTGCGTTGAACCTTTCTGGAAGCGTCCCAATGATTTTACCTACAATGTCCTGTTGAGAATACTCTTTCCCAAGCTAAAGAGCTTGGTTGGTTAGATCACGAATGCGACCAATGTATTGGCCGACAGTTTCATTATCATCCGTAGTAATTCTATGAAATTGAGCATCAAGTGTTATGATTCTAGATTTCTTTACCGGTGCCATACCCTCAGAGGTATTGGCTAAAGTAGTCCAAACGTCATATGCAATCTTGCATCCAGCAATAAGTCGATATTGATCCTTCGTAAGAGCATTGTGAATAGCGTTCAGGGCCTTTGAATTTTTTGATGCAGCAAGCCTCTCAGTTGCTGTCCATTCGCTTCTTGGCTTTGGGGTTTTCACACCATCTTTTTCAACAACTGGAGGGTGATATTAAGTCTCAACTGCATCCCATGCCCCTTCATCTATGCGATGAGGAATTCCTCCATCTGATCTTTCCAATAGGCATAGTTTGATCCATCGAGCAATGGGGGTCTGGTTACTGAACCACCTTGGTTATCCATCTCTTGATTGGATCTCGCTGTCGAGCGTGTGACTCTGATACCAATTGTTAGGTCCGTTTGCTAGGATAACCTGTAAACTAGTCCTGTAAACTAGTTCAAACACCTTTTGTGGACACGTTATTCAGTTTAATAATAATATGCAGCGGAATGAAGATAAACTGAAAAGTAAACGAACTCAAAGATTTGTTGACCCAGTTCGGCACAAGCCTATATCTGGGGGATACCAATCCAGGAGATTCCACTACTTGTTCAACTCGATCCACGATCAAACAATAGTGTTGTTTATTTTCCTAACTCCGATCTCCAAGCAGTTTGAATTGTCGAACCAAAGCACTCCCCTGCCTTGGTGAAGATCTCCCCGACCTTGCTCCAATTCCTTGAAGGCTCCCCCGCCAAGTAACCCTTGGACGAAACCTGTTGGCAAATCCTCCTCCAAGAATATATTCAATTAAGCTCGTGTGTTGACGACTCCTCAAAAGGCTTGATTGAATTCGTCGGCTTCAATCAAGAACACCGTAGCACATTCTCGATCAAATTACCCGAGGAAGTGTTTGATCGAATATCTTCCTTCAATATGATGCAATCGCGAACATGGCAGGAATGTGTTTCTCTCTGCACAATTTCTCTGATAATGCCAAGGAGAAAATGAATAATTTTGTCGTCGTGCTTTTCCATCCCTTGGCCGGCCTATTTAAAGAGAGATAACAATCCTCCATTCCAAGGTAAGATCTTATTACCATAATTATACCTTTCCTTAGAATGGAGTTGTCCGGATTAGGAGATCTTGGTTTCCTTACTACTTGAGCACGATCCGGGTAAGGAATCAGCTAGCCGTTGGAGGATGATCTCGAGCAGATTAGCCAGCTTCACTTCCTTTAAATAGTTTGTCGAGTATTGACGAGGTTGGTTCAACAAAGTAGTCCAGACATCAGTTGTGAACACATTTGCTCAAAACTGGTCCCAACACACCTCATCTCTAATTCATTATACGTACCGTATTATTCTCAATTGCTTTTCATGATGTATATGTTTCTAATTTTTTTTGTTGTTCATCTAAACTCAGCTTCATTCGAAATAAAAATCAAATTCCTTTGATGTTGTCTGTTCTTCATTCGAAATAAAGATAACAGGTGAATAAGCGTGCAAATATAAATAGTTTTGTCTAATGATTTACGAAATATTGACATATTACTTCTATTGTGTCATTTGTTTGTACTTTTATGATTCCCTAAGGGATGTCGATATCTTTTTTTTTTATCCAATTACAATTGGAACATGAATGAGTTTAGTCTCTCCCCACGAAATTGAACGCCATAAATCTCGAGTAAAGGAAAAAGTGTGTTGATTTATCCATAATCCCAATTAAATGAACAATTGTGTTTTATTAATGAATAAACCTCAAAATGTGTTTTATTAATGAATAAACATCACCTTATTATAGTAAAAACCTATTCCGAATGTTGTATGAGTAGTTATTTTATAATTAATACCACTGTTGTTATATCCAAAATGAAGGATTTTTCTGAAGGTAACCAGAACCTAATTATAATTTTAGGGCTCAATGGTTTTATGAAGAAATGAGTGGTGCCCTATCATGTTCCATATCATGTAGCAGTGAATTGAAGCCGAGTGACATATTTACTGTCTTTAAACTTCAAGAAGAGGGGTTCCCACCTGATATGATTATGTACAATATCTTTGTTGATGGTATCTCTAAATTGAGCAATTTAGGGAAAGCTTATGATCCACTGCAAAAATGATTCAGGATGAAATTGTGCCTGCTCATGTTTTTTTATTCAGACATTATCCATGATTGCTTGGAATTTGGGTACCTTATAAAAGGCAGAGATGTGTTTCAATAAATGGTGAGAAGAGGTTATGCTCTGACATTTGTGGCATACACTTTATTAATTCATGCATATGCTGTTGAAGAACCACTAGAGCAAACATTTGTATATTTCTCAAAAATGCTAGAGAAAGGTATGTCCCCGAATGTGATCACATATAATGCTATATTGAATGGCCTTTGCAAAATTGGAAAAGTAGATGAAGGTTATAACACATACACCATTTCAATGAATGTGTACTGTTACCAGGAGGTTTTCAAGTTGTACAAGGAATTGTTCGATCGAGGAATTCAACCTGGTACCTTCACATATAGTACATTGTTCAAACATTTGAGAAAAGACTATCCACCATTGGCAGCTGAAGTGGTTGAATTTATACTTTTAGAAGATGGAAAGCAATTAGATAGTTGACGTGTTATTATCTTGATAAATAAATATTTTCTATTTAACAATGAAATTCTAAACTCGATTGTTAAACTCTAAACTCTATCCATTCTCAACTTTTAACTTTCGAACTCTAAACTTTAAACCATTGCTCAAAACTATCACAATTTAAAAATATCATTCATTATGAATTCTAAATTCTAAACTCTAAACTTCTATGTATTTATATTGTTCATCTAATTAAAAATTATTAGTTCTATTCATAATAAGGAAGAAATCAACACGCCCATGTGCAACACGTGGGTCAAAAAAGCTAGTTTATATAATAAATACTGAATATTTTTTTTGTTTGTTCACACTCTATTGTCCATATTAATTTTAATTATCATTCTTAATTTTAAGAGGTTAAATGACTCTTATTAAAACACGTAGACATACTGAGTTTACACATAATCGCTGACTAATTCCAAATAATCTTGCACATCATCAAATCTATATATAAAAAATAAATCTATCTATTCATATAACAATTTTTTTTTTGTGAGACAACCTAAAAAGGCTAGCAAAGGAAAAAAGAGAAAAGAAGAAAAAAAATAAAATAAATGAAAAACAGAAAACCTAAACCATCCAAACATAAGCTGGGCCGCTAGCATCCTTCACCACAAGAGGAGAGATATCATCTGGGGGAAAAAACCCAAGTAGTGTAGAACTCTTCCGACCGAGCAGTCTTACGCGAAAGACCATCAGTAACTTGATTACCTTCCCTGAACACATGTCTAATAGAACACCTGTCCATACTTTGAAGTAATTCCCGAACTTCCTTGATCACAGGCCAAAGCGAATGGCGAAGCAAAACCACATTTGTCACAAGATTAACCACATCAGTAGAATCAACATAACAAACCTTCAACCCTTCGCCAATCTTCTTAGCAAGCAGCAACCCAAAGTGAAGTGCCAGAAGCTCAACCTCCACAATAGAACGAGCACATAACGCCCCCCTACATGCCTGCACTTGAAGCTTTTAAGGATTTTTTTGTATAGATCCCTTTGCAACTTACTACAACGACTCTTGATTCTCTCTATAACAAGATTTATAAAGAGAAATTCAAGATCATATTTCTTTTGCATACTGAAAGCGCATGGTATCAAGCTTGAAGTATTTATTTAATTTGTCGGGATCGTTCACTAGAGGTTATACGATAGAATCATTTTTATAACGCATGAATCATTAAAACATTAATATATTCTTGGTTATGTGATGATTGATGGATTTTCTCTAAAACCTAATGCTGAAAATTAAAATGCTGAAATATCTAAAATGAAAGCGATAAAAGAATTTCAGAAAATATAATAAAAGAAAGCATTAAATTGATGGGAAAGATATGAATTCATGATTAAGGTGATGATTTCGAATTAAAGATCAATGTGGACAACGAGACAAAGAAAATGAAATAAGACTGATGCAGAAGTAATCACGTTTTGTGATTATTGAATAACTCGTGAGCTTAAAGAATTTGGATAATTCCTTTATTACAATTTGCTAAATCCTTTATGTCTTTGATCACTTTCCCAAGACGAGTACTTGTGATCCAGTGTCATAACATTATCAGTTCTGAAATCATGAGATTCTTAATACTAAAAGATAATCGGTCAGACTCATCTTTTAGTATAAGCTTTTACAAATATCACTTAATCTGTTTCTCTCGGATCCAGATTAAGCCATTGGAAACTCAAGGTCACATCCAACCAATCTGGAACTAGTCTAAACTTATTGTTATTCTCTTATTATTCTGATAAAAATGTATCTTGTACTCCTATCTTGAATGTCCTCTACAACAAAATCAAAAGATGGTATTTAAATCTATCATCCAAGGGTTTTATAATATTCAAGCTTATCAAAATAATTCCAACAAGTATTTATAAGAAATAATAGTCCTGTAAGTATATCAAGATGAAATTGCTAATCAAAGTCCTTGACTTATCTGGACTACTCAGATTTGTACAGATGCGTTGGCAGGGGAATCCACTGTAAATATTTCTTAATACTCATGACTTAACTCAAGATTAATGAAATTCTATAAGTACATAACTTCCTACTCATAGCATATGATTTGTTTATCATAACAGGCTATGACCCCCGAAAGTTATCTCTTCTAGACTCTCATTAATTCTTCAGACAAAAGATGATTTTTGAAACATCTTTCCCTTTTAAACGACGTGTACTGAATTTCCAACTATAGAACAGGTTTGTTCATCATTATTCTGAGTAAATGATGGTTTGGCAAACTAATATCCTTATCCCAATCTCAATGTGCTTATGACTGTAATGGTGACTGTTAATACATTGTTATGACAACTTAACCTTGTACTTTTCATTGAGATGTTTCTCAGGTGTTGGCACATCAGGTTGACGACGACAGTTAACTCTGCTGGTAGTTATGTCTTTTGTATTCTTTATATAAGTGCAGAGTCTGTAATCTAAATGTAGAATTTCATTGAGCGATTTTACTTGTATTCATTCTTAGAGATTACAGAGAGAAAGTTTTGAGAGAGTCTTGTAAATGTTCTTCAAGATTTCATAGAGTGAGATATTTTAGAAGAACAAGATTAGATTGAGTTTACATAGGAATATCTGAAGGTATTGTGATCTTCAATATTCAAGAAAGTTCTGGAGGAATTCAAGCGATCAAAGAAGAAAGCCATGGAGAACGACAAACAGCGTTTCTGCCTTTGAAGATTCCATTTAGGGTGAGATCCCTACTGGCGTGTTGAGGGGGAGTTTCAACAACGCTAGCTCGACTGGATTGTATCATCTAGTGGTAGAGTTTGGATTCTGGTGTTAGGCTTTGGGTAGCGTGTTTGTGTTTTGGTTTTTCTGTCTAGTGAAGGTCGCCTGGATTGGTATCCCCTAGACGTAGGTCGGAAGGACCGAACTGGGTTATCAAATTACTGTGTTCTTTACTGTTTTTGTTAAACCGTAGTTAGAACATCATAATAACATCCATAACAGAATCTTGAAGCATTAAGGGACCTACAAATTGGTATCAGAGCGAATTCTCTAACGTAACTGAGAAAATCCATTCATTCAAGATTCAAGAAACATGAGTCGAGAAGGAGCGTCTAACACTCGTCCGCCATTGTTCGATGGAATTGACTATGCCTATTGGAAAGCTAGGATGCGCAATTATTTGTTGGCACAAGGAGATGGTGTTTGGGATTCAGTTTTGGAGCCATGGACTCAGCCAACAAGAACTGTTCGAACTGGAGAAGGAGAAACGGCCACAACAACAATTCGACCCGCGACAAACGCCGAACTCACACAGGCCGAGAGGACTGCAAGATCAGCGAATTACACAGCTCTCAACGCGATCAATGGTGCTATGGATGAAGCGCAATTCAGGATGATTGCTAACTATACATCCGCCTATGAAGCTTGGAATTTCTTGGAGACTCAACATGAAGGTTCTGAAGATGTCAAGACAACCCGTCTACAACGCATTGAATCGATCTTTGACAGTTTGAGAATGTCGAATGATGAGGATATCACATCATATTTTGGAAGATTTCAAGATATTGTGAATCAGGCCACAGCTCTTGGAATGTCATTCGAAGGATCAAAGCTTGTGAGGAAATTTCTTAGGACTGTTTCTAAGAAAATATTCTGCAAAAGTGGCAGCCCTTGAAGAAGTTGAGAAGATCAAGACAATGTCCTTGAGGGAATTGGTTGGTATTCTTGAAACTTATGAAATCAATCATCTAGCCTCAGAGAAATCGAACAAGAACATTGCATTCAAGGCCGAAGATGAACCTGCTGATGACTTTGAAGAAGAAGTTTCTTTACTATCCAAAAGGATTGGAAAGATGCTTCAGAATAAGCATTTCAAGAAGTTTCAGAAGAAAAATCGTAGTTCTGACAACCCAGTGACGACGGAGAAGCAGAACAACAGATTTGAAAAGAAATCTGATAGGAAGTTCAAAAAGTTCAAGAAGGACAAAGATGTTGATAAGTCTGATAAATCTTCTGAGATTATATGTTTTGAATGTGAAGGAAAAGGCCATGTGCGAGCTGAATGTCCTACTGCAAAGAAGAAGAGTAGAAAAGCACTTCAAGCTACCTTGAGTGATGAGTCTGAAGTTGAAGCTGAGGATGAACAATCAAGTGATGATGAGGATGCCGTTGCATTTGTGACAAGAGAAGCTAGTCCTACCCCTTCCACAGGTAACTGTGAGTCAATACAATTAATTACTGACATTTCTTCTATTGTTACAGCTGAATCAGGTAGTCTCTATAAAGAACTAGTTGATATCTATGAAGAACTCAAAGAGGAATATGAAGAAGCTGTACAGGAGAATGAGCAGTTGTTGAAACAACTCACTGACATCCGTCTGACTCTGGATAAAGCAGAAGCTGAGAAGATTAAGGCCATTGATGATCTAAAAGTTCTTAAGGGAAAGTATGATGAAGTGAAGCTTCAGATTACTACTGTGACTAAAGAGAAGGAATCATTCAGAGAGGAATCTATTAAATTGAAAATTAGAGTTGCTGACCTAGAGAAGATGACCAAAGGGAAAGGTAAACTTGATGAAGTTCTGTTTATTGGATAAAGCTACAGAGACATGACTGGTATTGGGTACAAGAATCAAGCATCTACTGGAAAAAGACTATTTGTTAGTGGTGGAAATCTGAATGCTGAAGCAAGTTCACTGACACATCAGGATGTTCCCACATCACCCAAACGACGAAGAGACTGTCTCTATTGCAGCTTACCTGGTCACACAGCTGAAACCTGCATGAGGATTGTTCGTGATCTCATGAATGGTCGCCCAATAGTCTGGCCCCATGAAGATTTAAAGAAAAAGATCAGAATCCAAATGGAGTGGGTGCCTAAGAGAAAGGAGAGTAAATGCCTTGTTGTTCTATCATCACAGCAACAACCACGGTCCAGAAAATGGTATTTTGATTCAGGTTGTTCAAGGCATATGACAGGTAGTAAGGAGATTCTAAACAACTTTACAGATAAAGATTGTGGAGATGTAGTTTTTGGCGATGGTGCTAGAAGCAAAATCACTGGTTATGGTAATGTAAAGGATGGTGAACTTTCTAAACTCTCTAGAGTCTATCATGTTGAAGGGCTTACTAATAATCTCATTTCAATTAGTCAATTATGTGATGAAGATTCCCTTGTTATTTTTAATAAGCATTTTTGTCAAGTGTTTGATTGCAGGAGAGATACATCATGACAGGCAAAAGATCTAAAAATAATTGCTATAGTTTGGAAGCTAATCTGGCACAGGCACTAGTAAGCAAGGATGATCTCACAAACCTATGGCACAAGAGGCTTGGACATCTCAACTATCAAACCATGTATAAACTAAGTTGTTCAGCCGCTGTTAGAGGTCTGCCAAAACTACAGAATAACAAAGACCTTGCTTGTGTGGACTGTTCAAAAGGAAAGCAAACCCGAGCTCAACATAAGAAGACTGATGGAGTCTCTACAGATCATTGCTTAGAACTGATTCATATGGATCTTATGGGTCCAACAGAAACTGAAAGCCTAAATGGCAAAAGGTATGTTTTAGTTTGTGTTGATGATTTTTCGAGATTCACTTGGGTATGTTTTCTCAGGAGCAAAGATGAAGCCTTCTAACACTTTGAAAAGCTAAGTCTGAAGTTGATGAATGAAAAGCAAACCAAAATTCAAAGGATCCGTTCTGATCATAGACGTGAGTTTGAGAATCAGGAGTTTGAACTTTTCTGCAACAACCATGGAATTTTTCATGAGTACTCTGCCCCAAAGACACCTCAACAGAATGGGATTGCTGAAAGGAAGAATAGAACACTACAAGAGATGGCTCGTTCAATGCTACATGCTAGTACACTTGGGAAGTCATTTTGGGCTGAAGCAATTTACACAGCATGTCACATCATCAATCGTGTGTTGTTGAGACCTCACACTAACAACACTCCATATCAAATCTGGAATGGTAAAACTCCTACTGTTAAATACTTTCATATTTTTGGATGTAAATGTTTTGTCTACAGGGATAGAGAGCAAATTAAGAAGTTTGATGCTAGAGCTGAGGAAGGTTGGTTTTTGGGATATTCTAACAATTCTAGAGCTTATCGAGTTTATTTGATTCAGTCCAGAAAGGTTATTGAGTCAGTAAATGTTTTATTTGAGGATAAGTATGCTTTACCTAGAAAGGATGATGATAGTAGTATTCCTAGTACTGATACTGCCTCAGTCAACCCTGATGTTAGTACATCCAGTCAACAACAGTCTGAAGGAATAGTTATTGATGATGAAGGAGATACTAATCATGAAGATAACTTAGAGGATGCTGATTAAAGTTCTAAAGATGTTATATCTGACAAGAGAAGAGGTCTAAGGACTCTAAAGCATCACTCACAGCAAGATATTATAGGTGATCCTAGTGCTCAACGTTTGACTAGAAGCAAGAAGGTTAATTACAGAGAATTAGCTGGATTAAACTGCTTTATATCTAGAGTGGAACCTAAGAATGTTTCAGAAGCTCTTAAAGACGAATACTGGATAGCAGCCATGCAAGATGAGTTATTTCAGTTTGAAAGGAATGATGTTTGGGAGTTGGTGGAACAACCACAGAACATCAACATTATTGGTACAAAATGGGTCTTTAGGAATAAGACTGATGAGCAAGGCAACATTATAAGGAATAAAGCTCGCCTAGTTGCTCTAGGTTTTACACAGATAGAAGGTCTGGATTATGGTGAAACATTTGCACCTGTTGCAAGGATGGAAGCTGTTTGAATTTTGTTAGCATTTGCATGCTCTATGGATTTCAAGTTGTATCAACTGGATATCAAGACAGCTTTCTTAAATGGGAAGATCAAAGAGGAGATATTTGTGGCACAACCTGCTGGTTTTGAAGATCCATCTAGACCAAATCATGTATATCGAGTAAAGGGTGCACTCTATGGACTAAAGCAAGCTCCTAGAGCTTGGTATGATCGATTGTCTTCATTTCTCATTCATAATGGATATAAGAGAGGAGAAGCTGATAAGACGATGTTTGTGAAGCATGAAGACAACCACTTTATAATTGCACAGGTATATGTTGATGATATAATTTTTGGATCGACGTCAGAACATCTCAGAAACAACTTTGTTCAAGCTATGCAATCAGAGTTCGAGATGAGCATGATGGGAGAGTTGACTTACTTTTTAGGACTTCAAGTGAAACAAATGAAAGATGGAATGTTTCTTAGTCAAGAAAAATATGCTCGGAATATGCTAAAGAGATTCAAATTGGAAGATAGTAAGATTGCTAGAACTCCTCAAGGTCAACAACTGAAACTCTCAAAGGATGATCAAGGAGCTAGTGTAGATCAGAAACTATATAGAAGTATGATTGGAAGTTTACTTTACTTAACAGCTACTAGACCCGACATATCCTTTAGCGCTGGAGTTTGTGCTAGATTTCAAGCAAATCCTAAGGAAGTGCATTTGAAAGCTGTTAAACGCATCATGAGATATGTGAAAGGAACTATTGGATTAGGGATTTGGTTCTCTAAAAGATCAAGCTTGGATTTGATAGGGTTCACTGATTCGGATTGGGCTGGCTGTTGTGATGACAGAAGGTCAACAACGGGAGGATGTTTCTATCTAGGAAATAATCTTGTATGTTGGTTTTCTAAAAAGCAGAACATAGTTGCACTTTCTACAGCGGAAGCAGAGTATATAGCTGCAACGTGCTGCTGCTCACAATTGATGTGGATGAAACAAGTTTTGTGTGATTATGGGATCAAGAAGGATGATTTCAAGGTGTATTGTGACAATACAAGTGCAATTAACATTTCAAAGAATCCTGTTCTACATAGCCGCAGCAAACATATTGATATAAGGTATCATTTTATAAGAGATTTGGTTGAAGAGGGTGTGTGCAACATTGAACATATTGGGACGTTGGAACAACGTGCTGACATCCTTACTAAAGCACTCGACGGTGAAAGGTTTGAAACACTTAGATCTATTATGGGCCTTTGTTACTCAAATTAAAATTTGATACATGTTTATGTTTATTTTACACTTTTACACTTGATCTAGCCCATAAGATTTTCAGGCCCAATTCATTTTTGGATAAAGTTTTCGCAACCGTCGTCCTTGGGGTCATGATGACTGCAAACTGACGCCCCCAGTCACGTCGCACGTCAAAACGAAACCGTCGTCTCTCTTTCGCCTCTTCATCTTCGGTTTTCTCTCTTTAAATTTGTAATTTGAGTTTCATTCTACCACACTTCTGTTTTGAGCTTGAGTTTTGCAGATAACTTAGCAATGGCTTCGTCTTCCTCGACAAATTTGCCCGAGAAAGTTTCTGAACCAGTTTCCACTACCTCCGAACCCCCAATCACCTCAGAAACACCCAATCCCTCTGAAAATGTTGAGGAACCAAATACTACTGCTGAAAATACTACTCAAACCTCCACTGAAGCTGTTGAAACCCAACTTGCAGAGTTTGCTGAGAATGCCGAGCCTATTATCACTATGTATCCTACCCCTCCTCGTAGTCCAGTGCAAAATCCTCCTCAGGATCCTACTTCAAACCCTACAGACAAATCCACTGAAAACCCCACTGAAAATACTCCAAATCCTGCCGATGCTGAAGCCGAACATGTCCAGGAAGAAGAAGATCATATTCTGCCACATGATGAACCAGAGGTTCCAGATCAAGCTGATGTTGGAACAGAGGTCCGACGACCTACTACTAGGTCTTCACAGAGAAAGAAGCGGAGCACCTCTACCAGTGATGTTGGTACACCTGCGAAACGACCAAGGACCCAGAGGACGCCAGAGAAAACAAAGAGGGATTTACAGTCACAACGAGCGTTCAACATGACATATTTCACCAAGGAAATGATGCTGTTCGGAACCAAAGATCTTGTTAATAGAAAATTCATCCCAGAGGAGACTTTTGTCCATTCTTCATACACGGACCTAGGGTTCGTTGAGTTCCTTGAAGAAAGACATCTACTAAAGTGGGCAAGGGTGTTTAAAGCCTACTCTCCAACACTGGTCAGAGAGTTCTACGCCAACTTACACCCTGAAGTTCTCAACAAGAAGTCTCAGTGGTTTGGTAAGATATACATTAGAGGCAAGTTTATTGATTTAACTCCTGGTGTTATCAATGCGCTGTTAGAACTTGCACCAAACGACGATCTTGGTGATCCACTGGAGTATTTGCCTCATTCGCCTGCCGATATAGCCTACACTATTTCAAATCAGAGGGCTTTTGACTTTGGCCGGAAGAAGTGCAGTGTTTCTGATATGACCATGAAATTTCACTGTTTGTTCTATTTGTGTCGTGCAAACATCCTGCCAACATCCAACGCCTCACAGCCTTCACTGGAAATGGGTAAACTTTTGTTTTGTATTGATTCTGGAATAGAACTTATGAATTTTGGTCTTCTGGTTTTGAAGCGTATGCTAGGTTTTACTCGTGATCTAATCACCAAGACTGCTAGTTTACCATACCCTGGCCTTATCACATTGTTGCTGCATCAAAATGGCATTAAGACAAAGAAGGATGACCTGATCAAGATAAATGCACATTCCCCTTCCAATGAGCTTTGTGATAAGCATAATGACTTCAAGGAAGGACCACCACCGTGTGGTACTGATCTCATTTTGCAGATCAAGTCTGAGTTGCTTGCCCTTAGTGACAAGCAGACCAAGATCAGTCAGGAAGCCATTGCCACCAAGCGCAAGATTGCACAGATAATGAGTATGCTTCCAGGATCTCTTTCCCCAACTCGCAAGGCCTCTTCAAGTGGAGCTCGTTCTGAGGAGCAGGATCCATTTGCTGATGAGGAAGAGGATTCTTCAGATGGAGTTGTTTGATCCATCAAGGGGGAGAAACAAGTGTGGTGGTGTCTATTTTGGTGAAGGTCATCTCCATGTGGTATGGTTGTTGGTACATTTGGGTAACACATTTCTGACTAAACTTTTTAATGCTTTTGGTGATTGTCTGATGACTGATGGATGTTTGAACTTTGTGCTGATGACACTATTTTGCTGATTGTGTTTGTTTGTTTTTGGATGAACTGTGATGGACTATTGACTCTCTAAAACTGTCGTCTTGTTTGGAACTTTACTTTGTTGATATTTTGTTATATTGGTTGATGTGCTTATCTATCATAATCTGAATTGCTTATTGTTTGTTTTTCTGATAGACACCTTGTTTGATGGATCATCATCTCCATGAAATGTGGGGGAGATTGTTAATACATTGTTATGACAACTTAACCTTGTACTTTTCATTGAGATGTTTCTCAGGTGTTGGCACATCAGGTTGACGACGACAGTTAACTCTGCTGGTAGTTATGTCTTTTGTATTCTTTATATAAGTGCAGAGTCTGTAATCTAAATGTAGAATTTCATTGAGTGATTTTACTTGTATTCATTCTTAGAGATTACAGAGAGAAAGTTTTGAGAGAGTCTTGTAAATGTTCTTCAAGATTTCATAGAGTGAGATATTTTAGAAGAACAAGATTAGATTGAGTTTACATAGGAATATCTGAAGGTATTGTGATCTTCAATATTCAAGAAAGTTCTGGAGGAATTCAAGCGATCAAAGAAGAAAGCCATGGAGAACGACAAACAGCGTTTCTGCCTTTGAAGATTCCATTTAGGGTGAGATCCCTACTGGCGTGTTGAGGGGGAGTTTCAACAACGCTAGCTCGACTGGATTGTATCATCTAGTGGTAGAGTTTGGATTCTGGTGTTAGGCTTTGGGTAGCGTGTTTGTGTTTTGGTTTTTCTGTCTAGTGAAGGTCGCCTGGATTGGTATCCCCCAGACGTAGGTCGGAAGGACCGAACTGGGTTATCAAATTACTGTGTTCTTTACTGTTTTAGTTAAACCGTAGTTAGAACATGTAACACCCCGGTTTTTGGTTACCCAGGTCGGGATGTCACCGCCACATCTCCCTAGTAAGACACGGTTTCTCCGAGCTTACTAAAGAGATGCAAGGCTAGGTATTGCAGTATTTAAAAAACATTTAAATCATTCAAAATAGCCCATACAATATAATTCGAAAATAACAATAGCATAGCGCAGCGGAAATATTTGGTTTAGTACAGTATCGCAGCGGAAAATATAAAAAGGGCCGACATGGCCAAAACACGGGTTAAAGAGGCCCGTTCATAATATAGTCAGTGCGAAATTTAAAAGCAAAATAAGTGTTTCCCAAAACCCCATGCATGAATCGTGCTCACTCATGCTCATTCCACATATTCTGTAAGGAAAGGAATAAAAAAATGGTTTTGGTCAGCAAAATTGCTGAGTAAGTTAACACATGCATGATCGTAGGGTTTAAAAGCCATTAATTTAATAATTTAACAAAAGCATGATAATAACATGATATATAATTTAATCTAATCAAGTATCCAATAGCATAATTTATCTCAGGGCTCTATTTAATAGCACATATCACAAGGTTTAAGATAAAAGCCATAATTTAAATAAAGCATTTAAATAATCTAATTGGACAACAACATAATTTAATCTTATATAATTTAATTTAGAATCCCCGTTACATCCCCGATTTGGTATTTCAAAGTTTCACGATAGCATCGCGATGTCAACAAGTTTAGCCGGTAGACCGGCGGCCGCAACCGTATCAGCCATACCCAGTACCACTCCGGAGCCTCGGGAAACCCATACGGATATTCACGAGAGTGTAGGCTCTATATTTCGCCGTTTAGGCAATCCATATCTCAAGTTTAGCTCGCGGGGTCACCATCGTCCATTACGGCACGAAGTGAATCGTTAGGGGGCACCCTGCAGAGCACTCACCCCTAATTTTAATTTATCAAGTTTGTAAGGGGATTTAATTTTTAAAATCCGACTCCAATTGTACTTATTTAAAAATAATATCTCAACTCGTTTCAACCCTAAAAGTTAATTCCATGTTTCAACAAGATTTCAAGATTTCGTTTCCGGTAAACCACAGTTTACTCTAAAATTCGTCTAAAATCAGATTTAATTCCAAAAATTCCAAAATTTCATATCTGACTCCGAAACGTCAAGATCTACAACTTTCGTGTTTTAACGTTTTCGATCCGAGATACCTAAGTAGGTCAAAATCACCAATTTTCGCAGAAGAGCAAATCTGTCCGAGTTTAATGTGTCACAGTTTAAAGATTTCGATTTCTACCATACCAATTCAACTCCAAATTTAATGAAATTTGACAGAGATCATCTTAAGACAATTATATACAACTTTCATGTTCGGCCAAAGATCTAAAACAGTCTGGATCCTATGTCAAAAACGTGATCAAGATCATTCCTAAGTTCTGTCCAAGATTTCAAGATCTAGATTCCAACAGTTTGGTTTCGGTGGGTTTTCACATATCAAATCAATTCCAAAAATTCTCAAAACTTTACAGTAGCTAGACCTAAGTCTTACGAACGTTTTTCGTGTTTTAAGTTTTTCCGTTTGAGTTCGTTTTAAGGTTCGGAAAAATTCAACAAATCTGTTGCGCCGGTAGAAAGTTTAGATTGACAGATTTTCGATTTCTTGTTAATCTTTTAGTTTTAAATGTTTTAATTCATCCCAAAACCATGTAAGAGTTAACTTACTGAGTTTATGAACGTCGGGGATCGTCTATTCGAAGGCGTGGCTTCCCGTCTACCGTTCCTCCTCTCCGTTCGTCGGGTTCTACGATCTAGATCCAATTCGAGGTGTAGAAAGAAAAAGGAGATGATTAGGATTCGTTTTCGAATCGTTTATTGAATAAAGATTGGATCGAGACTTACCACGACTATGGAGATCTGTAGAGAAACTCGTCCAACAACGTTCGTCTTGGTTTCGTGCCTCCGACGACTCCGGATTTAGGGTTTCGAACGTATAGAATGTTGTAGGGTTTTGTAAACTTGTTTGGGGCTCCCAAGGGCTTTATTTATAGATTTCCCAAGCCCTAGGGCGTCCAACATCTGACCTAAAGGTCTTGGGTCGAGAGATGTTCAACCGAAAGTCGAAAATCCGCGTTCGGGCGAGAGATTCACGCAACGGGCGAATCTGTCAAGTGGCGCGGTCGTGGCACGCTGTTTCTTGTTTCACCGCGCGGCCACCGCGCGGCACTCGCCTGGACTTCGGTCCGGGCGGGTCGTGCGATCCGTCGTGCTTTTCCGCCTCTCTTTCGGGTTTCTATCCCTCTATGCTCCCGAATTCCGATTCCCGGGGTATATTCGGGCTTCTACTTTCTCTCTAAATTTTCACTCGGGTCTAATTGGATGTTTTGGACTGTGTCGGGTTTTGGTGTACAATTTATTTATCCTTAATCAATTCTTTTTATTTAATTAAATTCCTTTAATTCCTTTTTAAGTTAAAATCTCATTTCTCATTTCCTTATCTTTATTTATTTATTTGCTGGACTCATTTATTTATTTACGGTATTTATTTTATTTATTATTTATTTATGTAATTATCATTTTATTTTATGATGGAAAATTCACGGGTATCACAGTCTACCCTCCTTAAGAATCAACTTCGTCCTCGAAGTTGTGTTTCGGCTTTTTTCGTACTAAAGGTCTTGTGTTTGTTTTATATGTTGTGACTGAACTTAGAATTAAAACTTCTAAGCTGCCTACGTACCCGGTAAAGGGATCAAGCCATAACGTAGTTCAACAATTTACAAAACTGCACGAAAAGTAGGTGGTATGACATCCTCTCCCCCTTAAGATTGCAGTTATGTCCCCATAACTGTGTCGGTATCGGTTTGGAACAATGTCGGGTATCGTTCTCTCATGTCGGATTCTACTTCCCAAGTTGCCGTCTCACTTTCGTGGTTTGACCAAAGAACCTTGATCATTTTGACGGTTTTGTTCCTCGTTACTCGTTCCTTAGTATCGAGAATACGCACTGGGACTTCTTCGTAAGTCAAATCTTCATCGAGCTCAATTATCTCCGGTTGAAGTACATGGGTCGGGTCCGGCACATACTTCTATAGTTGCGAGACATGGAAGACATTATGAACTCGATCTAAGTGTGGTGGTAAAGCCAATCGGTAGGCTAGAGTTCCGACTCGTTCTAGAATTTCGTAAGGTCCTATATATCGAGGACTTAACTTTCCTCGCTTGCCAAAGCGCATCACCCCCTTCATGGGTGATATCTTTAGCATGACTCTATCTCCCACTTGAAATTCTAAGTCTCGTCGTCTCACGTCGGCATAACTCTTTTGACGGTCTTGTGCGGCTTTCATCTTCCCTTGAATCACTTTGATTTGTTGAGCCATGTCTTCGATAAGTTGTGGTCCCACTACCACGGACTTATCGTTTTCTTCCCAGCTCAATGGGCTTCGGCACTTTCGTCCATATAACGCCTCGAAAGGTGCCATGCCGATGCTAGCATGGTAGCTATTATTATAAGAGAACTCAATCAAGGGTAAGTGAGATTCCCAATTTCCTTTGAATTCCAACACACATGCTCTCAGCACGTCTTCTAGTGTTTGGATTGTCCTCTCGGTTTGACCATCCGTCATCGGGTGGAATGCGGTGCTCATTTTGATTTGAGTACCGAGAGCTTTTTGTAACTCCGTCCAGAAATGAGAGACAAATCTACTGTCTCTATCGGAAATGATATCATGTGGTACTCCATGTCGTCGTACCACATTATCAATGTAGGCTCGGGCCAATTGGTCCATAGTCCACGTGTCTTTCATTGGGATAAATATGGCTGTCTTCGTTAGCCTATCCACAATCACCCAAATCTTGTTCATGCCTTTAGGTGATCGGGGTAATCCCGAGACAAAGTCCATTGAGATGCTATCCCACTTCCAACTTGGAATCTCTAGTGGTTGCATCAATCCTAAGGGTTTATGTCGCACTGCCTTAACCTTTTGGCAGGTGAGACATCTCGCCACGAAGTTCGCCACTTCCTTCTTCATTCCCGGCCACCAATAGATCTTCTTTAGATCTTTGTATAGCTTGTCACCTCCGGGATGTACGGAATATGGCGTGTTGTGCCCTTCCTCCATCAACCTTTGTTTCAACTCAGCACATTTAAGAGGCACACACCATCTCCCTTTAAAACGGATGCTTCCATCCTCGTGGACAGCAAATCCTATTGCCTTTCCTTCGGCAATATACCCTTTTATCTTCTCGAGTTTCGGGTCGCCCGGTTGAGCGAGTCGAATCTCGTCTAATATTGGAGTTTCTACGACCATGGCATTGACCGTTTCTCTCACTGTGCCAGAATGCACAAGTTCTAACTCCAATCTTGCCAACTCCATGTACAATGCCGGCGGAATTACCAACGAGTTTGTCACGTGTTGGGTTTTCCGACTTAGGGCATCGGCTACCACATTCGCCTTCCCCTCGTGGTATGCTATCTCTAAATCGTAGTCTTTAATAAGTTCCAACCACCTTCGCTGTCTCAAATTCAACTCCTTCTGAGTGAATATATATTTCAAGCTCTTGTGGTCGGTGAACATTCGACACTTCCGCCCATAAAGATAATGTCTCCATATCTTTAGAGCGAAAATGACCGCTGCCAACTCCAGGTCGTGTGTCGGATAATTCTCCTCGTGGGGTTTTAGTTGGCGTGATGCATAGGCTACGACTCTCGAGTCTTGCATCAAGAGACAACCTAAACCTTCCTTCGAAGCATCGCTATATACTTCGAAGTCACCATTCTCTGATGGTAATGTTAATACGGGTGTGGTTGTGAGTCGTTTCTTCAGCTCTTGAAACGCGATCTCACACGCTTCGGTCCACTCGTATTCTGCTCCTTTCTTCAGTAACTGGGTCAAAGGACGTGCATCCTTGAAAAGTCCTTCACAAAGCGTCTATAGTATCCGGCTAATCCAAGGAAACTCCTTATTTCCGTTGGACTCTTGGGAGTTGCCCACTCTGTCACGGCAGAAACTTTTGCCGGATCCACTGATACTTCATCAGCGGATACTATATGTCCGAGAAATGCCACTTCTTTCAACCAGAAATCGCATTTCGACAGCTTGCCGTATAGCTGATTTCTTCGCAAGATTTCTAACACTTGATGTAGGTGTTTGGCATGCTCTTCCTCGCTCTTTGAGTAGATCAGGATGTCGTCGATGAACACTACGACGCACACCGCCACATCTCCCTAGTAAGACACGGTTTCTCCGAGCTTACTAAAGAGATGCAAGGCTAGGTATTGCAGTATTTAAAAAACATTTAAATCATTCAAAATAGCCCATACAATATAATTCGAAAATAACAATAGCATAGCGCAGCGGAAATATTTGGTTTAGTACAGTATCGCAGCGGAAAATATAAAAAGGGCCGACATGGCCAAAACACGGGTTAAAGAGGCCCGTTCATAATATAGTCTAAGTGCGAAATTTAAAAGCAAAATAAGTGTTTCCCAAAACCCCATGCATGAATCGTGCTCACTCATGCTCATTCCACATATTCTGTAAGGAAAGGAATAAAAAAATGGTTTTGGTCAGCAAAATTGCTGAGTAAGTTAACACATGCATGATCGTAGGGTTTAAAAGCCATTAATTTAATAATTTAACAAAAGCATGATAATAACATGATATATAATTTAATCTAATCAAGTATCCAATAGCATAATTTATCTCAGGGCTCTATTTAATAGCACATATCACAAGGTTTAAGATAAAAGCCATAATTTAAATAAAGCATTTAAATAATTTAATTGGACAACAACATAATTTAATCTTATTTAATTTAATTTAGAATCCCCGTTACATTCCCGATTTGGTATTTCAAAGTTTCACGATAGCATCGCGATGTCAACAAGTTTAGCCGGTAGCCCGGCGGCCGCAACCGTATCAGCCATACCCAGTACCACTCCGGAGCCTCGGAAAACCCATACGGATATTCACGAGAGTGTAGGCTCTATATTTCGCCGTTTAGGCAATCCATATCTCAAGTTTAGCGTGCGGGGTCACCATCGTCCATTACGGCACGAAGTGAATCGTTAGGGGGCACCCTGCAGAGCACTCACCCCTAATTTTAATTTATCAAGTTTGTAAGGGGATTTAATTTTTAAAATCTGACTCCAATTGTACTTATTTAAAAATAATATCTCAACTCGTTTCAACCCTAAAGGTTAATTCCATGTTTCAACAAGATTTCAAGATTTCGTTTCCGGTAAACCACAGTTTACTCTAAAATTCGTCTAAAATCAGATTTAATTCCAAAAATTCCAAACTTTCATATCTGACTCCCAAACGTCAAGATCTACAACTTTTGTGTTTTAACTTTTTCGATCCGAGATACCTAAGTAGGTCAAAATCACCAATTTTCGCAGAAGAGCAAATCTGTCCGAGTTTAATGTGTCACAGTTTAAAGATTTCGATTTCTACCATACCAATTCAACTCCAAATTTAATGCAATTTGACAGAGATCATCTTAAGACAATTATCTACAACTTTCATGTTCGGCCAAAGATCTAAAACAGTCTAGATCCTATGTCAAAAACGTGATCAAGATCATTCCTAAGTTCTGTCCAAGATTTCAAGATCTAGATTCCAACAGTTCGGTTTCGGTGGGTTTTCACATATCAAATCAATTCCAAAAATTTTAAAACATTTACAGTAGCTAGATCTAAGTCTTAGGAACGTTTTTTGTGTTTTAAGTTTTTCCGTTTGAGTTCGTTTTAAGGTTCGGAAAAATTCAACAAATCTGTTGCGCCGGTAGAAAGTTTAGATTGACAGATTTTCGATTTCTTGTTAATCTTTTAGTTTTGAATGTTTTAATTCATCCTAAAACCATGTAAGAGTTAACTTACTGAGTTTATGAACGTCGGGGATCGTCTATTCGAAGGCGTGGCTTCCCGTCTACCGTTCCTCCTCTCCGTTCGCCGGGTTCTACGATCTAGATCCAATTCGAGGTGTAGAAAGAAAAAGGAGATGATTAGGATTCGTTTTCGAATCGTTTATTGAATAAAGATTGGATCGAGACTTACCACGACTATGGAGATCTGTAGAGAAACTCGTCCAACAGCGTTCGTCTTGGTTTCGTGCCTCCGACGACTCCGGATTTAGGGTTTCGAACGTATAGAATGTTGTAGGGTTTTGTAAACTTGTTTGGGGCTCCCAAGGGCTTTATTTATAGATTTCCCAAGTCCTAGGGCATCCAACATCTGACCTAAAGGTCTTGGGTCGAGAGATGTTCAACCGAAAGTCGAAAAATCCGCGTTCGGGCGAGAGATTCACGCAACGGGCGAATCTGTCAAGTGGCGCGGTCGTGGCGCGCTGTTTCTTGTTTCACCGCGCGGCCACTGCGTGGCACTCGCCTGGACTTCGGTCCGGGCGGGTCGTGCGATCCGTCGTGCTTTTCCGCCTCTCTTTCGGGTTTCTATCCCTCTATGCTCCCGAATTCCGATTCCCGGGGTATATTCGGGCTTCTACTTTCTCTCTAAATTTTCACTCGGGTCTAATTGGATGTTTTGGACTGTGTCGGGTTTTGGTGTACAATTTATTTATCCTTAATCAATTCTTTTTATTTAATTAAATTCCTTTAATTCCTTTTTAAGTTAAAATCTCATTTCTCATTTCCTTATCTTTATTTATTTATTTGCTGGACTCATTTATTTATTTATGGTATTTATTTTATTTATTATTTATTTATGTAATTATCGTTTTATTTTATGATGGAAAATTCACGGGTATCACAGAACATCATAATAACATCCATAACAGAATCTTGAAGCATTAAGGGACCTACAGTGACTAATTGATTATGAGTGGTATGTTTATTAAAGGAAAGCTGAAATACTCTACTCAGTCTGGGAAATATCCCAAAATAATATGGATATAGATAAGTAATATATGTATAAAGAAACGATGAGGGTTCTGAATCATCTAAGTAAAATGCTAGAGTGCTCCAAGAATATAGATAAGGAGCTAGACGAAATGTAGGGTATTACTTCCCTTAAAAAGGATTTGAGAATTAAGTCTACAAAATATAATTCCAAAATTACTTGCAGTAATTATCTTGGGGTTTAAAAATATGAACATTCTAATTTTCCGCGCGCTATATTTGAACAGCGTGGAGGGAGTTATTATTCATAGAATGTTCCTCAGATTCAAATAATACAGAGAATTAAAACTCCTCGCGATAAGATTCTCAAGAACACGGCGAGGTTGTTCAACTCCCTTTTATAAGCTAGGTGATATACATATATAGCGATGATTTATTTGGCTTCCTTATGAAAAGGAACCAATTGTGATGCTGTCTCAGAATGCTCCATCGCTTTGTTCAAATGGACAAGGCGTGGATTCTGGGATAACATATTATTTAGTGCAAGTGTAAAGGTAAGGTTCCTCGCGTCATTCCTTTGCTGGAGTAAAGCAAGAAGAAGTTCATGCATGAAGGTAAATACATGGAAAATATGTCGTAGTTATTTATGTGATTATTTTCCATTGTAATATAATTTAAAAATATCAGAGTAAAACACATGTAATATTTATTTACTAGCAGTTGCGTGATATTTAAAAATATGTTGCGTGAAGAAGTTTATGCGTGATATTTATTTGCGTGACTTTAAATGCTGGAATTAGTTAATACTCCCTCCGTCCCACCAATCTTGTCATGTTTGATTTTTTTACACTATTCATTGTTTAACTTTGACTCAATATTATTGCAAGTATAGATTTGAAAAAAATAATCAAGTTGGGTCTTGTTAGAATCATATCATCTGTAGTTTTAGAATATGTATTTTACATAATTTTTCATTATACATATTTTAAGATATTAATGGTTAAAAACGTGCATTGAATTGTGTGCAAAAGTCAAACAAGACAAGTTAAGTGGAACGGAGGGAGTATTTATTAAATGCTAGTAAAACACGCATAAACTTTAAATGCTGGAATTAACTAATACAGTATATATTAAATGCAGGAATTAGCTAAAGCATTAGTTTATGCGTGACTTATTACATGGAAAATATGTTATTTTTTGGCCAGTACTTACCATAGAGCAGCTTCGTTTATTTCAACCTTATATGCAATGCTTGATGGTTCCATCCTCATCATTCTCTCACACCATCCTATTGAACTACACATACGAGTGGTCAATATGCTTTCCGTAGTTTTGATGGTTCAGGATGGTCATCTGTAAATGGGAGATACTGTTAGCTTGAAGATCATTGTGTGGTTGTTACTTGTTAATGGGATGGAAAGAAGTGTGTGTCAGTTACACCTCCCATGTTCATTTAGGACTCTAAATTATTGTTTAATGAATAATGCAACACTTCTTCCCAGCACCAAAAAAAATAAAAAAAATTCTTTTCCCACTTCAGAACATCTTTGCACGCTTTAACAGGGTAAGTTAGAAGATTGAAGAGTGTTGGTTTTACGACATTTGTTTTTCCACTAACATTTACATTGAACTCAAAGATTCGTCCTAGCTAAAGCATTGTACGATTTGACCTCAAAAGTAAACCCTGGATGCGAGCTTCATTTGATCATTTACATTCCATAATGCCATTTTGATGGTAAATTTAGAATGTTGATGTTGTTGTAGAGTGTCTAGGAAAGGAATTCAGAAGCATTTCGAATATGCATTGGCAGAATAATGCTTGTGGTCTGTATGTTTGGTTGGGTGTTGATCTTGCTTTTGTTGTTTTTGTAGCTGGTGCCTACTGTCTTCAAAATAATTATAATTTCTTTTTATTGACACTATAAGATATTCATTTTAATTAAGTGATGCCAGCATTGAAATTGCTTAGCTTATTGTGTTCATTCGTTGATGTTTTGATCTTAATTCATATGTACACAATTTAATTTCTTGCTACTGCTTAAAATAGGGATTTTGCACACCTACCATTTTCAAGAGAATGCCCACATTTTGTAGTTGTATCTATTCACTTTTTAAATTTCTAACAATTTCTTTGAGCTTTGATTTAGTTGAAAAATGTAGCATCGGATTAATACATATTTTGTTGTTTGATTTGACGACCCTTCAATCTTTAGGATAAATTGCGTTTTAGAAGTCCCCATTGTGCATGTTACAATTGAAGAAAGATGTTTGCATTTAATTCTGTGACTTTTGATAATAGCTTGTAGAGTTTAAATTTTAATTTTTAAGCTAGATGGTGTATTGAAGTGTGTTGAGATGAAGGGATTGCCTTTGTTGTTTCTTCAATAAATCACAGGTGAATTATTTTAATTATGTGGAGCAATTCTTGATGCTTAGCCCTTCTTGAAATTGGGTTTTGCTAAAAATTTAGTTACTGTCGTTCTGCAACTGGACTTGTATCTTATTTGTCATACTCTGCTTTTGTTTATGTCAACTATTGTTTCCTCTTCAATATACTCTTGCAATTTATTCTAATTTTCTGTATGTTCCTTGAATGTATTTTTCTATCCAAGCTGCTCCTTTGCCCACTCACCCTTGCTGCTCCGCCTCTGCTGCTTTCACCTTGTCACTGCAACATCTCAGTAATAATTCTAAATTCTTTCGTCTCTAAAATTATTACCTGCTTTATGCTTACTACCTTGCCAAAATACAGGTCATTCTTTGTGATTTTATTCTCTATTATTGTGGTTTGTTCACCATTATTGTAGATATGCTGTTCTCCCTCAACTGTAATGGAGGAGGAGCAAGTAATAAATACTACCATATGTATGGATCTTATCTTTTGCACCTTATATTCAAGTTTCAAGTCTTGTATTATTATGCAATCCTTTTATTATCATTAAGATTAAGAGTCTGGAAACTTACAAAATTTCGATGTGTTTGATTAATCTCACGACAAATATTGATCCTTTGCCATGACATAGCTCTTTCAGCAGGTTAGATATATGTGCAAGCTTATATTATCTGTTATTAATTATTGTTGTTGTGCTATTTATTTTCAAATTCTTCTCAAATAAAAATATGAAAATTGTTTAGCAATAAGGTTGGACTGGTTTGAATTTGAAAATTTTGATATATTCAGAATATAGGGTGCTCAATGTGAGTCCCAAAGCATCCGAGAGATGGTTACCCCAAATTGATTTTGTTTACAAGATAGGGAGCTTCACAATGCTCCATCAACCATTACTTGCTTCAACTCCTCCAGCTCAAACAATTCCAGGTTCACTTGCCTATGCTCCAACCTTTGGTGCCTTCTTTCATACGAAATTTCTTGCATTTGTTGTTTCTCTCTCTTTTTTCTTTTTTCTTTTTTACCCCAAAACTCAGATTGAATGATAAAATTCATAATGTTTTTCCTTCACCGCGCGCGCGACCCGAACGAGTTCTAGTATATAGATTTTTTTTTTTTAAATTTGAGAGGCTACCCAAAAGGCGAAGAAACTAAATGAGGGGTTGCTAGATCAGCAATTTGAGCTATTGTGGGATTTCAAAGAGGAGATATTAAGAAAGTAACCCTGGTTCAACCATGGAAATTGAGACAATTGGGAGTGATTCTAGGAATAGGCTTGATAGGATCTACATATTACTTCATGCAATGAAAGTTGGTTTTATAGCTGGCTGTAGACCTATTTTTTTGGTATGGATGGTTGTTGATTAAAAGGGCCACGTGGGGGCATATTACTGATAGCAGTTGGTATTGAAGCAAATAAGAACTAGCATATGTTGTAGTGCTTCTGAAAATACAGACACATTGTCATGATTTATGAATCTTTGGAAATGTGACTTTAACATAGTGTACACAACAATGTTTACAATAATGTCTGATAAGCATAAAGGTATTCACTTTCACCATTATATAATATAAATTTACAAGGGTTTTTTGAAAAAAAAGGTAAAAACGTCCTTTATCTTTCCAAAAATTTCAAATCCGTCCTTTTTTTATTTTATTATCGATTTAGTCCGCTACAAATGCTAATTATGTTCAAATCAGTCCCTTTTTCACTAATTATATTCTAATTACTGACGTGGCAAGGGTTTTAATTTAAACCTGACACGTGTGCATAATATTAGTCATTTTTCTTTTATCTTTTGTCAATTCAGTCCTAAACTTTTATTTTGTTCTATTTAGTCCTCTACCCCAATCACTCATTTTTATATTAATTGGCCTCAAACCTTTCAAATTATTTCATTTTAGGCCCAGAACCTTAAATTTTTTATTATTACTAATACATTTATCAAATAAATGCCCAACATACTTCCGTAAATAAAATTAAATACCAAACCTCATACATTGGGTTTGACCGCCTTGTTACCGGGTCTTTGAAGTTCCGAATTTTACGGACTCTCTCTAACCACCCGACCGTAACGATGGTTCATTGGTTCTGGTTTCCTTCAGCAACAATCAGCACAATCATACTTTGTGGACAATAAAATTCAGGCTATTTTTTTAATATTTTTAATAATATTAATATTTTTCAATAAAACCAAGGCTTCCTGTATCCATAACCTTCCAAAAATTCAAGTTAAATCATTTACTCAAATATTGCTACATCCTAAGGTAGGACGCAAAGTAAGATTCTGTTGATTGTTACTGAAGGAAACCAAAACCAATGAACAATCGGTTGCGGTCGAGTGGTTATTAGAGAGAGTCCGTAAAATTCCGGTACTTGAAAGACCCGATAACAAAGCAGTCGAACCCAATATATGAGGTTTGGTGTTTAATTTTATTTATGGAAGTATGTTGTGCATTTATTTGATAAATGTATTAGTAATAATAAAAAATTTAAGGTTCTGGGCCTAAAATGAAATAATTTGAAAGGTTTGAGGCCAATTAATATAAAAATGAGTGATTGGGGTAGAGGACTAAATAGAACAAAATAAAAGTTTAGGACTGAATTGGCAAAAGATAAAAGAAAAAGGACTAATATTATGCACACGTGTCAGGTTTAAATTAAAACCCTTGCCACGTCAGCAATTAGAATATAATTAGTGAAAAAAGGACTGATTTGAACATAATTAGCATTTGTAGCGGACTAAATCGGTAATAAAATAGAAAAAGGACGGATTTGAAATTTTTGGAAAGATAAAGGACGTTTTTACCTTTTTTTTCAGGGTTTTTTTTTTCCATTCACCAATACATGTCTGCTAATCCATATTTTTTTAGTGATTGGACTTATTCACGCTGAACAAGACATTTTCCCAGGAGCAGGTGATGTGATCTAAATCTTCTAGTCCTTTTTAGTTTTACAGCATGACACAATTTCTCCTTATTTTACAATTTACATTAATAAAATGCCAAACTCATTAGTTTGCATGCAATTAGATTTGTACGAGGCATTTGTTGGTGAATTTTCAGTCAGCTGGTTTTAGAGGGGCTGCATTCAGAAATTTCTTTTGGAAAGCTGCAACATCCACCACACCAAACCAATTCGAAAAATGCATTGATGAAATTAATAAGCTTGACCCAAATGCAGAAGTATGGCTAAGGGAAAGACTCCAAGTCAATGGTGCAGGCCCACTTCAAGGAGTATCGAAGATGTGATATTCTCACAAATAGCCCATCGTGACAATGCTCCATGAGTATCTAATGAAGAGATGGGTGTAGAATAGAGATATTCCTGACAACTCTCTAGCAGATGGATGGAGGTATCGTGTCATAGAATAACAAAAATAATTCAGATGAATATTGATAAGGTGTCTAATTATCTTGCTTTGAAGGTTGACCAAACGAACTTCCAATTGAATGTTATTTATGATAATTCTCAATATGTTGTTGATTTGAAAAATAGGGTGTGTGGTTGCAAGAGATGGCAGCTGAGTAGTTTGCCTTGTGTACACGTAGCTTCAATCAATGTCCTTAAATTAGATTTAGAGCCTCACGCACATAGGTGTTATACTGTGTCTAATTATAAGAAGGCTTATAATTCATATTCTTCCTTTGCAAGGCAAGGAAAAAAGGCCAAAGAGTATCATGATGGATATACTTCTCCAAATTATGAAAAAAAGGGCCCTGGAAGACCAATCACCCATAGAATACCAGAGGCTGGAGAGCAACCTAAAAAAGGGAGGATGAGAAAGCCTATAAACGTTGTATCTAAAGATGGCACTCAACTGAAAAGGCACCAAAATTCATTAAGATGTAGTAAATGCAAGCAATTAGGGCACTACACAAGGAGTTGCAAAAAAGAAATCGAAGCAGTGATGTCATAATAGGTAATGGTAATTTCATTATACTAATCTGTACAATGATTTCAAAACATACATACATACACACATAAACATTTTAACATAAATCAATGGATTTATATAGGATAATACTGTCACACGAATAAGTTCTTCAAACATGAGAATTGAAGATATAGATGAAACGTGTAGCCCGGTGAGTGTTTAGATGTTTGAAATACTTTATTCGAACTATTATCCAGATTGCTATGATTGTACAGTGGCTAATACTCAATTATTCTTATTGTTGCAGGTTAGTGAAGATCGCATGGGTGCAAGACCAGAGGATGTGACTCCTCCTCCTGCCACCCCACAGCCAGCCTCAGCCCACTCCAACCCAATAAACGTTGTTTCATCCAATCTCAAAGGTCATTGAACATAGTAATGGATGCACCTTTTTTTTTTACTACAACAAGGTGCTATGGATCCCTTGGTTACTAACTTGTTAAAATGGATTAACAAAAGAAAAAGGAAGATTAAGGATGAAGATGATAAACCGAAAACAAGAACAAGGATAGGGAAGCTTGGACCGCAACAAGAATCGTCGGGGGAAGCAATCAAGATGTTTGAAACCTTGACCTCATCCCAATCCTTCCACTCGAGCCTCGGTCGAATAATCAACTATGGAAGCTTCAATCCAAGGTTGATGAATGTTTCCCAACAAGCATTCAAAGGTGTTTGTGAGAGTGCGTGTAAACTCACAAGTGATCTTTTGAGAGAAATATCACGTTATGATTTCATTCAAGGCAAAAGATGAGTCTTACAAGTGATGGAGGAGGCATATATATAGTGCCAAAGCCCTACGTACATGTTACAAAGGAAGAAAAATGAAAAGAGGAAGAAAAATAAGGCCTGGTGTCGCTAGACTAGTGACTGGGTTGCTAGACTAGGGACTGGGTCGCTAGACTAGGGATTGGCGTCGCTAGACTGGCGTCAATAGACTAGCGACTGGCGTCGCTAGAGGGGGTTTAGCGACGCGGCGTCTAGCGACTGCGTCACTAGAGGGGGTCTAGCGACGGCGTCGCTAAAGGGGGTTTATCGACGTGAGAGGTGTCGTGATCCCTGGTCTAGAGACGAAGGCATGTGTTAGCGATGGCCATTCTTACAAAATGAAGTCTTATACTATTACAATAATCTCTAATATTATCCGACCATCTTCCGACTTTGACCAAAATTTGTCCGGCGACCGGCGGTGGTTCAGGCCGACCTCCGGCGAACTTCCGGTCAATTTTCCGGAGAGCTCCGTTTGACCTTCCGGCGATGCTCCGGTGCTCCAGTGGCTTCTCCGGTCAACTTCCGGCGACGGCCAACTTCCAGCCAACTTTCCAGCGAGCTCCGTTTGACCTTCCGGCGATGCTTCGATGCTCCGGCGGCTTCTCCGGTCATCTTCGATGACTCTCCGGTGACGGCGATGGCTTATTGCTTTAAATTTTGGGATTCCACAATTGGATTCCATCCGGACCCTTTAATTTAGTCAAGTCTTTTCTACCCTTGTCGGACCGGATCGGATAATCGGTTCGGTACATCCGGATTTTTACGGCATCCTCTCCCCCTTCAAAAGCTTTGGACTCCGAAGCTGTTAATGGAGTGCTGCCAATATCGATGGAATTGGATTCAAAATGATGATCTGCACAAAACGAAAACTATCAGAAAGAAACTGAAATGCTTGTCCTCGGAATTGAAATACTAGCAAAATTAATAAAATTATTGTTCAGAAAGAGTGAGGAATCTTCGGGCCCGGTTTCCATTGGAAAGTTTGGATTGCCGTCAGGTTAAGCTCCGGATCCGAGACTCCTGCAGAAAAAGGATCTTTATCAGATGAATCAATCTCATAAGTAATTGGAACATACATACCTGATTGATTCAGACAGTTTTCTTGATGCTCCCCGTGGGTACCTGAAAAATGAGTACACAATTCAGACATGTTACCATTACAGAATTTAGAAAAGTTGTGCATGGGGGCATCAAAATGCGACGAATTATGGACAAATTCTGGAATAATCATTGAGCACTGCTTGGTTGAACTGGTTTCGACTATTTTCCCTTTGGATTTGTCTTATTTCTTAGCCTTTCCTTTACGGGATTTATGATCTTCTTCTTCTTGTTGAAAATCCCGTAACAGGTTGTCGCGATCTATTTTTGCAGTGGTTGGAGACACAGAGAAGAGCAGTTGCTTCACTCTGTCATGCCTGAATGAAATCAAATTGTCCCTGCCGTAGTATATGGCATTCTTGTCGAATAGCCCGGGACGTCCGAGAAGGATGTGGCATGTATTCATTGGCATGACATCACAGGGAATTTCATCTTCATATGAACCGGATTTGATTGGTATTTTGACTCTCTTGGTGATTCGTGCAAGTCCATTGTTGTTCACCCATTGAAGTCGATCTGGCTCCGGGTGATCTTCGACAATTATTCCCATTCTGCGAATCACATAAAGACTGACTACATTAACAAAACTTCCGCTGTCTATGATAAAATAAGATGGATTATCAAAAATAGTGCATTGACAGTGAAAGAGATTCTCCCTTTGTTGTAGACCAGGTGTTAGTTGGTCTGTTTTCTCTGTAAACTCAGGGAATCGGGTAACCACAAATGACGAATATTGTTGATCAGGACTCAGAGCATATTCAGAGTATACACTTCCTTCCTGATCCGTGTAATCACCATGGTCTGAACCTTCGTCATGATCATAATCGTGATCTGCAGCAGCGGTTGATCCACATATGTCTTCTTCAGAATTGGAGAAATTATGCATGCTTGACTCTGAACTTGACTGTTTTTTCAGAGTAATTTCTCCGGCTCCAACTCTAGTTATGAGTGTCATAGGTTCCAGTTGACATTGACATGTTGACATGAATAGTTCCAACTGTATCTGATCTGCTGCTTCTGATAGTTGGCGTTGTTCTGCCTTGTGAATTTGCACACTTGGTCTTTTCAGTGTTGACGTGATATAGCCTTTCAATAAACGTTGCATCGTCTATTGCTTGCTCAATACTTTTATACCTGAATGGCTTCTTGTGTTGAATGTGGCAGAAAATGTCAGGATGTATTCCCTCAAGAAAATGTCTCCATTCTCTCTCCTTTGTCTCTCGAATGCCTGCTCGTTGTTTCAATCTTTGTAAGCGTCGGGCATACTGCTGTACAGATTCTCCATTATATTGCACTATATCCTTGTATTCCTTTTCAGCTTGTTTGCGTCCAGCATAGTCAGGAATTAGTGCTTTCGGTGGGGCGTGTTGTTTGTCTTCACTCCATGTCACCTTCCATGAATTTCCAGATTCACGCCCCGACTTATGATAGGGGTGACATGGTGAAATCTTCTCCTTATCAGATCTTGTGACGGTCTTGACAGCTATAGATTTTCCTCTGTCAGATTTGGAGGTAGAGACCGTCATGGGTGTTGATGGGACTGGGACTGATGAAGATGGTCATCCTCGGTCATAGACAATCTTATGACCCGTGCTAGGGTTAAGCGACTTCTGCTTGGTAGAGC
Organism: Hygrophila difformis; assembly: GCA_030278955.1. NCBI lineage: Eukaryota > Viridiplantae > Streptophyta > Magnoliopsida > Lamiales > Acanthaceae > Hygrophila > Hygrophila difformis. The sequence goes on along the minus strand of JAOANR010000007.1, from coordinate 41,771,002 downwards.
TCAGGGTCTTCGAAAAATTCGAGGACTTGGTAGTTCGCTTAAACCCAAATTCTTCTTCCAGAATAGCTACAATCCGTTCATCCAGGGTATGTTGCAGCTTTTGATTCATTGTTCCAATCACTTGCTCATAAATGGATTGTGGATCAGTCAATTACTGTTGTACTTCTTCTACAACAAGATGAATTTTGGCGGTAAGTTTTTTAGATAGATTATTTAATGCCAAATGAAATTCATCAGATAAATCTTCCCTGTGACGGATGACCATCTCTATGACTTCTGTACTTGAAGGGCTGGCACATTGATTGGACATCTGTCGCTCAATCCATTCTTCGAGTCTCATCAAGTCATATTCCAGCTTTCTGTCGGTTTCACCTGCAAACTTCTCAATTTCATCTTTCAAATATTCAGTCAGTTGAGATTCAATGTTTGCAGATAAATTTGCATAATGTTCATAAAGACTGGAATGGATGACTCTGCTTCGAAGGTCAATCTCAGTAATCTCCTCATGAAGGATCATAGCTTGTTGCTCAATCTTATTGTCGAAGTCAGTCGTGACCTTGTCAATTTACTTATTGAGCTCTTCGGTCTTGCCTTCCAACTTTCGATCTAACTGTCGGACATTTTCGTTGAGATCTGAGACTTCAGTATTTAAGTGATATATGCTATATTTTATGGATATTTTATACATATTTCAACTCTATATTTTTATGGATATTGGTAAAAATGGCTTGAATTTGACTAATTTTGTGAAATGTGTGAATTTGTAGAGAAGGTGCATTTTCATACTTGGACATCTCATTTTCAAGTGTTAGGCGTGCCCACGCCTAAGGTCCGTGGAACCCATCTAAAAGTTTCTGAAATTGCAAATAAATCCCTGCGGCATTAAATTAAAGATTTGAAGAGTTTGGGCATTATTTGGCAAAGGGATTTAATTCTTATATCTTGGAGAGAAAGAAACAAAAGATTTGGCAGATTTGGAGAGGCAGAACACGATCAAACGTGGGCGGAGAAGAATCGGTCTGTGGAGAAATATTAAGAAAACATCTTCTACACACAGAGAGTGAGATACCATGTAACACCCCGGTTTTTCGTCACCCAGGTCGGGATGTCACCGCCACACCTCCCTAGCAAGACACGGTTTCTCCGAGCTTGCTAAAGAGATGCAAGGCTATGGTTTTTCAGAATTTAAAACATTCAAACATCCCATTTATATATAATCTAAAAATATTACATCAGAGTTGCAGCGGAAAATAATATTTACATATATAATGCAGCGGAATTTAAATATAGCCAACACGGCCAGAATACGGGTTAAACAGGCCCGTTCATGCAATTTCTAGTCTAACGTAACATTTAAAAATAAAGCATTTCCCCAAAATTCCCATGAATGCATATGATGATGCATATTCTTCAGCTCTGAAAGAACAGGGGAAAAAATACGGTTTTGGTCAGCACTACGTGCTGAGTAAGTTAACACATACATAACTATGGGGTTTCAAAGCCATTATTCAATATTTAAAGAAAACATGTGCACAACAGCACATAGTTTAATTCATTTTGCTAACAATAATTCAAACGACAGAGACTTCATAAGATCATAAATATAATTCGCAAGATAAAACAATTGCAAGACATACTTTAAGACATAATGAACAATTTTCGAGTATCCTAGTTTCATATCTCATGTCTCATGTTTCAAGTTTATGTTTCAATTGTCATTCGGAAAGCTTTATTTATCAATTGCCTTGCGGCAAGCATTATATCTCAATTGCCTTTCGGCAAGCATTATATTTCAATTGCCTTTCGGCAAGCATTATATTTCAATTGCCTTTCGGCAAGCATTATATCTCAATTGCCTTTCGGCAAGGATTATATTTCAATTGCCTTTCGGCAAGCATCGTATTTCATGTGTATTTTATTTCAAAGGAATTTCCAATCATTCAAACCTTAAAGGCTTATTTCATGTTTCAACAAGATTTCAAGATTTGACTTCCGATAAACCACCGTTTACTCTAAAATTCGTCTAAATTCAGATTTAATTCCAAAGATTCCGAAATTTCACCACTGACTCAAAAACGTCAAGATGAACAACTTTCGTGTTTTAACTTTTTCAATCCGAGATACCCAAACATGTCAAAAACGTCAATTTTTGCAAAAACACAAATCTTTCCGAATTTTATATGTCACAGTTTAAAGATTTCAAATTCTACCATAGCAAATCAACTCCAAATTTAATGAAATTTTACAGAGGCCATCGTAAGACATTTATCTACAACTTTCATATTCGGCCAAAGATCTAAATCGGTCTAGAACCCTAGTCAAAAACGTCGTCAAGTTCTGACCTAAGTTCCGTCAAGAATTTCAAGATCCACATCCTAGCAGTTCGGTTTCGGGTGGATTTCATATATCAAATCATCACGAAAAATTCTGAAATTTTATGGAGGTGTTCTTAATGTATAGATCTACAACTCTTATGTTCAGCACCAAGCCTAGATCGGTCTAGATCTAAGGTAGAAATCACCAACAAGTTCGAACTAAAGTTATGTCACCGTTTCAAGATCTAAACCCAAGGCAGGTCTGTTCGTGGTCGTTTTCGGATATCAAAACATGATGAAAAATTATGAAAATTTTACAGTAGATAGATCTATGTCTTAGGAACGTTTTTCATGTTTTAAGTTTTTCCGTTTGAGTCGTTTTAAGGTTCGAAAAAATTAGACAACACTGTTGCGCCGTTAAAAGATTTACGTTGGCAGATTTCATGTCCTTGATTCGAATCTTTAAATCTAACGTATTTTAATTTCGCCCAAAACCATGTAAGAGTTAATTTACAGATTTACGGATGTCTCGGCTCGATGATTCGGAGGCGTGGCTTCCACGTTCTTCGTTCTCCCTCCGAGATCCTTCGTTTTTGCTCAACGCGTCCGGATCGGGGTTTAGAATAGAAAAGAGGTTTAATTAGGATTCGTTTTCGAATCTTGAATGGAAAGGAATGAACAAGATCTTACCACGACGCTGGAGATCTCAGAATTTTCGTCTAACCGGTGTTCGCCTTGGTTTCGTGCCTCCGACGACTCCGGAATTAGGGTTTCGAATGTATAGAGAGAGTTGTAGGTTTTGTCAAAGTGTTCGGGGCTTCCAAGGGGGTTTATTTATAGATAGCTAAGACCTAGGGCGTCCAAGATCTGACCCTAAGGGTCTTGAGTCGAAAGATGTTCAACCGAATGTCGAAAAATCCGGAATCGGGCGAGAAAATCGTGGAACGCTGCAACTGCTCTGCCGGCGCGCTCATGGCGCGGTTTTCCCCTTGGGGGCGCGCGGCGACCGCGCCATCCTGGCCTGGACTTCGGTCTGGGCCGGGTCGTGCGATCCTTCTGGTCTTTCCTCCTCTCTTTCGGACTTCTATCCCTCTATGTTCCCGGATTCGGATTTTCGGGGTATCTTCGGGCTCCGATTTCCTATCTTAATTCTATCCGGACCTAAATTTATATTTGGACTCGAGTTATTGAGTCCATTGGTGTCGGGTCCCCGTATAACCATTTATTCGATTAAATTGTCTTCGGCTTCCCGGGTTCTCGAAACTTCGATTCCTTTTCAATTTAATTTTCATTTCTCATTTCCTCTACATTTATTTCTTTATTTGCTGAATTTATTTATTTAATGTATTTATTTTATTTATTGTATTTATTTTATGTTGGAAAATTCTCGGGTATTACAGTCTACCCTCCTTAAGAATCAAATTCGTCCTCGAAGTTGTGGTTCGGCTTTTCTCGTGCCAAAGTCTTTTTGTTTGTTTTATTATTTTGTGACTGAACTTAGAATTAAAACTTCTAAGCTGCCTACGTTCCCGGTGAAGGGATCAAGCCATAACGTAGTTCAAAAATTTATTTGGGATACATATTGCCGAGCCAAACTAAAATAATGCAACTACTTTATTACGGGGTATCACATACCAGATTTCTTCATTCAGTTTCCAACGCTCATACTTCCAGGATTGTTCCAGATTTCATCAGATTCCTACATTCAAATTCCTCCTATCCTTTCCAGCAAATTGAGTCAGAATTCATCCATCTCTCACCATCCTTAAACCCACCAGACAACAACAACACTTTGGAGGATAGAGCAGCCGCACCTGGGTAGCAGCAGCGTTTGGCACTCCAAGGGCATCTGAGGAGAGGATCATGGAGGGCGCCATCCAAGGAAGAGAGGATCATGGAATTGGCAGCCGTTACGATCCCACTCTTAAGCAGATATACATGGTGCTCCCCTATAAATAATAGGAGGAAGCATCCATGGGAGAGGATCTACACACACCCCCAAGAGGACTTTCATATTTTTCCTTCCTGCATTTTTCATTCCTGCAAGTTTAATTCCTGTTCTTCCATCCTGCAATTTCTCTTTCTTTTACAGTTTTGCTTAAATTATTGTAATTCCCTTCAGTGAACCTTGTAATCATCTTCACCATTATTTAATAAAAAATTCTTGGTTAACAAATTGGCACGCCCAGTGGGACACGAGTGGAAACCATATCTGCTTAGGAGTGTATGCTACTTAGATTTGGACGAGTAGTAAGGGACTTAACACAAAAATTTGAAGAAATATCGCTACATGAAGAGACACCAGTAAGGACACTATCTGAGAACGACGATAATGCGGCGGCTACCTCTCAACCAACACAAGGGATAATGCAAGTCCCAACCCTTTCGGAACAAATGCGGCTATCGATGACCGAATCGATGGCCGAATTTATGCCTTTACTTACAAGGCACCTTATGGACGTGTTGCGGCCTGCTATGGCCGATCAGATTGATAAGATATGTGTAGGGATGTCAACTTTACCCGTAGGGTAATCAGGTATCGGGTAGGGTATGATAGAGATAATCGGGTAATCTGTAATACCCGAAAATTTTCCAACATAAAATAAATACAAAAAAAAATAATAAATATAATAAATACAGAAATAAATGTAGAGGAAATGAGAAATGGAATTTAAATTAAAAAGGAAACAAAATTCCGAGAACCCGGGAAGTCGAAGACAATTTAATCGAATAAATGGTTACACGGGGACCCGACACCGATAGACTCAATAACTCGAGTCCAAATATAAATTTAGATCCGAATGAAATTAAGATAGGAAATCGGAGCCCGAAGATATCCCGGAAATCCGAATCCGGGAACATAGAGGGATAGAAGTCCGAAAGAGAGGAGGAAACGCCCGACGGATCGCACGACCCGGCCCAGACCGAAGTCCAGGCCAGGACGGCGCGGTCGCCGCGCGATCTTTAAGGGTTCACCGCGCCAAGAGCGCGCCACTTGGCAGTTGCGGCCGTTCCGCGATTTTCTCGCCCGAACGCGGATTTTTCGACTTTCGGTTGAACATATCTCGACTCAAGACGCTTGGGGTCAGATCTTGGACGCCCTAGGTCTTAAATATCTATAAATAAACCCCTTTGGGAGCCCCGAACATCTTTACAAAACCCTACAAAATCTCTCTACACACAAAACCCTAATTCCGGAGTCGTCGGAGGCACAAAACCGAATCAAGGGACTGACTTGGACGAAAATTAGGAGTCTTCGATCATCGGGGTAAGATTCGAACCATTCTTTTCCATTCAAGATTCGAAAACGAATCCTAATTAAATCTCTTTCCTATTCTAAACCCCGATCCGGACGCGTTGAGGAAAAACGAAGGATCTCGGAGGGAGAACGAAGAACGTGGAAGCCACGCCTCCGAATCATCGAGCCGAGACATCCGTAAATCAGTAAGTTAACGCTTACACGGTTTTGGGAGTAGTAAAAATATTCAAATCTAGAAACTTGAGCAAATCTTTCGTAAATCTGTCCATATGTGATTTTTAACGGCGCAACAGTTTTGTCTAATTTTTCCGAACCTTAAAACGACTTCAAACGGAAAAACCTAAAACACGAAAAACGTTCCTAAGACATAGATCTATGTACTTTAAAATTTTCATAATTTTTCATCGTGTTTTGATATCCGAAAATGACCACAAACAGACCTGCCTTGAGTTTAGATCTTGAAACGGTGACAGAACTTTAGTTCGAACTTGTTGGTGATTTCTACCTGGGATCTAGACCGATCTAGGCTTAGCGTTGAACATAAGAGTTGTAGATCTATGCGTTAAGAACACCTCCGTAAAGTTTCAGAATTTTTCGTGATGATTTGATATATGAAATCCACCCGAAACCGAACTGCTAGGATGTGGATCTTGAAATCTTGACAGATTCTTGGCCCGAACTTGTTGGCGTTTTTGACAATAGAAATAGGATGAATTAGATCTTTTTCTGAACAGGAAACTTGTAGATATATGTCTTAAGATGATCTCTGTCAAATTTCGTTAATTTTGGAGTTGATTTGCTATGGTAGAATTCGAAATCTCTAAACTGTGACCTAGGAAATTCGGACAGATTTATACTTCTGTGAAAATTAGTGTTTTTGACCTATTTAGGTATCTCGGATTGAAAACGTTAAAACACGAAAGTTGTAGATCTTGACGTTTTGGAGTCATACGCGAAATTTCGGAATTTTTGAAATTAAATCTGATTTTAGACGCATTTTAGATTAAACTGTGGTTGACCGAGTCAAATCTTGAACTCTTGATGAAACTTGTGAAATTTGCGAAACTTGTTTGACCTGCGGGTTTGATTCCCCAGGATGTCTGTGTCAAACCTTGCGGGTTCGATTCCCCAGGGTGTGTTTGAGTTCTTGCGGGTTCGATTCCCCAAGGGCGATTGTATGTTCTCCTGCGGGTTCGATTCCCCAGGATGTCTGTGTCAAACCTTGTGGGTTCGATTCCCCAGGGTGTGTTTGAGTTCTTGCGGGTTCGATTCCCCAAGGGCGATTGTATGTTCTCCTGCGGGTTCGATTCCCCAGGATGTCCGTGTCAAACCTTGCGGGTTCGATTCCCCAGGGTGTGTCTTTCTGCGGGTTCGATTCCCCAGAATATGTGTTGATTCCTACGGGTTCGATTCCCTAGGATGTATGTGAGTTCTTGCGGGTTCGATTCCCCAAGGGCGATTGTTTGTTTTCTTGCGGGTTCGATTCCCCAAGAATAAATTATACTAGATTATATCGAATAAAAGAGGGATAGTGAAATCCTGAAATACTTAGATAGTTTCCTTATTTAAATTATGCCTTTAAATTATGTCTTGCGATTATTTTATCATGTTGTTGAATTATGATCTTATGGAAACCCTTGTCTTTTAAAATACGCAATTAAATTATTATTAGTTGGATAAATTAAATCATGGATATTATGCACATGTTTTTAAATTTAATTAAAGGCTTTGAAACCTCATAATCATGTTTGTGGTAACTTACTCAGCACGTAGTGCTGACCAAACCATTTTTATTTCCCTGTTTATTTCAGAGCTGAAGAATATGCATCATCATATGCATTCATGGGAAGTTTGGGGAAACAATTTATTTTTAAATGTTACGTTAGACTAGAAATTGCATGAACGGGCCTGTTTAACCCGTATTCTGGCCGCGTTGGCTATATTTAAATTCCGCTGCATTGTTCTTATGTAAATATTATTTTCCGCTGCCACTTTGATGTATTAATTTTTAAATTATATATAAATGGGCTGTTTGAATGTTTTAAATTCTGAAAAACCATAGCCTTGCATCTCTTTAGCAAGCCCGGAGAAACCGTGTCTTGCTAGGGAGGTGTGGCGGTGACATCCCGACCTGGGTGACCAAAAACCGGGGTGTTACAAGGTGGTATCAGAGCCAGGTTATTTTTAAGCTAGTATTTTTTTTAAACTACTATTTTCAAACCATTATTATTTTTAAACTATTATTAATATCTTGACTATTATTTTAAATTTTAAAGTATTATTTCCATGGAGAAATTTTTATTTTAAACCCCATGGGAAAAATATATATATAGTGCATAAATTATTTTTTTGGGGGGAAATCATCACTCGCATTTGCATATTGCATCTCTTTTATGTAGAGAACTTAGAATCTTTGCGAATTTTAACTTAGCATCTTGGCGAATTATAACCTAGAATCTTGGCGAAGTTTAACCTAGGTCTTCTGCTTGCACTAGATGACTTAGAAACTTGACATCGAATTAGAAACGCTCACTAGAGACTGATCTTGCCTTAGTTCTAGATCTCATTCATCTAAGCGCACACCTACGAACTCTCGACCTTAGCCATTCCTACTCTTGTACGAATTAGAAAACTTCTTCATGTGGAACAATAAGAAAATCAAGTTTTATTAAAACACTTTTTATTCCAAAAATCTTGTTTGGAGTTCCAAACCACAAATCCGAAAATTTGAGATTAGAAATTTACGAAACGTCTCATTCGAGCGATCTACCTAAACCAAGATAAGCTAATCTATACACGTGTAACAGAAAATGGCGCCTAGGAGGAAACCAAGGAAGGTGAGTCCAAACGGCACTGACGCTATGTAACACCCCGGATTTGATAACCCAGGCCGAGGTGTCACCGCCGCATCCCCCTAGCAAGACACGGCTTCCCGAGCTCGCTAAGGAAATGCAAGGCTTGTGGGTATGCAAAAGATTTAAAACATTCAAGATATAGTCCGGAAATTTATAATACTTAAAACGATAGTAGTAATCATCATACGCGAAAAGTAAATAGAGTAAATGCAGCGGAAAGTAAATCACGGCCAACATGGCCAAATCCTCGGGTTTAACAGACCCGGTAAAACAGTACGATGCAGAAATAAAATGTTCATAAATAATTGCCCCAAGTGCATGCGTATGCGTCACTCGACATACTCTGTAAAAGAAAAATGACAACGGTTGTCAGTATAAAAATATACTGAGTAAGTTAATCCCTAACTAACAAATAAAAGGGTTCACAAGTGTTTAAACTAAAGATTTCGCTTATCGTACGAGAATTTAAAAGTACATGATTTATTAGCAGCGGAAAATTATGATTAAAGAACTTAATTTAAAAAGCGAAATTTAAAGCATAATTTAAGATGCATAAAATTTAAATACGTAATTAAAGACAGGATAAATACGATTTAAGCATAATGAAACACTCACACGAGTCTTTTACTTTTCATCCCGTAAACTAAGAAGAGGACACCATACCGGGAGATCACTAACGAGGCAATCTCAACATAGGACCACTAACGAGGCAGTCCAAACAATGGGAGACCACTAACGAGGCAGTCTCAAAGATAGTAGGACCACTAACGAGGCGATCCACAAAGATAGTAGGACCACTAACGAGGCGATCCACAAAGATAGTAGGACCACTAACGAGGCAGTCCACAAATACAGCGCGCGAGATCACTAACGAGGCAATCTCAGATAGTAAGGAGACCACTAACGAGGCAGTCTCAAAGATAATGATAGTATGAAGATCGGCTCAGCCTAGTGAACGGGATTTTTCGAAAGTTCGTATTTCAAAGTTATCAAAGGGTCGATATCGCGTTTTCATAGTTCGAGTTTTCTCAAGTTCGAAAAATCCTATTCGAGGCAGTTCACGCCTTTCTTAATTTAAAATTCGTTTTTCCTCCAAAAATTCTGAAACTTGGCCAGTAATTCAAAAACACACACACGAACAACTTTCATGTTTTAAGTTTTTGGAAATAAGGTTCCGAAGTGAGTTAAAATTTGAGTTTATTGCAAAGAATAGTTTACGTCTTAAAAACTGTTTTCGTCACAGGTTCGTGTAACGCCGATTAAAAATTCATATCAAAACCAATCGATGTGAAATTTTTACAGTAACTACACGACACATTAAGGAACAACTTTCATGTTTTAAGTTTTTGGAAATAATGAGTTCTTGGTACTCAAAAATCGTGTGCAACTCACTGCATGCTCATGGCCCTTAAAACGAATTCAAACAGTTTCAAAAACTTGGCCGTTTGACATATCAAATGAACACCAAAATTCGTGAAATTTTGTAGGCATAATCTAGACACAATTATCTACAACTTTTGTTTAGGAATGCAGAGTTAAATCATTCGAAAAATGGGTGAAAAACATGCATCAAGTTGAATGAAGGAATCTGTCACAGATTTGAAACGTTCGGTTTGATACAGAAAGTTCATGGCGAAAATTGGGATAGCAAAACTTAATGTCAATGGCTGAAATTTGGACACAAGATAGATAAAGGTGTTAGGAACAACTTTTATGTTGAAAAGTTTTCGGTTTGAATTCCCGAAGATCGAGTTTTTGGCGAGTCTTTAAAATTGGACGAAAATAGGGTTTTTGAAAACCGATTTTTGTTACAAGCCTATATCTCGAGATTTAAACAACAAACAACCGCAAAAATTTGTGAGTAAGGTGTTAACTTACTTAGAATGATGTTAGGGTCGCTGGATTGGGTTTCCGGATGTCCTAAGGTCACGACGAACGGCCAACTTCTCCGATCGCTTTTTGTTCGTTTTCCGACGTGAAATCGTAGTAAGGAAATAATGTTAGAATTCGAGTTTCAGGGGTCTATGGACGAATTGAAACATTGCACAATGGCTTACCAAGAGTCTAGAGGGCAGGGCTCTGTTCCGGTCGTCCCGTCGTCGCCGGAATACTCGCCGGAAAGTGGTGTCGAAGGGAGTTTTCAACTTGGAGAAGGAAGATGGAGTGTCTAGGGTTTGTTTACTGAAAATAAGGGGTAGGGGGCGCCCAATACCGAGTTTATGCACTTCCCTACTGCTGGGATCCGTTTACCATCGAAGAGAATGTTAATTTAGGCAAGAAAATCGCCATGGAAGGAAAGTTTACACTTTCAGCACCTCTGGCGCGCTGGTGGCGCGCACCTAAGCTTTTGTCCGCGCGGAGCACGCGTGCCAGCCCTGGCGTCGCGACGCCCTTGGCCGCGCGGTGGCCGCGCGGCGGCGCGCGGACAGCGCGGGCCGGCCGGACCGGCCGGTTCGGCTTCGCGTGTTCCGTCGGGTCTTCCCTCGCTTTCTCCTATCGGTTTTCTACGTGTTAGCTCGATTCCCTGGGGCGTCTTCGTGGCGGAATCTTCTCCTTAATCTTGTTACGAGTCCGGCTTATCGCTCGCAACATTTCCGGGTCCTACTTAGCCTAGTCTAAATTGGTTTCAACATCCCCTATCGTTCTTGTGGTCTAATTCGTGATGTAATTTGTGATTTATTTCGTGACTGAACTTAGAAATCAGTTCTAAGCTGCCTACGTACCCTGTGAAGGGATCAAGTCATGACGTAGTTCAAAACAATTTGAATTTGTTTTTCCTCGGGTGTTACATCCTCCCCCCCTTAAAAATACAGTTATGTCCCCATAACTGTGGTCGGGTCGTCTTGGAAGAGGGTAGGGTAACGTTGCCTCATGTCGGCTTCCAATTCCCAGGTTGCCGTCTCCGTCTCGTGGTTGGACCACAGGACCTTGACCATCTTTACAGTTTTATTCCTTGTCACCCTTTCCTTGTAGTCGAGTACTTGCACCGGGGTTTCTTCATAGGTCAAGTCCTCCTCCAATTCGATTACGTCCGGTTGGAGTACATGCGACGTGTCGGGCACATACTTCTTTAGTTGGGGGTCGTGGAACACATTGTGGTCACGAGCAAACGGTGGTGGGGTCGTTAGTTAACATGCCGCTCTCATTTCCCTACGGAATTTCTTAGGGTCCCTCGGTATTTACGTCCCGGGGGTTTCCCGTAGTCCTGTGAAAGGAGGGCGTGAGGCAATTCCGCCGTCCTTGCCGGAATAATGCCAGGCGATGCTCCCTGTCGACGTATTTCTCTGTCAATGTATGCCCGGGTTCAGTGAGGAGCGTATAGCGAAAGAGATCGAGCAGAACAGGAAAGATAAAACTCCACCCGGGTCCCGCGCGGTGGCCGCGCGTTGGCGCGCGGGGAGCGCGCGGCAACCCCTGTTCGAAAAAAATAGGGCTCGCGCTCCGCGCGAGCCACTTCCTCCATTTCCCATCCGAGAACACACCCCCAATTCTCTCTAAATCCGGCGAGTTACCTTCCTTTTTGCTCGATTTCGACTTCAATTTCACTCCTCCAGGTACGATTCTACTAAACCCACTTCCTAATTTCAACTTTTATGTTTTGAATGATTCGATTTGTGAAGAGATTTAGGAAATTAGGGTTTGTGTACAAAAATTGGGGGTTTATGATTTTTAGGCTTGATTTGTGCAATTTAGCAAGTGTATGTGGCAATTGTTGTTACTCTTGTTGCCTTGCCTATGTTTATGTTATAATGTGTTTATGTTTTTGGCAAATTCTTGTTGAATTCGAATCCTTAGAAAGGCTATGAAGTTATTGATGCTTGGTTGCTATTGGGGTGTGATTATTGGTTTGTTCCCTCGTTGTTTAGTGCTGTAGGATTTGCCGTATTGTTATTAGAATGATTGTTGCGTTCTGTGGGCGATTTCCGTGTGTTGTTAGTAACTTAGGTTTTGGTTTATTGTGCACATAACGTGTTCGACGAAATGCCACATAGGGTTTAGGCACTAGTTTTAGCATATTCTTTGTCTAGGTCACCTCCTGGTTGGTCTTAGTAAACGGTAGGATTTGTTGTTCTTACGGTACATTCACGTTGGGATTATATATTAATGCCCTATTCGTATTTTCGCTTGACTTCTGTGTGGGACTTAGTCTTATGATTGGTGTTTGGTAACTTGCAGGATGTTGCTCTTTTTGTGGGTCGTTTTGGCGTCTCTCATGTGTCCTCCGAGGACTAGGAGACGGGTTGCTGATGAGGCTGGCCCCAGTCATGCTGCTCCGGCGATGCCGGATTTCGACGAGAGCGAGTCTGAGGAGGATGAGGTGCAGAGGGGCCCGCGTCTCAGGGGCCTCCCGGACGAGGTGCGTCCTCACCGGCATGACAGGTTCCGGTTTAGGACGAGGGCTGCCCAGGACTTTTATTTCGACGAGCTTCGTCGAAACAGGTCTTACATCCCTGAGAGAGGCATATATCCTCTTCATATGGGCGATGACAGGGTCAGTGCGGTCTTGGAGTATTTACAGTGGACTGGTCTGGCACGTCACCCCGAGGGCGTCGCCTCCGGTTATTTGGCTATGGAGGTTATTGCCAACATCGGCGGTCTCGGGGAGTGTGACGATCTATCCCGAGTATGGGTCCGTGGTCGCTATCTCGACTTCAGTGCTCGGGCGATCAACGTCTATTTTGGCTTGCCCGACGATGGCGTGTTCCGACCCCAGCCTGAGGGGCGCGTTCTTGCTCCTGCGTGGAACACCTTATGCACCCTAGTGCCTCCTGCGTTCGAGCACAGTCATGAGCTTCGTTTGACGTCGGTGGACTCCCCTTGGCGAGAGCTCGCTCAGCTATGGTTCGGGCGTGTCCGGCCGATGTCCCGGAGCCACATTGTCTTGGATCACGTCTACGAGACCATTTGCTTCATCGCGCGGGACGGTAGGGTGAATGTAGGGGCTTGCATCGAGGACAACTTGCGGGGTATGCGCAGAGGACGAGGGAGTAGGGTGATTACCCATGTTCACCTCATCTGTGGGTTGTGCGCGGCACAGAAGATTCGCACTACACCGGAGACAGATCCGTACGACCTAGCACCTGGCCGTTGCTACCGTATTCCGTCTTATGCTGAGCGGCGTAGCGCCTTACGTCGTGGGGCTCCCCGTGCTGTACTTCGCCCGCATCCTGATGACGGCGGCCTGATCCTCGTTGTACCACCGGAGCAGCCACCCCCTCCTCCAGTGGTTCCACCTCCTGCTGGGGCACCTCCTGCCGTGGCACCTCAGGGGCAGGAGATGATTCAGATGCTGCAGATGATGCAGGAGATGCGGGTCGGTATGGACGCCGGGTTTGCAGCTGGGCAGGCTCGTTATGACGCCCTCGACGCTAGGTTGGACCTCTATCAGACCCGCATGGACTCGTTTGCTACGAGGCAGGCTCAGCAGCAGGCCACCATGTCCGACATGTACGCCTATGTGCGGCAGATGGACGACTTCATGCGCCGACAGTTTCCGCCTCCCGATCAGTGATGTCTCCCTTTGGTTTCGTGTTTTCGTTTAGGTTTTGCGTTTAGACGTACCTTGTTTAGGCTCCTCCTTATGAGAACGTTTCTGTTGTCTGGGATTTGTGGTTTATATTTTCGTTGTGTTATTGCTTAGTTATGTGTTTGACATGTGTTAGTAGTCTACTGCTGTTTAGAAACATGGTTCAATTGTTCTGCCTATTTTATGGTTTGAGATGTCCTGGATTTACTGTTACCTTCCTATCGTACCTACATGTGTGCGGGTTGCCCAACAATACTTGAATTGTTGCTTGACTAAACCGCTTCAAGGAACTTAGATAAACTAGTGTGATAAGATATAAGGGGTAGAGTTTATGTGTTAAATAAATAGCTGCTTGCAAGGGGAAAATTTTATTGAATGAAGATTAGTCTTTTAATAGGTATCAATTTATTGGGGTTTTCTTGTAAAGGTTGTTGGAATTTATTTATTTATGTGTACATATTTACGTATTGTATATATTTTATTATTGTCTTTATTATTATATTATTATTATTATTTTTTTTTTTTTCGTGAACAGTAACCTGTTCAGTTTTTTTTTTTTTTTTTTTTTTTTTTTGACCCTAGGGTTCAGGGTTTAGGGTTTAGGGTTTAGGGTTGGAGATATCCTTGTCCGATAATTATCTCTATACAAAGTATATTTATATATATCTACTACTTGTATTTTTGTTTAGTTGTTATCTATAGATCATTGATTATTATTAACTCGTTCGTTTGTTTGATCGGGTTTTAGTAGGGTATTCGAAGAGAAGTAATTTAGTTAAAATGTAAGGAACACTTTAAATATAATTGTATAAAATAAATGCTTGTAGATTTATTACTCAAGAGAAAATTTTTCAGCTGTTTACAAGCATTCGTAACAGGAATGAAATAGTAGTGCTGGTACTAGTTTGAAAAAAAAGAATATAGATAGTAGTGCATCAGTATGGGCTCCGAGTCTAGAGGGTATGGGTAGGTACATCCTCGATGGGATCGTCCTCGTCGCTGGATACGTCGATAGCAATGGGTGTCCCCACCGGGCTCGGGCTCGGAGGAAATACGTCAGCCTCAAGGCACAGCAGTTCCCACCCCATGTGCCCTATCTGCATCCTCAGCTCCTCATCCTTGTTTTGAAGCGCGACCACTTGGGCTTGGAGTTCGGCGACTTGAGCCTTGAGTTGGGTTATTTCGTGGTGGTCAGTCTCCCTAAGATTTCCTAGATGGGCTACTTGGCCCTCTAGTTGTCCCAATCGGGTCTTGAGCCGCTGTTCGGACTCTAGGTATGCGTTAGTCAGTTTCATCATCAAGTTGACCATGTTCGTGTTGGGTTCGGCCATCTAATGTCAACAAAGAGGTTAGAGTTAGAGTATGCTTTGAATAAGAAGTCAAGAGATGCAGGAATTTAAATCTACATGAATATGCATATGCAATCCCCCCCCAAAATTTAATCTTAGTAAATTTTTTTTTTTTTTTTTTTTTTTTTTTAATTTAATCATGGAAAAAGTTGGGCCTATATTGGGCCAAAATAATTTAACCCCCTTTTGGGCTCAAAATATTATATTACTTGGGTAAGAAAATTTTTGGGCTCAAATTTTGGGCTAAAATAATAATACTAGTAGTCTTAAAAATAATAATGATAATAATAAATTTAAATATAATACTTAGTTCAAAGTATTTTAAAATAATAATAATAGTAGCTTAAAAATATTCCGGGCTCTGATACCAACTTGTAACACCCCGGATTTGATAACCCAGGCCGAGGTGTCACCGCCGCATCCCCCTAGCAAGACACGGCTTCCCGAGCTCGCTAAGGAAATGCAAGGCTTGTGGGTATGCAAAAGATTTAAAACATTCAAGATATAGTCCGGAAATTTATAATACTTAAAACGATAGTAGTAATCATCATACGCGAAAAGTAAATAGAGTAAATGCAGCGGAAAGTAAATCACGGCCAACATGGCCAAATCCTCGGGTTTAACAGACCCGGTAAAACAGTACGATGCAGAAATAAAATGTTCATAAATAATTCCCCCAAGTGCATGCGTATGCGTCACTCGACATACTCTGTAAAAGAAAAATGACAACGGTTGTCAGTATAAAAATATACTGAGTAAGTTAATCCCTAACTAACAAATAAAAGGGTTCACAAGTGTTTAAACTAAAGATTTCGCTTATCGTACGAGAATTTAAAAGTACATGATTTATTAGCAGCGGAAAATTATGATTAAAGAACTTAATTTAAAAAGCGAAATTTAAAGCATAATTTAAGATGCATAAAATTTAAATACGTAATTAAAGACAGGATAAATACGATTTAAGCATAATGAAACACTCACACGAGTCTTTTACTTTTCATCCCGTAAACTAAGAAGAGGACACCATACCGGGAGATCATTAACGAGGCAATCTCAACATAGGACCACTAACGAGGCAGTCCAAACAATGGGAGACCACTAACGAGGCAGTCTCAAAGATAGTAGGACCACTAACGAGGCGATCCACAAAGATAGTAGGACCACTAACGAGGCGATCCACAAAGATAGTAGGACCACTAACGAGGCAGTCCACAAATACAGCGCGCGAGATCACTAACGAGGCAATCTCAGATAGTAAGGAGACCACTAACGAGGCAGTCTCAAAGATAATGATAGTATGAAGATCGGCTCAGCCTAGTGAACGGGATTTTTCGAAAGTTCGTATTTCAAAGTTATCAAAGGGTCGATATCGCGTTTTCATAGTTCGAGTTTTCTCAAGTTCGAAAAATCCTATTCGAGGCAGTTCACGCCTTTCTTAATTTAAAATTCGTTTTTCCTCCAAAAATTCTGAAACTTGGCCAGTAATTCAAAAACACACACACGAACAACTTTCATGTTTTAAGTTTTTGGAAATAAGGTTCCGAAGTGAGTTAAAATTTGAGTTTATTGCAAAGAATAGTTTACGTCTTAAAAACTGTTTTCGTCACAGGTTCGTGTAACGCCGATTAAAAATTCATATCAAAACCAATCGATGTGAAATTTTTACAGTAACTACACGATACATTAAGGAACAACTTTCATGTTTTAAGTTTTTGGAAATAATGAGTTCTTGGTACTCAAAAATCGTGTGCAACTCACTGCATGCTCATGGCCCTTAAAACGAATTCAAACAGTTTCAAAAACTTGGCCGTTTGACATATCAAATGAACACCAAAATTCGTGAAATTTTGTAGGCATAATCTAGACACAATTATCTACAACTTTTGTTTAGGAATGCAGAGTTAAATCATTCGAAAAATGGGTGAAAAACATGCATCAAGTTGAATGAAGGAATCTGTCACAGATTTGAAACGTTCGGTTTGATACAGAAAGTTCATGGCGAAAATTGGGATAGCAAAACTTAATGTCAATGGCTGAAATTTGGACACAAGATAGATAAAGGTGTTAGGAACAACTTTTATGTTGAAAAGTTTTCGGTTTGAATTCCCGAAGATCGAGTTTTTGGCGAGTCTTTAAAATTGGACGAAAATAGGGTTTTTGAAAACCGATTTTTGTTACAAGCCTATATCTCGAGATTTAAACAACAAACAACCGCAAAAATTTGTGAGTAAGGTGTTAACTTACTTAGAATGATGTTAGGGTCGCTGGATTGGGTTTCCGGATGTCCTAGGGTCACGACGAACGGCCAACTTCTCCGATCGCTTTTTGTTCGTTTTCCGACGTGAAATCGTAGTAAGGAAATAATGTTAGAATTCGAGTTTCAGGGGTCTATGGACGAATTGAAACATTGCACAATGGCTTACCAAGAGTCTAGAGGGCAGGGCTCTGTTCCGGTCGTCCCGTCGTCGCCGGAATACTCGCCGGAAAGTGGTGTCGAAGGGAGTTTTCAACTTGGAGAAGGAAGATGGAGTGTCTAGGGTTTGTTTACTGAAAATAAGGGGTAGGGGGCGCCCAATACCGAGTTTATGCACTTCCCTACTGCTGGGATCCGTTTACCATCGAAGAGAATGTTAATTTAGGCAAGAAAATCGCCATGGAAGGAAAGTTTACACTTTCAGCACCTCTGGCGCGCTGGTGGCGCGCACCTAAGCTTTTGTCCGCGCGGAGCACGCGTGCCAGCCCTGGCGTCGCGACGCCCTTGGCCGCGCGGTGGCCGCGCGGCGGCGCGCGGACAGCGCGGGCCGGCCGGACCGGCCGGTTCGGCTTCGCGTGTTCCGTCGGGTCTTCCCTCGCTTTCTCCTATCGGTTTTCTACGTGTTAGCTCGATTCCCTGGGGCGTCTTCGTGGCGGAATCTTCTCCTTAATCTTGTTACGAGTCCGGCTTATCGCTCGCAACATTTCCGGGTCCTACTTAGCCTAGTCTAAATTGGTTTCAACATCCCCTATCGTTCTTGTGGTCTAATTCGTGATGTAATTTGTGATTTATTTCGTGACTGAACTTAGAAATCAGTTCTAAGCTGCCTACGTACCCTGTGAAGGGATCAAGTCATGACGTAGTTCAAAACAATTTGAATTTGTTTTTCCTCGGGTGTTACACGCTAACCTTTCCAACACGCCCAACAACAGTGAAAGTCCTCAGAACCTAGGAGAGCAAGTGCCTCAAGCGCCCAATAATATGGAAGCACGTTTAAAAACGATAGAGGGATTCCTAGTAGCATTAGGAAATGCGGAGGTGCATAGGACATCTGCAGCAGTAACTCCGCCCGTAGCTCAAACCAACTATCTAGCGTTGGTGAATCCCTATCAACCACCACGTTATGATGGGCAGGAGGATCCCGCCAAACTAGAGGGGTGGATCCGTACATTTGATAAGCTCTTGGATGCTATCAAATGTCCTGATGAGGCAAAGACACGAGTAGCAACCTACTACTTAGGAGGCGAAGCCGATGAGTGGTGGCAAGACCTCCAGAGGAATTTAGAGGAAGCTGAAGAAGCTTATTCGTGGACTAAACTTAAGGAGGATTTAAGGGACCGATTCTACCCTATGAGCACCAAGGCGGCAATGTACGAAGAGTTTTTATCACTGAAGCAAGAGGGACGGACGGTGCAGGAGTATTACACCCGGTTTAAGGAGTTATTACGATTTTCTACGAGGATAGTACCAACCGACTCTGACAAGGCTCAGAAATTTCGAGATGGGTCTGAACCTTAGTATCCGGGAGATACTTGCAGTAGGACAATTCACGAACCTGCAGACGGTTTATGATCGAGCTGTCGCAATTGATCGAGTCCAGCAACTGAAGCGTAAGGAAAATGGGGAGACGAGCAAGGACTCGCAAGGATTTGAGAAGAAGAATCGGAGCAATAACGGTGGACAAGATAGGAACGAGAATAAGGATTTCTATAATGGGAGAAATGGCATACGTCGTACAGTCGTACCCCGTTGCCCACAATGCCATCAAGCCCATCTGGTGCGCGAGTGCCCAAGGCGTGAGACTTGTTATAGATGTGGTGGGGAAGACCACATGATTAGAGAATGTAATGTTCGTGAGGAGATGATTGAGAAGAGGATAGAATTGGTAAACCCTCAACAAGGGGATCAAGGAAGAGAATAATAAGTAGGCAGTTACGGGGACATAACTGAAGTCCTAAGGGGGAGAGGATGTAATACCCCGTAAAATAGACATTTATTTTTGACGATATGTATTCCGAATGAATAAATAAACATATTCAAATTGTTTTGAACTACGTTATGGCTTGATCCCTTCACCGGGTACGTAGGCAGCTTAGAAGTTTTAATTCTAAGTTCAGTCACAAAATAATAAAACAAACAAAAGACTTTAGCACGAGAAAAGCCGAAACACAACTTCGAGGACGAAGTTGATTCTTAAGGAGGGTAGACTGTAATACCCGGAAATTTTCCAACATAAAATAAATACAAAAAAAATAATAATAAATATAATAAATACAGAAATAAATGTAGAGGAAATGAGAAATTGAATTTAAATTAAAAAGGAAACAAAATTCCGAGAACCCGGGAAGTCGAAGACAATTTAATCGAATAAATGGTTACACGGGGACCCGACACCGATAGACTCAATAACTCGAGTCCAAATATAAATTTAGATCCGAATGAAATTAAGATAGGAAATCGGAGCCCGAAGATATCCCGAAAATCCGAATCCGGGAACATAGAGGGATAGAAGTCCGAAAGAGAGGAGGAAACGCCCGACGGATCGCACGACCCGGCCCAGACCGAAGTCTAGGCCAGGACGGCGCGGTCGCCGCGCGGTCTTTAGGGGTTCACCGCGCCAAGAGCGCGCCACTTGGCAGTTGCGGCCGTTCCGCGATTTTCTCGCCCGAACGCGGATTTTTCGACTTTCGGTTGAACATATCTCGATTCAAGACGCTTGGGGTCAGATCTTGGACGCCCTAGGTCTTAAATATCTATAAATAAACCCCCTTGGGAGCCCCGAACATCTTTACAAAACCCTACGAAATCTCTCTACACACAAAACCCTAATTCCGGAGTCGTCGGAGGCACAAAACCGAATCAAGGGACTGACTTGGACGAAAATTAGGAGTCTTCGATCATCGGGGTAAGATTCGAACCATTCTTGTCCATTCTTTTCCATTCAAGATTCGAAAACGAATCCTAATTAAATCTCTTTCCTATTCTAAACCCCGATCCGGACGCGTTGAGGAAAAACGAAGGATCTCGGAGGGAGAACGAAGAACGTGGAAGCCACGCCTCCGAATCATCGAGCCGAGACATCCGTAAATCAGTAAGTTAACGCTTACACGGTTTTGGGAGTAGTAAAAATATTCAAATCTAGAAACTTGAGCAAATCTTTCGTAAATCTGTCCATATGTGATTTTTAACGGCGCAACAGTTTTGTCTAATTTTTCCGAACCTTAAAACGACTTCAAACGGAAAAACCTAAAACACGAAAAACGTTCCTAAGACATAGATCTATGTACTTTAAAATTTTCATAATTTTTCATCGTGTTTTGATATCCGAAAATGACCACAAACAGACCTGCCTTGAGTTTAGATCTTGAAACGGTGACAGAACTTTAGTTCGAACTTGTTGGTGATTTCTACCTGGGATCTAGACCGATCTAGGCTTAGCGTTGAACATAAGAGTTGTAGATCTATGCGTTAAGAACACCTCCGTAAAGTTTCAGAATTTTTCGTGATGATTTGATATATGAAATCCACCCGAAACCGAACTGCTAGGATGTGGATCTTGAAATCTTGACAGATTCTTGGCCCGAACTTGTTGGCGTTTTTGACAATAGAAATAGGATGAATTAGATCTTTTTCTGAACAGGAAACTTGTAGATATATGTCTTAAGATGATCTCTGTCAAATTTCGTTAATTTTGGAGTTGATTTGCTATGGTAGAATTCGAAATCTCTAAACTGTGACCTAGGAAATTCGGACAGATTTATACTTCTGTGAAAATTAGTGTTTTTGACCTATTTAGGTATCTCGGATTGAAAACGTTAAAACACGAAAGTTGTAGATCTTGACGTTTTGGAGTCAGATGCGAAATTTCGGAATTTTTGAAATTAAATCTGATTTTAGACGCATTTTAGATTAAACTGTGGTTGACCGAGTCAAATCTTGAACTCTTGATGAAACTTGTGAAATTTGCGAAACTTGTTTGACCTGCGGGTTCGATTCCCCAGGATGTCTGTGTCAAACCTTGCGGGTTCGATTCCCCAGGGTGTGTTTGAGTTCTTGCGGGTTCGATTCCCCAAGGGCGATTGTATGTTCTCCTGCGGGTTAGCATAAGAAAGAAATTCATGTAGGCAATCAAATGGAGGTGGATCCGGTGTCATTAAGGCATAAGGAATCCTGAGCATTCAAGACAGGCATCAAAGATGGAGAGGGTCATTGCAAGGCATTGAAGACCGAGGCGTTGTCTGAGGAGAGGATCATGGAGGGCGCCATCCAAGGAAGAGAGGATCATGGAATTGGCAGCCGTTACGATCCCACTCTTAAGCAGATATACATGGTGCTCCCCTATAAATAATAGGAGGTAGCATCCATGGGAGAGGATCTACACACACCCCCAAGAGGACTTTCATATTTTTCCTTCCTGCATTTTTCATTCCTGCAAGTTTAATTCCTGTTCTTCCATTCTGCAATTTCTCTTTCTTTTACAGTTTTGCTTAAATTATTGTAATTCCCTTCAGTGAACCTTGTAATCATCTTCACCATTATTTAATAAAAAATTCTTGGTTAACAAATTGGCACGCCCAGTGGGACACGAGTGGAAACCATATCTGCTTAGGAGTGTATGCTACTTAGATTTGGACGAGTAGTAAGGGACTTAACACAAAAATTTGAAGAAATATCGCTACATGAAGAGACACCAGTAAGGACACTATCTGAGAACGACGATAATGCGGCGGCTACCTCTCAACCAACACAAGGGATAATGCAAGTCCCAACCCTTTCGGAACAAATGCGGCTATCGATGACCGAATCGATGGCCGAATTTATGCCTTTACTTACAAGGCACCTTATGGACGTGTTGCGGCCTGCTATGGCCGATCAGATTGATAAGATATGTGTAGGGATGTCAACTTTACCCGTAGGGTAATCAGGTATCGGGTAGGGTATGATAGAGATAATCGGGTAATCGGGTAGGGTATTACTCGAAACCGAAATAAATCATATCGGGTACGGGTAGGGTACGAATTTCATATATTACCCGATTACCCAATTAAATATATACTTATTTATCTATATATACTTATATATATATTTAATTTATATTATATATTGAGATATATTTATATGTTTGTTTATTTATTTATTTATTTTTATATTTCAAATTTATTAAATTTGGCAGTAAAGAGATTTATGAATTTTTTTACTGAATATTCTTAAATATTACAGTAATTTATTTATATTGCTTTAGCGGTTTCTTTTAAATATTCTTTTAAATTTTGTTCTCGTATAATAATGAAGGTTTTATTTATTTTTTTATAGTGAAAAATAAGTTTTTTCTTTATTAAAGTTGGGTCGGGTTGAGTCGGTTAACTATGTAGTAATATTTAAGATTTCGGGTACCTGTTTACCCGCGGATAATCCGCATACCCGACGGGTATTACCCGTATCCTACCGAATTTAATTTTAGGGTAATAGGGTAGGGTAAGGGTAGGATAATTATATTTCGGGTAGTGAGTGGAGGTGGCCTTCCCATACCCTACCCTACCCGTTTACATCCCTAGATATGTGGATCCCTGCGTACTTCGCAAGAGGGCTCCATTTTAGCGAATGGCACGAATGTATCACCAAGCATCCCAGGGTTGTATGGCGGCCCGCAGAGGACTTGGGGGACTACTTTTGGCCAGCCACCACTCTCAGATTTTGGAGGACTGGCGAGTCTTCCCCCATTTCCTTCTACTCATGCTTCCGTTCCTGCGGCATCTAACGTGCCGAACTATTTTATGCGGCGCCTACCATGGGGTATGCTCCTTCTTCAGGATACTTGATGGCGTCTAGCGTTGTACTAACAATTCCCGGCATGGCACCACGCCAGGTGACGACGCAACCATTTGGAGTGGCGGCTCTCATCCCACCGGCCCCATCCCAACTCTAGGTGCTGGAGGAGGACACGTGCCACAGGTGGCTGCAACTCCACCAGCCGCCATTCACCATCATCAGGCCGCCAACACACAAGCAGCCGTGTAGCATCAGGCGGCCAACATACATCAGGCCGTCAACATGCCTCAGGCCGCCAACCCACATCCGGCCGCCAGCCTACACCCGGCCGCCATGGCTCCTGAGGCCGCCAGTCCTCTCCCGGCCGCCATGTATCCTCAAGCCGTCGTGCCTCCTACACAGGCACCCGCGGTGTCACCCGAATTGTTGGCAGATATGATGCAACAACACTTCGGGATTCAATTAAGGCCGATGGAACGGTCCACGTACAGGAAACCATACTCGGATTGGGTAGACACTATGCAGCTTATCCTAGAGGCTTCAAAATGCCCGAGTTCACCACGTTCTCGGGAGACGACGGCAAATCAACAATAGAACACGTGGGCAGGTTTACTGCTCAATGTGGGGAAGCAGCGGCCAACGATTGGATGAAGTTAAGATTGTTCAGCTCATCTTTGACTGGACCTGCATTTGCCGGGTTTGCATCCTTGCGGCCGAATTCAATTCAAAATTGGGCCGATCTCGAGCGGGCATTTCACGACAGATTCTATACACCTCTGTCACAGGTTAGTCTTGCAGATCTCACTAATGCCAAACAATTTGCCTATGAGGCGGCAAGTGCTTTTATTAATAGATTGCAGCGCCTTAAAGGCCGATGTACTATGGCAATTCCGGATAAAGAAATAGCCAATATAGCAGTGGCTAACATGTTACCGAGATTAAAAAAATATTTAATTATGCAGGATGCAACTGACCTTGCCTAGCTGGCCGAGAGAGCGGCCTGCGTGGAAAAAATCCTGGGGGAACAGGAAGAGAGACGTCATACGCGTCGAGTCCACTTCGAGGAGGTGAGACTCGGTGAAGAGGAGGACGATGCTGTGGAGGTGGCTGTTGCAGAACTGGTGCACACAGCCAAACCGCATACATGTGCGCTCTCAAGCCGCCAAAACAAAGAGAGGCTAAGTATAAGCCTGAAGCAGACCTCTTTGACATGGGCAAGGTGGACCAAGTGTTTGATGCCCTACTCAAAGACGGAGTGATCAAGTTGCCCGAGGGGCAAAAATTACCAGCGGCCGAGGAAATTCGAGGCCGAGTATTTTGTAAGTGGCATAATTCGTATACTCATAGCATTACTAAATGCAGGAGTTTTAGAACTGCCATACAGAACAAAATAAAAGAGGGACGTTTGAAAATTGCAGGTATGTAGGTGGATTTAGATCCGTTCCCTCAGCTTCCAATTGGTGCTTCTGGGCTCATCCCAAATCCAGAAGATGGCGGCTCCAATAGCCGGACTTATAAAGGGAAAGAACACATTGAAATCGATGAGGAGGATGTAGACTTGTTATCTGATGAATCCGATCATGAAAAATGAAACGAGTTGTATAAAAACACAACCAAGTTTTAAAAATATGTCGAAGGAGGACTTCAAAAAAGTCCTGGAAGCGGAGGAGCGAGAACACCAGAAAAAGCAAAATCCTCCTTTGAGGGTTGAGATCCCAAAACCTGCCTTGGAGATCCGAGAGAATGGGAGACATTTTGGCTGAGGATGATCAGCCTCTAACTGTGAGCGAACCTTGTGCTGCCGCACCTTGAGATCATCAATAAATGTCAAATCCTGGCCGACTGATCTGCTGAACTGCTATATAAAGCATAAGAAAGGGACAAATCGGTGATAAGCTCCATAAAATCCGAGAAAGCGGCATCCTCAACGAAGGAAGGGAACAAGATGACATCGCCAAGAAGGTCATGAGTCCAGAGACCATCTCAGCTGAAAGTGGACCGGTCTGGGTGGAAAGAAGACGGTCAAACACCTCACATGAGGAGGCTATGGCAGCACGAGTGCCCGAATCTGGAAGAGAGGCCACGGGGCCTGCAGGAGGGTCCATAGGTGCCTGGAGGCAAACTATGTTAGGATAATACAAAAGAGTTTTACTATGACAAAAGATGAAATGAAATATACCTGAGGAGGTGGCGCAGTCAATCAGCTGAAAGAGCTGAAGTATGAATCACGGAGCAATCTGTCTGAGTAGGCGGTACAGTCAAATCGGCTGAAGTATCAGCCACGGAGCGATCTGCCTGATCCGTGGGAGTCCAGAGGAAGAAACCCTTAGAACATATCTTTAAGGATAAGAACAAGAGAAAACGAGAATACAACTAAAGGAATACCTGATAAGCCGCCAAAGGGTCAGCAGTGCTAATCATGGAGGCGCGATCCGCAGCCTGAGTAGGAAGAGGAGGGCCTATCTGGTCTCCAGGAGTCTAGAGGATAGCTATCTTTAGAATCATTTTGCATACTAGAGAGAGACAAAAGAAAATTGGGATGTAACTAAAGTGTACCTGAGAAGTCAACTCAGAGTAACGGAGCTAACTGTAGAGGCATGGTCACCAGCCTGAGAAGAAGGTGGATCCATCTAAGCATAAATGAAAGATGTGGGTACTTTACCAATACATGATTTGAGAAAAAAAAATCCAAAGTGGTGAAATGTACCTGATCAAGGGAACCAGGGTGAGTAGCATCCATCACCATGGCTTTAGTCTGGTACTTAGGATCATCTCCATGGTGGATGATATAATTAGCACGAGCCAACAGTTCGTCATAGGTTTCACTCGTAGCAAGCGCATCGTCCATATGCTCATCTGCGATAGTCGCCGCCTCGTGGAGATCGAGTGACTCCTCCTCCATATGACTATCGTCTCTAGTAGCATCATCCTCAGCATGATCCTTGACCGTAGGGTCATCACCATAATCAGGATCATTCTCTTCACCAGAGCTCGACTCCTCCTCACCGGAGCTAGACTCCTCTTCACCCGAGCTCGATTCCTCCTCACTGGAGCTCGACTCCTCGTCACCAGAGGGAGCAACATAGTCCTCATCATCCTCACTATCATGGTCATCAGCTGAAGAAAAGAGAAATGTTAAAAGACCAGGAAATAATGTATAAAAAGACATGTTGACGAAGGAGACATACCTCTTCGGCGCTTGCGAGATGAAGAAGCTACATCAGATTTAGACTTCGGGGTACGACGAGAAACGGGAGTAGATGCTAATCGAACAACGGCAATACGAACACTAGATTGCTTCGAAGGAGCCGAGCTACGCTGCAGGCCCCCAAAGCGGGCTGTAATCTGATCATAAGATGGCAAGATAGAGGTGATGTATGGCATCCACCATGCCATGAAACCAGCAGCAAGCGTCCCTGTCGGAGTAAAGGGAAGATAACTAGATAGCGTCAGACGGGATGAGAAAGCAACCACCGCCCAAATATCAGTGATCGTCATCCTCTTACTCCTAATAGAAACCGGCCACTTCACCCTGCGAGTAAGTCCGAGATGACAACCAAACTGACGAGCGAGCAAATGAGGACAATATGGCTCGGCTACGATCGGATTGTACTGGTCCATCCTCTTTAGCCCACTCAGAAGCATGTGGGGCTTCATACTAATGTTCCAAATAGACTCTCCATGAAGACCACGTGGTTGATCAGGCTTGCACACAAGTTCGGACATCAACCATCTTATAGGGGCATACACATATAAGTCATGATAAGAGGGCCTGTGATGAAGGAAAAAGCGGATAATCCCTAGACAGTCCCGCTTCAAAAGACCATCCTTGCTAATCTTCACAGAAGCAGCAGCTAAAAACAGGCCTAACGGGTTACCATCAGCAACATCCCTCGGACCAGGACGAGGCACACCAGTAAATAGCCGAGGGAAGTATTGCTGAACCCAAAACTGCAGAAACCATAACGGCCCAAAGGCTGAATTGCTGGGATCTCGCCCACTAGCCAACATATGAGAATCTTGGCCATACCACTGAACAGGGTGCCAAGAAAATAGGAACCAATAGCCCGAGAATGAGGACTCATAATAGCCAGAACAAGAGGAAGAGCGGAGCGTAGGACAGTCCGAGCGCTCGAGCAGATAATAAATCGGCTAAACCATAGCAGTAGAAATGCACGTGCTCATCCAATGTAGAAGGCAAACTCCCGGACGTCATATTGTGATCAATGTAGGCTGCGTACTGCTTGGTTACTTTGCCCGAAGGACAAATCGCATCACCAAGAGCACGATCATCGGAAGCCGACTGTGTCAACTCTGAGCCATCCACCCGGAGGCCCGTGATCATCACAACATCAAGGGACCCACAAAACCACAAGGGAACTGGAAGGCATTAACAGTAGAGTTCCAGAAGCCCATGATGTAATAGATGAGACGATGATCCATCACTACGGGCCGGGTAGATAAAATGATGGCATCGTCAATACCCCAATTAGCCATTCAGTAGTACGTCCTCCCAGCCGGCGAACCCATGAAACATATTTCTCCATACTACTCTGATCCTCACTCTCTTCGGTTCGGGGAACCTTTATTTTCTTAGATCTAGGGGCAGAGATGCCAGACTGATGAGACCGAATAGACCTCGTCTGCGAAATAAAGGCTCCGGTGTATACAGCCTGAGTGATCGGACATGTGCACGATAGAAACTCCCGGGTCTCATCTGCATGCGCAGTCGTGCGATGAAAAGGACGTAAAAAGGGCTCCGACTCCGGGCGGTCGAAGTCATAGGCCTCATCATCAGAGTCCGGAATGAGTAACCCCTCAACAATCTGCATTATTATAAAACACATATGAAGCAGGGGTGAGGGAGGACGAATCAAGTATACATATCACAAAGTAAGCTGGGCAAACCGGAGTGGCGTCCGGGGCTACCTGAGATGATGAGGATGGAGGCTGAGACCTAGCGGCCTGGATAGGAGTGGCGGCCCCGCCACGATTGGCGGCCTGGACACCCGGAGTGGCGGCCTGAGCTGTCCTCGCAACGACATCCTATTGCAAAATTGGACAAATCAGTCAAAAGAAATTCACAAGTAAAAAAGTGAACATACAAGCAGGCGAAGAGATCGAACAAACCTGAAAAGCCGTATCAGACGACAAGGCAGTGAAGCCTGGCAAGGGAATGGCGGCCTGCCCCGGTGAAGGTGGTGGCTGGCGGCCCAAGGTGGCATCCCGAGCAGATGGAGATGGTGGCCTGGTGCTGGCGGCCAGAGAAGAGGTTGGCGGCCTGGTGCTGGCGACATGAACAGGAGGAAGCTGGCGGCCTAGAGACGTCCCAGACAGATGGCGGCCTGGAGCTGGAGCTGGCGGCCGGAGAAGAGGCTGGCGACCAGGAGCTGGCGGCCTGGAGCTGGCGGCCCGGGCAGAAGTTGGCTGCCTGGGGCTGGCGGCGGAGCAGTTGTCGGCCTAGGGCTGGCGGCTGGCGTGGTTTCGTCGGCTAAATTCTATGTTAAAAAAGCAATGAGTTTGAGAAATACTCAATGAACAAACGACGAAATAACAGAGAAGCAGCTAGCATGGCATGGTGTTCTAAAATCCTATACTATTGAGGAATGCTCATCAAACAAGAGAATCAAATTTGTGATGATTTGGCTAGCTCATATGTGTCATCAAACAAACATGGTGCTGAATACAGTGCAAGAACATAAACCACCCCAGCATGTGATTCCAAAATTCAATTAACATCCAACGCTAATAATGCATACATTCATGTACAGCTAGCTAATGATGAGAAACAAGATGTTCAACGTACAATTCAAAGTCTCGGATGCAATTCAAGGTATCAAAGATTAGAGACAAGCCCGAGCATGCAATTTAAGATTCATGTAACGTCTACATCTCAATGAGGCATACACTTCGAATCCCTAGTCCTAGCATGCTCTACGAGTTCATAGGTCTTGGCAACAAAACATTGGAACAAGATAATACGAGACCTGAAGCAAGCAAGCTAACATGATCCATGGGACCAAGCACGATGGATGGCGGCCCGGGCCTAAAGCCGCTGGCGGCGCTCACGGCGGAGTTGGCGGCGTTGATGGCGGCGGCTGGACCAGGCTGGCGGAGGATCAAGCTGGCGGCGCTGCGCTGGAGACCAAGTTGGCAGCGGGCGACCTCGACTGGCGACGCTTCACACAATGCTGGCGGCGAGTGGTTGGCAGCTTCTCAAGGGCTGGCGGCGCTACCCGATCAAGGTTGGTGGCGCTCTGAGGATGCGTTGGCTGGAGGCACCGCGGTTGAAGAACGACAATGGCGGCCCGAAGAAGCTGGTTGGCAGCGCTCTAAGAAAGGTTGGCGCCTTCCCCCGGAAAGGTTGGCAGCCTCCGGACGACGATGGCGGCTCTCTCCTCGAACGCGATCAAGCTGGCGGCTCTTGGCAAGGGGACGGCGGCCCGAGGCTATGCTGGTGGCGGCAGCAATGGCAGCTCCCCAGGCGCCCCCACGGCGATGATGGTGGCCTGACAAGCGGCACTGGCGGCTGAAGACTCGATGGTGGCACCCGGAGGATGCTGACGACGCTCGCGGCGGAGCAGCAGCGGCCTAGCAGCGTTACACGAGTGACGGCGATGAGGTTTTCTAGGGTGGTGGCCGGCCTTTTAACGAAAGAAGAAGAAAGAGGAGAAAACGGAAGAAGAAAATTTGAAAAAATGCCCAAAAGTTTTAACCTAAGGAGGAGAAATGGTTTTTTATAGAAGCCAATGGGATTAGGGTTTTGGAATGGGCCTAACGGGCTAGGCTTATGATTCAAACTCGCAGATCTGTCTTAAAATGCTAATCAAACAAATTGCGCAAGGGGGGAATGAATCGTTGCATTGGAAATCGTTGCTATTCTGCTTTCCTAGGTTCAAGGAATGTTGATCTTCTTACAGTCTCACTCACGAACGAGATAGGGGAATGAATAGGTTAGGGTTTGCAGCCTCAGAAACTCACGAATGAAATGGGGGAATGAAAAGGGAACGATCAAAACAGGGAATTAAGAAGAAGATTCAAACAAACCCATACCCGACCCACCCAAATTGGTTTGCCAAGGTGTATAGCCACATCACCCCCACTTTAGCAATTCAAACCTTAATTCGCATCTATGTATTAAAAATAGGTTATTCAATTTACTTGAATTATTTGGGCTAAATTAAAATATTGTAGGACTATTTTAGAAAGATTATGGACCAAATTGCAAAATTGGAAATGGCGAAATTTACGCAACAAATGTAACTTAAATCCCCCTAAACCAGAATACTAAATCTATACTCCCTCTATAATATTATACTCCAATTTTAATACCCACTCTAGAATGTTGTTTTTGTTTTGAAATTAAAAAAAAAAAGGAAAAGACGCATGTACCATGCTAGAAATAAAAATTGTAACACATGGAAGAAGGGTTAAAGAGTCATTGCACTGGACTGTCACATTGTCCTCCACTTCCAAACCATTGCTGCAACTTCTCTCCAATAACCTCCCCTCTATGCAACCTTCTTGCACACCAGAGTAGTAGTTGAAGTCCCCAAAGTCTTCACATTGTCGTGCTAAAGAGGATGAAAACAGGGGCACAACTCCAGTTCGAAGGCCGGAATCAAACTTCATCGAAGTGTCGTGTGAGTTCGGCGGCGAGGGCGACTACAGGGGCACAATCTTCAGTTTTTTGAAGGCTAAAAAAAAAGGTAATGCACCCACTAACTCGAAAATGAAATGAGTTTTGGTTTAGGGTGCGATTGAAGTGCTTAGATTTTGGATTAGTTGTTTTTGAGTGGGATTTTGGATTAAATTGTGAGTAGGGCTTGGTTCCGAAGAAGTTGATTGTTTGTCGGTTTCAAAGCTGCTGGCTTTTTAAGTTCTGCATTTAGGGTTTTTATGTTTGGTGTATTTATTGCTTTTAAGTTTAAGTTATTCGCAAAGCAGTGTTAAGCTGTTCCCCCTCATCCTTAATTTTTCTCAATCCTTTTCATTTTTTTCTTTAATCTATTTGTTGCAAGTTGTAAATTGAATAGAACTCAGATTTCGAACAAACTTTTGAATACCATTTTTTTTCCACTGAAAAAGACAAGACTAAATCCCATTGGTTTCTTCTTTGCTCTGTATATTTGAATCATGCCTTTTTTTTGCCTTCAGTTTCTTCTAAAATTAGAGTCCTTTGTAATGCCCACACAAATGTCTCCATGTATTGGAGAATCAATGTTCTTCATCTTTCCCAGACATCTGATGTCGTCCAGAAATGAAGATTTTTTAGCATTCTGTGTTGCTATTGCAGATTTTCTTGGCTTACATTATAAAATTTAGGTCTTTGTTTTCCCCTCTAGATTTTCCTCCATTTTGGGGTAGGGTGCCTCAATTGTGTATCTCTGTGACTGAGTGTGTTTTTTTTGGGAGAAAAAATGTGTTTGCCCTTCCTCCAGTAGTTGCGAAACTGGCATGATTGTTGGGGCAAGATTTTTTTCTTTCACAGATGTATAAAAGTGTTGTTTTTTTGTTCATAAATGTCGTATGAAGCTGTTGATTTTGTGCGTACCTATGTTTTTATATGTATATGTTGTTTTTTTACAATTAGTGGTGGGTGTTTTTAGACTTGATAATTGTGCTATGTTGTTGTTTTTTTTGTATGAAATTGCCGTTTTTTGTTCATACCTATGTTGAGAAATGTATGTGTGGTTTTCTGTTGCGATTAATGGTATTTTTTGAGGTAATAATTATTCTTTGTTGTTTTTTTGTATCATACATGATGTTTATTGTGCATACATGTGTTCATAAATGTATATGTTGTTTTCTGTTACGATTAATAGTATTTTTTGAGTTAATAACTGCGCTTGGTGTTTTTTAGAATGGAAAAGTTATTCTTTGTTCAAACCTGTTGTGTTTTTGTGTATAATGGTATGAATGGGTGCTGTTGGCAAACAAAAGAATGGGGTCGGGGAAAAAAAGTACTAAGACAGAAAAGGAGAGTGTGGAGACTGGAAATGGAGGAATTGACCGCTCCGTGGAAAATGTGGCCAAAGAAAAGGTAGCAAAACAGAGGAAGAAAACACGTGCAAAAGATGAGTCTGTTGGGGCTGGCATCATATCCCGGTGTTCCAT
Organism: Hygrophila difformis; assembly: GCA_030278955.1. Classification (NCBI taxonomy): domain Eukaryota; kingdom Viridiplantae; phylum Streptophyta; class Magnoliopsida; order Lamiales; family Acanthaceae; genus Hygrophila; species Hygrophila difformis. Next base: position 41,738,557 of record JAOANR010000007.1, on the reverse strand, counting down.
TTTTGTACTTCAAGATGCAATGACACATATTGAGGGCCGCATCACTGAGCAACAAAAGACGACAATAAGGGGAACGCCCTTCCACCACTTTTCAAGGGCAAATGGTGTATATACAAGCAATACGAGGCTGAGTAGTCCCTATCCAAAGCTGATCCCCCTCCACGTGATGTTGATGATAAGTCTCATCCTGCTAAACCTCATCCTTCAATAGATTAAGTTGATGAAAGATTTGACTGTGTTGGTTTTTACTCACTAACTAATTTAATCCATGCTTGAATGGTTGGAACAGAATAGGTATCTTTTTTACTGTGTTGTTTTGCACAGCTGGCTGTATGTTTTATTTTGGTTAGATGTGGTGCTCCACTGAGCACTGGAACGTGATGGTTGACAACAACAGTGATGTTTTAGGTAGCAGAATTTTTGTATTTTATGTGAATAAATGTAGTATTTTATTTTGCAAGTATAGTGTTTCGGGGTCTTTTGATAGTTGTAGTTTTTAATTATATCATATGAAGTCATCAGTTTTTTTTTTCTTTAAAAGTAGTATGGGGTTTACCCCAAAATCTAATGAGTACTTGTATGCTATAATAGATAAAATTATGTTGAATCCTATATAAGTAAAAACGTAATCTAATGAATACTTGTATGCTATAATAGATAAAATTATGTCCAAACATTATTTAGCAGGAAAATGTCACTGAAAAAAAGGTGATGTTTTCATCTCCCTTATTCCAGCGTGTTTTGTTCATAACTGTGGTGTTTCAGGCACAAAGTGTGGTATTGGATACACATCAAATCAGTAACCAATGTCCATCGTTTACATGTAAATACCCAACATTTTCATTGAAATGCCAGGCTGTTGAATCTGTTAGGTGTATGAAAGTATGAGGTTGTTAACTTCAATGTGTGGCAAATCCTCCAAAGAGTGGTGTTTTCCTTCCATCACCTGTAGTACACTTTCTTCATAGATGTGTTTATCGTGATTGCAAGTGTGGTGTTCACTTATCCACTATACACACTTTCTCATTTTCAAACCATATTCTTTGGAGTTCAAGGTGAAAACCCGATTCTAAGCACTTGACCAGTGATCATCATCCGAAGTTGAAAATAAGATAAGTTTGTATGTTCCATCATCCACTTATTCACTACACATACCTTCTCATTTTCAAACCATATTCTTTAGAGTTCAAGGTGAACCCGATTCTAAACACTTGACCAATGATTATCATTTGAAGTTGAAAATAAGATAAGTTTGTATGTTCCATCATCCTCTTATTCATCACTACACATACCTTCTCATTTTCAAACAATATTCTTTGGAGTTTAAGATGAACCTGATTCTAAACCCTTGACCAATGATCATCATCCGAAGTTGAAAATAACATAACTTTGTATGTTTCATCATCCACTTATCAGATTTACATAGAACGCAATAACCACATTCCATATAGATAAGGGATTAATATAGAACAATACAACCACAAAGCTGTCAACTTAACCATACATCATTTCAGTGTTACATGCAAAAGGTATCAGATATTGAAACATTCCAGAACAAGGATTGTTTCAAACAATGAAACCATTTAAAGATAATACCACTCTAGTTTGTGGAAAACATCACAACAGCTCAAAAAAACATCACTGTGAGCAAAAGTCTCGCCTGTGTGCAAAAACATCGCTGTGCAACTATGTTAACATAGTGTGTGCAACTGTGTCCAGCCTATGCAACTGTGTGCACCTAGTTTGTGCAAAAACATCACATTTTGTATGCCTCTTTGCAGGTGGCTCGGTTATGCTCCCGTCGTCGGCATAGGCCACACCGAATGTTGCTTGTCTGGACTTGGGATGGTATACACTTTTTCTTCCTATGGCCAGGTTGCACCTAACATCCGGGGGCAACATAAATTCATTGTCATTGTCATTGTCGATGTTTCCACTGGACTTCATGAGAGGGTATATCACATCGTCGTAGATTCTCTTATAATATTCCACCGAGTAATATGGGTCACAATAGTCATAAACATCGTCTTGCATTCCCTCAATAGCAGCACTTCCATGTTTGCATGGAAACTTCAACATTTTCCAGTAACCCCATGTACGTGTCCTCCTTTCAACATCTACATTATGTATTATGTTATTTTCCCATACTTCGAACAATGTTCCACCAGACTGCTGCAACTCTAACTCACCAGATCCCACGTAAAATTGGTTCAACACCTTTTCCAGTTTCGTCTCTATCATTTTAGCACCTTCCTCTCTCTTGTAATTCATCATCTGATCACTTGCTTACGAATTTTATCAAGCATTGCATACGGAGGCAGGTGCCTCGCTTTCACCACCCAGGAGTTCCAACTCTGAACAAGGTTTGTGGTCATCACTCTCTATCTACTGCCCGGGAACACAACATTTGCCCAACTTCGGGGTTCTGAATTTACAATAAAAGTTGAAGACAAAGGCATTGCTTGGAGGATAGAAATCAAGTGTTGAAACATCTCGTCATGATAGCAGCATAAGCCACAACTTTCAATACCCCTGTCCATTTTGTTTTATTCTTATAAGGGTACATTTTCAACACCTGCAATGACAACAAACTAAAGTCTTTAAACACCATACTACAATAGATAAAACACTGCTAACAAGAAGTTCAACACCTAATAACATCACTCATTTTCATACTGAACAACATGCATACGACTATATAAAAACAATTATCACCTCCTTTTTTAAGTTGTCCACAAGGTGTCGTAGTCATATGGCGTGATGACACCCGTTAAACATGCTTGGAATAGCTTTCACAATCCGGAGTGCCGATCACTGAAAAACGTGAACTCCTCCCATTGATCACATTAATTGGCGCTGTCAATAGTATCGAAGCATGCAAAACACAACTTACTATAGCAATACATATATTCCAATGAAACATTACCATGCAAAAAAAACATGCTTCCTCCACTGAAACATGATACAATATGTAAACCTGTACAACACATCACAAATATCTATAAAACACATATGCACATTACTAAATCACTGTTCCATATATTGGACAGTGGAAACACTCATGATCTTTGCATGCAAAAGAAAAATACCGATTTACTTCCAAACACAAACATTTCCCATAATGCATACATGCACCAATGTGCATTCAAAAAATAAAACACCAACAGGATAGGTTTGGGCACCACTGTATAGTTCGTTTAACACCACACTTACTTTCCTCTTGCTGCCAGCTTCCTTGTTCATCACAGTCATCTTGCTAAAAGATAGCCTTTAGCATTGTTCAACCTTGTCATCCTCATTACATCTTCGTCGTTCATGAGTTCCATTGAGTATCCCCCATCGGGCTCCTCATAATATAAGCTATTTCTTGTTGCACATACGTCAGGACATTTATCCCTCAACTTTTCATATACGTCCGGAAGAAGATGAACACCATTGAATTGCACTAAACTTTCCATGTCAAATATCCCTCTCGTTCAAACTTCTCATTGCGGTCCATCAACATCATTTATCCCCAACATCATTCAAACTTTTCACTGCAGCCCATCATCCTTATTCCTCATCAAATATCCCATCTCGTTCACTAAGCTTCCTCCTTAAAAAACCCTAACCCTTTTCCTCCAACTGAAGAATGTCGTCAGAAAATTCCCCAATACCCCTGCCCTTAGCGTGGTCTCCTCTCTCTCAAATTTATTTCCCACAAAAGAAGATGGCACGAAAAAACTCATCCCTCCTTACATCCAAAGAAGATGGCACGAAGAAAACCCATGAAGAAACCCACACCCTCGAGCTTGCTTCCCTCTTCCCACACACGAAATTGACGCGAACAGAAACTTCCCAAAGAAGCTAGAAGCTGGAAGTTGGCTTGACTGTGTGGAGAACTTGCATTCACATTTTTTTGCAAACCCTCTTTGGACGAAAGGAATGAAATGATCACCCCATCACATCAGCCCTCTTTTGGCAGCAAAAGTTGGGGCTTTAAGTGTAATTTCACCACTAGATATTAATATTTATTTTCTTTTATGTAATGGGGATTTAAGTAGTATGTATTTATGAAATGGGTATCAATACATAATAACAAATGTATGTGGGGATTTATTTAAAATAAACTAAATGAGTAGGGATTTAACTAGGATTTCCCCAAATTTACGGGACCATTTGAATATTTATTTCACTTAGTGGATATTTTGAGATTGTTGGGTGCTGAATATGGTTGGATTCTTATTGCTCATAGTTTGTTATTTTAGTTACTACACCCGAAAGTTCCAACAAGACAAGAATTCCATGAATATTTTACAAACCAACTATACCAAGGTAAAACAAACAACCAAATTCAACGTACTAAAATAGGAATCCTACCATATTCAGCACCCACACCAAGTCCAAATTTCATAAAATATCCAGTAATCCCCAATTCTAAGCACCAACGCCAGAATCTATACTTCTAAAATTGTAAGCAACCAATTCTATAAACAACAATTCATATCCGATCTCAGAAATTGAAGATAGGGATGAGGACTTCAATGGAATGAAGGAGTATCGAATTGGAGAAGGGGGAATCGTATGCCTAAAAGCGGCGGTAAGGAGGCAGAGAGAGATGGAGGACCGCTAGCGATGGGAGGAATCGAGGTAGCAACGGTTGTGAATTGCGACAATGCATCAATAGGTTTGTTTTGTTTCCTGCTTTGTCGACTGACTGATAATATAAGATTTAGTGAGCAGGGATTCAATGCAATGGTAGAAACTTTTATCTCCATGTTTTAATAGTAAATTATACTGGACTGTTGACTCCATCAGTATGAACTATGTAGTAAGGCAAAGGGCTTGAAACATAAGCAATCAATCACAAAGAAGCCACAAAATCCGAAACTGTAATGTAAGTTTGAAATATGAAAGCAAGTATCCATAGTGCTCTGTATCACATTCAATTTCAAGCAATGAAAATATGAAGTTTACACAATCATGAGCCCCACAGAACATGTAGAGTAATACTGTTGTTTAAAGGTAGAATAGCAATAGAAAAATAAACAACATATTGCTTTGTACATGGAAAACTTTGACTTTTGGGACAGTTGGGAATGGTGAAAATAACTCCGAAAGTGAGAAATAAAAAGCAGCCAGATCAATACAATTGCCACTTGCCTATTTGCAAAAATGTTTATTCTATTTTTGTTGAATTTTTTCTGAACCTATTTGATCATCTATGTAGTACTTATGTGCGTTGAATATATATTATGATGAGTAAAATCACTTTCTATATTGCTATACATACATATACTAATTTATATATACCTACAGACTATAGTTAATATTAGTGCTTGATCTATGTATATAAACTGCAACTATTTCCTTGTGTGTGTTAATAAAAATCATTATACACATTGATATCACCTATTAAGACACTTGCAGTGCTTCTTTTATTTGTAATGTGATACAGGTTATTGATATTTGGAATATGCTACTGATTTTGATTCGCTTAGGTTTCTTATTTCAGTTGGATTTTCCTCAAATTTTATTATTTTGTCGTTTGTTACTTGTATAAATTCTGGCTTGGCCATTCCTCTTAGTACTTTTTGTTTAATTCATTTGGCAATAAAATAATCTTTTGTTTAATTCCCTTTCATAGTATGTAGACATGACAAGGGGTGTAAATGAGACTGATAGGCTCATAAAATATTCGGACTCGACTCGATCAAAGCTCGACCAAAGCTCGACTGGAAAATGCTCGGCTCGAATTCGAGATCGGCTCGAATATTAATGAGCTCAAGCCGAGCTAACTAATACCCGACTCGAAAGCTCGATAATAGGCTCGAATATCATATATATGTAATTTCTTTCTTAAAAATATAGTACATTTTCTTTCTTAACAAATGTGAGGAAGAAGAAGTCCAACAGTAAATTCACTCCTCCTTTTATTTAATAATATAATACATTATATTTTATTATGGTTAACATTAAATCAAAAAAACGAAATCCCAATCTCCTTCCATATTGGGACTATTATAAGGAATTATGAATAGTTTAATATATTTCTACAGAACTCCGTCTTTCAAGTTTTAAGCTCATTATTGAATAATTTAAAATTTTTTAGTCTTGAGTCCAATATGGTCTAGGGATACTCGGTTAAAAAAAAAAGAAAACTGAAATTTATGTCGAGCTTTTTTTGGCCATTCGAGCCGAGCTCGAGCTTCAATATATTGTGTCGAGCTTGAGCCGTGGTCAATTTTTAAAGCTCGTCGAGCTTCGAGCTCGAGCCGAGCCGAACTTATACATAACCGCTCGAGCTCGGCTCGGCTCGGCTCGTTTACACCCCTAGACATGACATATTCAAATATAGCGAAGGAAACTGGGAGGAGCGAGTATAGTTGGACAAATGAGGAAGATTCAAGGTTCATTCATGCATTGATGAAGTTACATGTGTCTGGAAAATATGCGGGTACTGACAATGGATCCGAGTTATTTAAATTGTGTTCAACAACTGCTTGATGTAAGCCTTTCCTAACTCGTGCTTCAAAACCAGAACCACATATAAATCGGTTGGGATGAAGAAAAGAGCTGTGTTGTTGTTGAGGACAGTGTATGGGATGAATATGTCAAGGAATATTATTTTTAAAAGTTTATTAGATTTTTTTGTTCAAAGTTTTCCTAAATTTATTCTAATTGTCTTATACTCGGGGTTGGGGACTTACTCTCCCCCAACTCCCTACCAATAGGTTGGGGGTTCGAATCCCCACCAGGCCCCTTATCCTTCCCTTTGTTTCCTTTATAATTTATGTGGCATGGGCTCTCACAATCCATTTCTCAGGCCTTTAATGGCTTCTCCAAAACAAACAAAAAAATTGTCTTATACTCTAACAGTGGTGCTGCAAAATTTGGAGGCAAGCCATTTCCCTTCTATGAAAAGATGTGCAACATATTTGGGAAGGATAGAGCTAATGGTAGTCACGCAATTGATCTTGGAGACGATGTCATTCCAGAGACGCAAAGGAGTTCCCCAATTGATGTTGATGACTTTGATTTCGTTAAAGATGCTGGCCAAGATGCTCATGCTACTGAAAAAACATCAAAAACTGTCACATGTAAATATAAAAGACATGAAAATACGAGTATAGGGGAAATATATAGAGAGTTATGCAAAGATAATGAAGATCATGGGTAAATTTGGAGAGAATGTGGGTGAAACTAGATAAGAGGATTGGCAAACATCAATTGTCATGCAACATTTTAAAGAAACTAATTTGATTGGCAAAGACATGGCACGCAGATGCGCACACATGCATTTCTTACTTTGAATCAATACATGAAATTGATATGATAAAAGCAATTGTGGATGGTTTTATGGGATAGTTGATTGTTTTTTGATGTTAAGTTAAATTATGCACATAATATTTTATTTTTATTTTAATTGAGCTCGTAAAAGAATTTTTCTGGCTGGTTCGAATCGAGACCTTTGCTTAATCTGCTAAAGTTCCAAAGCACTGGCCAACTGCATTTGGTTACTTATAAAAGAACTGATTACAGTTTAAACTTTTATTGGGATTGATCAAAATATTTTTTGTTATCAATTTGTGCATATTTGTTGTTTTTTGTTTTTTATTTTTGTTTAAAAAAACTATATTAAATATAGTTTTTTTTTAAAAGCCAAAGCCATATAAAAAGAAGAAAAATATAAAAAAGAGAAACCAAACTAAAATACGAGTACAGTAGGCTAAAACTCAAATTAAACACGGAGGAAGCATCAACTGCTAAGTTCCTCCTCACGAAGTTCCCCTCACGAAATCCGCCGTATATGGAGGAAACTCATCATGCCTCTCTTTCATTCCATTTTCTATACCAAACGCATCGTTATATTATTAGTGGCCAACAAGATTTTTAAGTGGTGGTAATAATTTACTTATAAAGTGGAGTATCTTTTTATTTTAAAAAAATGAGAATTGTGTGTAAAGGGATGGAAATGAAATACGTAAATGACAGGTAGTGAAGAGTTGATGGATGTGACATGATACCTATAAATTTCGAAGTACAAAAATACACAGCCCACAACGCCACTGCTTGCAGTACACTCTACAAGTATACACAACATTCATTACAGTGTCGTATTACGACCGTATACAGATACGGATACAGATGCAGATACAAATACATTAGCATCTCATTCGAATATCTCAAAATTTCCCATCTCTCTCTCTCTAGTCTCTACCAACCTCCTATGTGTCGGTGTGGGCGTGGGGTGCCTTCCTTGCCGCCAGCGAGGCCCAGCCTGCGCTACTGACGACTGTGCCTTCAGATCTACATATTCTCACAACGCTGCACACCACACATCTCTTTTCAGTATATTTATTGAGTGATCAAATTATGGTGTCCTATACATGATTCTTGGCGAGGAAGTGCGGCAAGACGGACGAGGGGACTACTTTTATATGAAGCAACGCTTTCTCTTTCTCCTCGACGTTGCCTCTAACCGGACCGGCTGGGATTGCTCCTTCGTCATCATCAGCCGCGGCAGATGGGGGAAATGTGGCTGAATTCCATGTTCAGCGTCTGCCTCGACCGCTGTTGTTTAAATTCAATCTATTTCATTTAATTCGCTTTGATGTTGGCCTGCTCTTCAGAATTTCAGATCGTTGTGTCGTGGGGTTTCTGAATTTCCCTAACAATGCAGGCTGATCATCGGAAGAAAGTCAGTTCCCTTTACTGTTTTATCCATTTTGTAGTTTCTGGATTGAGAATTGCGAGAAAAGAAAGGATTTTGGGTATCTGGGGCTTATTCTTTTTTGCCTTTTTTTTTTTTCGTGTGTGTGTGTGTCTATGTGGATATAATGAATTTTGAAGCCATCGCGTTTATTTTGTTAATTTGTTGCTTGATGTTAAGATTTAGCTATTATTTATGATGTTTTCCTTTATTATGCTACTCCGTGTTGAATCGATTAATCTTGAAAGGATGTTGGAATCAATTAAGGCTGCAGCAGTTGGTCAATTAATGAATTGATTGGTTAATTTGGTTTCAAGGGGATATTTTGTTCATGCTTGCGTTTTCCTTTGTCGTGTTATGCTTTTTAACATGTAAAAATTATTTGACTTGTCATATTGCGGAATCTTTTCAACGTTTGTCACATGTTTTTTTCTGCTTGGATTCACCATTACAAACATGGGATGCAAATGGTCCCTGAGAATTGGGGACGACTACTAGTTGTATTCTATTCCTTAAAGCTATGAGCGCTTCTGTTTAATCTTCTACTGCATTCTCCTTTGGCTATCAGCGTTACTGATACGTTGATCTGCTTGGAGTACATTTCTAGACGAAATTCTGGTCATATAATGAGATGAATTGACCAAAAGGTTGTTTTATTGCATATTCTTTATCTTATTTGAGCGAAGTAGTACATTATAAAACTATTTTGTGGTCATAATGATTTTCTGTTCTGTCAGTTGTTTATATGCTCCATTTTTTTTTTCCATTTGAAACTTCATCTGAGTCATTGTAATCAGTGCTGAACTAAGTTTGTGTATTTTTGCTTCAGAATTTGACTGAAATGGATTTCTTTTCCGAGTATGGTGATGCAAGCAAGTATAAACTCCAGGAGATCATAGGGAAAGGCAGCTATGGTGTTGTTTGCTCAGCAACCGACACTCACACTGGGGTTAAAGTTGCAATTAAGAAAATAACCAACATCTTTGAACACATTTCTGATGCTGCTCGAATTCTTCGAGAGATAAAGCTTCTAAGGCTTTTGCGACACCCAGATATTGTTGAAATTAAACACATCATGCTTCCACTTTCAAGGAGAGAATTCAAAGATATTTATGTTGTTTTTGAGTTAATGGAATCAGACCTCCATCAAGTCATTAAGGCTAATGATGACTTAACACGGGAACATCATCAATTTTTCCTTTATCAATTACTACGTGCTCTCAAATACATTCACACAGGTAATTCCTTTTGCATATGTCCTTTCCACACCTCCCTCAGTTTCTCTGTTTATCCCAAAACGGAATAAAACAGATGCCTATGACCACCAACCAGACCTTGCTTTGTGGTGGTTTTGTCTCTGGCTTTTCATTCATTTGATTATTGGGCTGTTTTAGGGCGCATTCATTAAAACATCCGACATGACGTTTCTTACTGCAGCAAATGTGTATCATCGAGATTTAAAACCGAAGAATATATTGGCAAATGCAAACTGTAAACTCAAGATTTGTGATTTTGGATTGGCTAGAGTTGCTTTTGATGATACACCAACAACTATATTCTGGACGGTAAGGAATATGACCCCTTGATGTTAGATTCTGTTCCCTATTTGCCTGTTTCTGAAAATAACATTTTTTTTTGTTACAAAATACAGGATTATGTTGCCACAAGATGGTATAGAGCTCCAGAATTGTGTGGCTCATTTTTCTCAAAGGTTTGTTATTCTTATCTGTTGCTTTTTGATGATTATTGAAACCTTCAGTGTATTTTGTTATCTGATTGTTTCCTCACACCTGCTCATATTGGTTTCATCTGTTTTAACAATTTATGACTTGGGATTCAGCTCCAGGTCATTGAGGATTATTGGCAGATTCTAGACACTAATTTTATGAAATAGTTTGAACAGAGAATAATTTGTTAAAAAGAAAGCATAGTTTTATGGTTCAAACTATAAAGGGTTTCATGAACATGTCAAGATAGCTAGAAACTCGCGTACCTCAACAAACTTCTTAATATTCTCTTTTGCTGCAGTGCAACCAACAAATGTGTACTCAATAAAATTTGTTTCTTCTGGATAAAAGAGGGAAAATATTGATATATGTGGTTTACATGGTTTATGATCTGTTTATAATTCTCTGTTTTTATCAGATATGTTGAAGGACTAGCAGCTTAGTTTTGACACACAGCATATTTTCTTCACTCTTGATTCATAGTTAAAATTTAAATAGACTTGTTATTACTGACATTTCTTTGATTTTGACTGCGTGCTTATTCAGTACACTCCAGCAATAGACATATGGAGTATTGGCTGCATTTTTGCTGAGGTTTTGATGGGGAAGCCACTTTTTCCTGGGAAAAATGTTGTTCACCAGCTGGATTTGATTACTGATCTTCTGGGAACACCCTCAATGGATACCATTTCCAGGGTTTGTACAGTGTGCATCCTTTTGGTATCATGTGTATGATTTGCTATAAATGTGTGCATCTGATTTATCGATTTTGCTTGTTCGATTCTTGGTTTAGGTGAAGAATGAAAAGGCCAGAAGATATCTCACGAGCATGAGAAAGAAGCAGCCTGTTCCCTTTGCTCAGAAATTTCCAAATGTTGATCCTTTGGCACTTCGGCTCTTGGAGAGGCTGCTTGCTTTTGATCCAAAGGACCGCTTGACTGCTGAAGAGGTTTTCCATATGCTCTTGTTTCTTGTTAATATTGGACATCTTTAAAGTTCATATTGTTTTTAATTTTTTTTGAATTTAGTCCTTCCCTCCTGACTGGTGATTAGCCGATTATACACAAAAACTATTATATTATTCCTTTCCTTGATTTCAATTTTATATTATGTGTGTTCACTGTTCAGGCATTGGCACATTCTTACTTTAAGGGGTTATCTAAACCAGAGCGAGAACCATCCTGCCAATCAATTTCAAAGTTGGAATTTGAATTTGAGAGGCGGAAAGTTACAAAGGAGGATATTCGTGAGCTAATATTTCGTGAGATTTTGGAGTACCATCCTCCACTACAGAAGGATTACATGAATGGAATAGATAGAACTACTTTTCTCTATCCCAGGTGATTAAACTTCGTTGTCCTGCTGTATTGTTTTGCACATTCTGAAGCACTAATCTTTCATGTCTCTTTTGCAGTGCTGTTGATCAGTTCAAAACACAATTTGCTCATTTGGAAGAAAATGGGGGCAAAGGTGGACCGACTATTCCACTTGACAGAAAACATATTTCGCTTCCAAGGTATATGCACTATTCAGCTTCTCTTTCTTTCTGAATCTTAGGTTAAAATACTTGCCCTGGAAAGGTAACTGTTATCCTTCAATATCTACACCTAACTACAAATGTACGGATACCAATAACTGAAAATCTAGTGAGCTTATCCTAAATTTTAGGATAACTATTTGGCCAATCTTGACTACTATCGGAAACTTGTGAGCATATGTGGCTATGTCCGACGTTTACTTTGTGGAATAAAAAATTACTCTGTACTATAGGTGAATTTAATTGTGAAAAATATTATGAAGTGTCAAGCTTTGGTACGTGTTCTTAGTTAAGTTTTGGAAATCAGTACTCCTATTGTGGATTTGAATCAAATTTATTAGTAGGGTATTCTTTATGTACTTTATTAGGCACTGCACTAATCTGCGTTAGATATGTCGGTAGTGTATGGCATGTTGAACCTGAAACTGCAAAGTGACCTGATTTGATGTGGTGAGAGCATACATGTATTAAAACCTCAATGCACCATTGAGTGGTATTTTCTGTTACTGTTGTTGTGGTTGCAGTAGTAGCTCCAATAATAATGACGCATAGTGATAATTATGCAGGTCAACGGTTGTACATTCCAATACAATCCCCCCAAAGGAGCAGATTATGACGGCAAATTCAAAGAACTGGCAGAATTGTGAAGAGTTGCGCAACAGAAATCTTGAAGGATTTTATAATTCATCAAGAACGTCGAAACCACAGCAGAGAATCACTCACGGTACTCTACTCCTCTGATTAGATAATACAGTGCTCAATCAGTTATGTGACATTTTGTCTCAGACGAGAGATAATGATCATCTCCTACTCTCTGTGCCTGAAAATTTTGTTTTGATGCGCTAACAGCAGCAGCAACAGCTAAGCCAGGCAAAGTTGTTGGTCCAGTTTTGCCGAATGCAATCAAAGAATCGTATATTCCCAGAACTGTGGCACAAAATACAGTAGTCTCTCCTCAACTTATTCCCCCGGCTCATTGTTACCATAGAAACAGCACTGGCCCAGGTAGGACAACAACAGATGGATCGGTTGGTGTGGCATCAAACACAACAAAGCAGCAGATGATACCAAACAGGGATGTAATGATAAAGATAGACAGGCATCAGTTTTACGTCGACGAGAGAGTGGTGATGGATGCAAATCTGCTGCAAGCGAGGGCAAAAGCAGCTCAATATAGCGGAATGGGCATGAATGTGAGTGTAGCTGCTGCGAGGATGTATTAGTAAGCATCTAAGCGAACACGGCTAGTTTAACTACCTATGTAAAGTTTATGGTAGGTTAGGTGGTGTGAATACTACTACTACTACTACTACTACTACTACTATACAGTGTACAGAAAGCCCAAATTTCTGGACATATTTCTTTTAGACAGCAGCTAGCCTGCGCGTCTCCTCTTGATCTCAAATAAAAGAAATTTCATGTTTATGGATTTTACATAAATTGGTAATTAATCTTTTTCATTTTCTCGGGAAGAACATGAACCACTAATGTCGTCATGTGAAGGGTTTGTTTTGATCATCCTAATAATCATTAAAGCAATGCAATTCTAGGATTGTCGTCATTCACATAGGAAGATATATTTGGCAGGCAGTTTGCTCATGACAAATCCTTGCTAAGGCCATGCTGCCGCCCCCTTAAGTTAAAGAATATAAGTATAAAGAATGGAATTTTCGATTTTAACATCCTTTATCTTTTGCCAGGGAATCTGTATACAGTGTAAATATATATATATATATATATCTTGATAAGTAATGAAACTTTGCAAACAGTGATCAAAGAAAATTTTGTTATTTAAAACTGATTTACTTACTCTTGGAAGATGAAGAAGAGACATCGTTTGCGTCCAATAAGGCATAGAGATACCTGACAATTCATCAAAAAAAAAAAAAAAAGAGCAGTGGGAGCAGAGCGGCTTCTCGAGGCTTCAATATTATGGGTTCAATATTATGGAGGCCACATCTTTCTTCGGGTACACTGGCTTTTGGGAGCTTGTAGGGCATTATAATAATAGGATTGATAAAGTATCTCACAAATTAGTTAATTGTTACTAGACTCTTATATAATTAAGCGCCCTAATTACTCAAAAGTGAAGATATGATTAGTCTTGATAAAATAATAATCTATCAAGGTTAATCACTCAAAGCAAATTCCATGCACTTAGGTACAGTTCTTCAAATCTACAATGAATTAGTTTTCTTTTTCTCTTCACAAGATAGATTCAACCACCACTGATTTCAATCAAAATTAATTGAAGCATCATTGCTAGATCTAATTTTGAATTCAACCATTTGTTTCACCATTGTTAGAACAATATCCATTTCATGTTTAAGCACCATTCTTAATTTCTTGTCTCAGTTGAATTCCCCCAAACATTTCTTATTGAAGACTTAAAGATAAAATTATTTTTTATGTTATGTATTCGATTTCTGGTTGAACTGTTTATGTAGTTTAGTAGTTTGATTATTTAAATGATTTGTTCCTTGTTATCATTAGTTATTTACTAATTGAATAAATTTGTATTTTGTGGCCATGTGTTCTAGAAGAGCAACTTAAAGACCAACACCAACAACTCGTAAAAGATACGTAGAATTCATGTTTTAGATGTGTAGATGGACTATTATATATTTTTTTGGCTGAAATGGACTATTATATATTAGACGTGCATGATTAATTAATTTTATTTGAGGCAACGGTTGTTCAGTTTTTAGAATATTCTTATGTAGGGGTTTAATTTTTTTTTCTTTTTTGGGGCCTAAAAGAAGTTCGAGCGGGCATGATCCCTGGACTTTGCACTTACTGTTTTACCCCTCAACATTGGATGCAGTGGTGAAACCAAGAATCTCAATGGGGGATATTTTATTTAAAAAAATCTCAAAAAAATATAACCAAAAACCAAATGCAAACTATTTTTTAATATTGTTCAAATAACGTTATACAAAATAATAATGCAACCTAACTTCGAACAGAGGGAGAAGAACGTCCACGATCAACAGGTGGTAACTGTAATCTTCGAGACGCCTTATTTCGAAACCTCTGCAAAATAGCTTCGTTTTCAATCTTTAAAAAGATTTCTTTTTCAATGTAACACACCAAACTATCTGTGAGAAAATCATCCCCCATCTTGTTGCGCAAATCACTCTTGAAAATCTTCATTGAAGAGAAAGCCCTTTCAACAGTAGATGTTGCAACAGGCAAAACTAAAGCCAACTCGATGAGCCGATAAACTAACTTGAGAGCAATGTGCCATTTTCTCTCTACCAATTTCTTTGCAAGATCTTCAATACTTTGAAGACCAGAGAAGAATGGATGCCAAAGGTTCTGACTGTTGAGATGTACTGATTCAATTCTGCTTTAACTTGAACTCATCATCAAAATCATTTGGATATAACTGGGCAAGACAAAGTACTCTTTCAATATCAAAGCTTTCAAAAGAATCTCTAGGATCAAGACATGCTATACACATAAAAAGTTCGGAATTCAACTCGCCAAAACGGTTATCCAACTCTTGTAAGATACGATCAACAACCTAATATATTAGAGAATAATTATATTATTCACATTAATGAATGATTAAGTATTTGTCAAAGTAAAATTAAATAAAAATAAGTACCTGAAGGAAAATGTCCCTTCGAAAATGGTGAAAATAAGTCTTTCTTTGATCATCGACCTTTCTTTGAGGTCTAGGCCGGCCCGCATAGGATCTTCCATGTTAGGTATAGAAATACCTTTTGTAGTACAAAATCTTGTAACCATTTCTATTAAGTCCTCCCAACCCTCCTCTCTAAACTTCATCAAATCTTTCTTAATTGATGTAATCAAAACAAATGCATTGCCAATATTTTGATTCTTTTCTTGTAACGCCGCTGAAAGTGTGCTTGTTGTTGCCAATAATGTCATCATCAAATGCGCAATGAATACAAATTCAAAACTTGTTGATTTATCAATCAAACCTGTAGCAACGCCCCGACTTGGGAAATCCATGGCCTCCTCTTCAATAGTTTCAAGAACATCTTGTATAGCATCCCACATTTCCAAAATCCGTTTGATTGTCCTATAGTGAGATCCCCACCGTGTAGAACCTGGTCGAGCTAAACTTGTTTCTTGATTCTTTCCGGTCCCTGCAGAAATCTCACCACTTCCTATACGCCGTACAACTTCATCATGATGCTTTTCACGAATAGCATCCATCCTTTTACACGAAGCTCCAATAAGATTCACAATCCTTATGGCATGATCAAAGAAATTTCCCACATATCTATTCTCATTTGAAATTGCTACAACCACTAACTGAAGTTGGTGAGCAAAACAATGAACATAATATGCGTGTTTAGGTTCTTTCAAAATGAGAGCTTTAAGACAATTAAATTCTCCACGCATATTGGAGGCCCCGTCATAACCTTGATCTCGGAGTTGAGAAAGTGATATTCCACTCTTTGCAAAGAAATCATCAGTTGCACTTTTCAAAGAGCGTGCCGAAGTGTCACTAACGTGAACCACTCCCATAAATCGCTCAATCACTTCTCCCCGATCATTCACGAATCTCACAACCATAGCCATTTGTTCCCTTATTGAAGTATCTCGAGCTTCATCAATCAAAAGAGAAAAGTATTTGTTTCCAATTTCATTGACAATGACATTCCTCACCTCTGTTACACAAGCATTGATAATTTCCTTTTGAATTTTTGAAGATGTTAACAAGTTGTTGCCTGGAGCATTTGGGCTCATGACCTTGTTCACTTCTTTGTCAATCTCACAATACCACTTCAAAAGTGAAAGAAAATGCCCTTTTCTTATTGATTCTCTGGACTCGTCATGTCCTCGAAATGGCAAACATTCCCCTAAAAGCCACCGAACAATATTCACAACCGCTGTTAGCCGAACGCGGTAATCAATCTCCATTTGAGTGCTCTTTTGTGATAACACATAATCCACATTATGCCTTTGATCTCTAAATGCCGAACACTAAATTGTAGCATACTGATGGTCACTTTAAACCCCCTTCATGATCTTTGAATTTACTAATAGCATTCTTCCAATTTGTAAAACCAACAATCGTAAATGCATCATCTCCACCATGGCTAGTACCTCTTTTAAACAAATAACACCACAGACAAAAAGCTGCATCTTTTTGAACACTATATTCAAGCCAAGAATGTTTAGCAAACCATTTCTTTTGAAAGGACCTCATGTTATCACCAATTCTAGTTTGGGAAAAATTGTGATCATGTGGTTGACAAGGACCTTTTTCTAAGTATCGTCTCTTTAGTTCATCTCTAATAGCAAAAGGATAACTATCAATAGGTTTGCGCAATTCTGGATCTCCAACAATATCATCCTCCGTCAATTCTACTTCTGTTCGTTGTTTTTTTTTACCACAATCTCCATTATTCAAATTCAGATTACTAGATGAAGATGAAGCCAATCTCTTCCAATTAGACACAAATTTATCCATAGTAAAATTCAAGTACCTAAAATATTCAAATATTTCATTTATTTATATGCACAACAAGAACATGAAGTAAAAATTCGGAATAAGTTAAGCACACGAAACCCATTTTCAAGAACAAGAATATCATTTATTCATTAAAAAGATTAACGACAATCACAATAGGAACAATCATTCATAGAATCATAATAAATAGTAAATAATATGAAAACCCATTTTATTTGCCTAAAAGTAAAGGAAACAAAAACACTTACCGAGCTGAAGATGAGTAGCAGTTAGAAGTTGCTCATATTCTTACTTTTCTTTATTATTATTGCATTGTTCAAACTTTTAGAAAATGGTTAGACTTTGGAAGACGGCACAAAACCTAATATTAAGGAAGGTAGCTTTAATTCATTATAAGTAGGTCAAAACTATTGGATTGTAAATAATGTTTGGGCTTCTAAAATTTAAAATAGCAAATAATCAATAAGGGAGGGCCCATACTTAATACTTCCTCCATTCTTGATAAATTGAAACGTTGGAAAATTTGGTACTATTCATACATTTACTTTGATTTAAAGTTTTATCATAGTTATACAAGTTAAAATATAGCCAAGTGGGATCTTGTTAGATTCGTCTCCTCGAGTAGTTTTTAAATATCCAACTTTCAGAATTTTTACTTGTACCGAATTGGAGTTATGAATGATTTAAAATGTGTCTTGGATTGCGTGAACTGTGGATCCGTTTCAATTTTTTGAAAACGGAGGGAGTAATATTTAACATATAAAAATATATATTATATACTATATAGAAAATGACAAAATCTATGGTGGGGCCGCGCCATTGCTATATTGGCCTTAGTTTCGCCCCTGCTCTGGACTCGTCATGTCCTCGAAATGGCAAACCTTCCCCTAAAAGCCACCGAACAATATTCACAACCGTTGTTAGCCGAACGCGGTAATCAATCTCCATTTGAGTGCTCTTTTGTAATAAGATATAATCCACATTATGCCTTTGATCTCTAAATGCTGAACACTGAATTGTAGCATAATGGTGGTCACTTTTTAAACCCCCTTCATGATCTTTGAATTTACTTATAGCATTCTTCCAATTTGTAAAACCAACAATCGTAAAGGCATCATGTCCACCATGGCTAGTACCTCTTTTAAACAAATACACCACAGACAAAAAGCGGTATCTTTTTGAACACTATATTCAAGCCAAGAATGTTCAGCAAACCATTTCTTTTGAAAGGACCTCATGTTATCACCAATTCTAGTTTGGGGGAAATTGTGATCATATGGTTGACAAGGACCTTTTGCTAAGTATCGTCTCCTTAGTTCATCTCTAATAGCAAAAGGATAACTATCAATAGGTTTGCGCAATCCTGGATCTCCAACAATATCATCCTCCACCAATTCCACTTCTGTTCGTTGTTTTTTACCACAATCTCCATCATTCAAATTCATATTACTAGATGAAGATGAAGCCAATCTCTTCCAATTAGACACAAATTTATCCATAGTAAAATTTAAGTACCTAAAATATTCAAATATTTCATTTATTTATATGCACAACAAGAAGATGAAGTAAAAATTCGGAATAAGTTAAGCACACGAAACACATTTTCAAGAACAATAATATTTATTTATTCATTAAAAAAAGTAACAACAATCACAATAGGAACAATCATTCATAGAATCATAATTAATAGTAAATAATATAAAAACCCATTTTATTTGCCTAAAAGTAAAGGAAACAAAAACACTTACCGAGATGAAGATGAGTAGCAGTTAGAAGTTGCTCATATTCTTACTTTTCTTTATTATTATTGCATTGTTCAAACTTTTTGAAAATGTTTAGACTTTGGAAGACGGCACAAAACCTAATATTAAGCAAAGTAGCTTTAATTTATTATAAGTAGGTCAAAACTATTGGATTGTAAATAATTTTTGGGCTTCTAAAATTTAAAATAGCAAATAATCAATAAGGGAGGGCCCATACTTAATAATATTTAACATATAAAAATATATATTACATACTATATAGAAAATGACAAAAATCTATGGGGGGCCCGCGCCATTGCTATATTGGCCTTAGTTTCACCCCGGATTGGATGTGACAAGGGTAATTGGTTGGAAGAGAAGATTGTTTCCATAAATGCATTCATACTATGTAACACCCCAAAAATCTGAAATGAGCCGAGGGTTGGTCGGGACATTTCCAGGTGGGTTTGAACCATTTGGTATTGAGTCAATAAATGATACCTCCTTGATTCCCCTCATTTTAGGCCGAATTCGGGTCCAAATTAGTGACGCGTGGTCGTACGGACTATGCCAGAACCGCGCAACCCTGCAGATTTGTTTTTATCATTTCAAATGTTCGAAATTTGATCGAAAACCTCGATTTTCAACATTCCTTTCGATCCCAAGGGCTTGAGGGTACTTGGGAGGCTTGGATGAGCTTCCTAACTTGTTGAAGAGGGCCTAGAGCACTGGAACAAACCACAACAATCAATAAGGTGAGTTTTGGGAAGGTTGCTTCTTGTTCTGTTTAATTGGTTGTGTTAGTTTATGGTTGGCATTAAGTTTATACATGAATTATACATGATAGTTGAAAATAGTCATGTGCAGATGATGCTAGGAATTCGAACCCCATTCGATTTGATGACGGAATGGTTGATTTTGATGTGAAACAAGCAAGCTAGTGCATTTGAGCAAGCTAGTAGAGCATGATTTGAGCAGACACTTTGTATCACGAATTTGATTAGGTTTCTTTGAATTTCAGCTATTGGTCCCTTCATGAAAGTAGTTGTACACATCTTGAATTTGATTTTAGGACTTGAAATCATGAATTTGATTAAGTTTGAATTGATTTGTGATTTTTACAATCAACTAGCTCATCTTTAATAAGCTGGCAAAAAAAACCCAAATGGTCCCCTTATTTTGGAAAAGGCAGCGGTTATATGAACACAATTTTAGTTAGGGGCACACACATTTTTATGTAAAATATCATATATACCCTTAATTAAAAAATAGGGATTGGGGCACTCTAATAATTATGAAGGATTATGGGCACACAATAAAAAACGGGATTGAGGCACTCACTTTAGGATTTGGGGCACACAAATTTACAAATTCTTTATTCTTCACTCCCTCTCTTCCTTTTCTTCCTCGTTGAAACAGAACAAATCACAAAACCCAAAACCCCACTTTTCTTAAGCATTTTTATATTCATATACTCCATGGATATAAGCGAGCAAGACGAAAAGCAATACCGAGATGAAGAGATATAGGGGAAGAACATAACAAAATATATTAATATATACGTAGTATATGATTTTAAAAAAATTGCAAACAAAGAAAAAAAAAAAAAAAAAAAGTATGGCCGGCCATTAATGGCCGGCCCATATAAAAACCTAATGGCCACTAGTGGCCGTTCATACAACATAGCAAACGTCCAGAGCTGGACGTTTGCTAAGGAACGGCCATGGATGTCCATGGCCGTTCAGCGTAAAGGAGCAGAAAAAAAAAAAAAAAAAAAAAAAGGAACGTCGTTCCTCCCATGTCCCGGCCGGCCATGGCCGGCCACTACTAAACCCAACGTCCAATACTGGACGTTCCTTTCAGTCCTGGCCGGCCTCTACTTGACAGATTTGATTTCTTCTCTTCCGCTTTCTTCTTTGTTCTTCGTGCTTTTTCTTTTTCAAATTTTGTGTGCCCTCCCCCGATGTGTTGTGTGTGTTAAAAAAGATAAATTTGGACTAAAATAATAAAGACCCGGACTCCAAATTTTATTATATATATATGGGTTAAAAGGGTAGAATAGGTAAGAAATTTTGTGTGTGCCCTAATCTAAGTATTTTGTGTGTGTGTGTGGAAAAAACGTGTGTGTACATAACGGGAGCCTTTGGAAAATTTCTCAAATAGTCCCATAATTTTTGAATTTATTCCATTCCATCCTCTAAGTAGCTTAATTGTGGCCAAAATCATCCCAAATGCCCTTAATGACAGACATGGCAATGGATTAAGGAAGTCAAATCCCATTGACCAGATAAAGAGGCTGACCTGGTACTTGGGGAGAGTTGAGCCTTCTTTTTTGGAACAAGTGTGACTTGAGGAAATTCCTGGAAGCGTGAGTTTGACTCAATTTGGGGTTTATTTTGCCAAAATCAATCTGGAAGGAATGGAATTCGTCGGACGTCGGAGTTACGGAGATGGTCACCTGTCTTGTAACTCAAATTAATGCTAAGAAATTAAGCCTTCCCTGGATATACCAACAGTCACGGAAATGGAATCAAAACAATATGGGTTATCAGAGATGAACAAAATGGAATGGATTGTATGAAAACACTAAAATTAACTGGTCGGAAAATTTCTTCAACTGTCGGCGTTCAAATCTGTGTAAACCCGATCAAAAGAACAATTTCTGGGCACAAGATGAATGTAAAGCTTGCAAGGACACTGTAAACACTTTCAGATCGCAGAATAAAGGCCAGATGAAAAATGGCTCGCCGAGGAAGACAATGAATAGTAATTCCGGGGAGGTTCCAAACTCGTTCGAAAATGGAAAAAACTTATGTGCATTCGAATCCCCTTAACATAAGGATCACAAATCTGTGATCGGGCATCAGAAATTCTTAACAAAACTCGCGGAAGGATAATGTGGCCGGAAGTTTACTTTAATGACCAGAATTTTGACCGGGGTCGTTTCTTCATCAAATTTGATGAATCTTATGTTGATTCGCACTGAAATCGTCTAAACATTACAACCATAAAATCAAAATAAAGTTTCGATCAAGTTAAAACAAAAGCGATGGAAATTTCGACAATTAAATACAAAATTATATACAAATGTAATAGTTACAGAAATTTAAAATGGCCACTGTTATGAATCGAGGAGAACTGTAGTCTCCTTTTTGAAGTCCTCATAAACATACATGCTTGTATGTATAATGTAAAAGCTACTGAATTGGCTCACCTATTTCTCTGTTGCTCTAAGTCCTTTATATGGCTTCTGTAATGGTTGTTGATGAGTTTCTTAGCAGCGGCGATTGTTCGAGAGTGAAGTTAGATCCAAGATCCATGTCCTCCATTTCTTCGTTGTCTTCCTCCCCTGTAAACCCGGTGAACCACCTTTTACTCCTCCATTAATGAATAATAGTAAATGGGTTTTGTGCGTGTGTGAACTGTGTAACATGGAGAGAGCCAGAGCGGTGAAAGTAGGGGCGGCATGTGTGTGATATTTGGGGATTTCCCCTAAATCAAAGTTGGTGGAGGTCCAAATAGGAGACCAACTCCTCCCAGGTGCCAGGTAAGTGTCCTTGTCCGGTCAATGGGATTTGACCTCCTTAATCCATTGCCACGTCTGTCATTAAGGGGTTTGGGATGATTTTGGCCACAATTAAGCTAGTTAGAGGATGGATTGGAATAATTCAAAAATTATGGGACTATTTGAGAAGTTTTCTAAAATTAGGGGATTATTTGGGTTGTTTTTTTCCAGCTGGCAGGTATCCAAATTGTGCATTTCGAACTTGTGGAGTATTTTTCACCTATATTCATTGGGAATTCGGTTTGATGTCTTCATAAAGCATTTAGAGCTTCTTGTAAACTTCAATTTGAACTAGTTATTCAATCAATTTTGACTGGTATATATTTGTTCTAAGTTCAGGTGCCAACATTTTAAGCATGTCCTGAACTACATTTTAGGTTTTATACTAGATGTGTTTGGCTCTCTTTTCATTGGGTTATGGCCTGATCTTCATTCCCCTACTCCACTAACACTTCTCCTTCCCACCTTCCAGCACACCGGGCAGGTGTCAGACTCTATACATCGAGTGCGCATAACTTGACTTATGTATTGTTCTTGGACATTTAAATGTGGGAATTAGGTCTTCAGGCGTCTCTGGTGAAATCTAGATATTTGCTTATACTTTTCAAATATTTTTTGGATTCTAAATTGTATTTGAAAAGTGTTCTATAACTCTAGTACAAGGGACAAAGGTCAAGGTTGGCGGATTTGGAGGAACTAGGGTTTTCTCATCCTTGAATTTTCTTGGCTACTTGTTTAATCAACACAAGGTGATTTTCTACATTCCTCATGTTCTTTTCAAAGAATTAATTGCTGAATTTTTTGTGATACTTTGAAGCATGCGATCGGATGCGTGAATCGTCTGGTTTGCGATTGCAATCGCACAACTTAAAGGAGGCGATCCAGATGCAAGTATCCATGACACACAAAAACCGTGGGTAATGTGTTCGGGCCCTGTGTTCATTAGGCATTGATTGATTGCCTAAAGTGTTTGGTTGATTGATTAAATTGTCTGAGTAAGCCTGTTTTACTGTGCCTTGCGTGATTTATGACCAGCAGCTCTAGCTGATGATCATCTGACTGAAATATAATTTCATTGTTCCAGGAATGGGAACATATATATATATTAGAGATATATATATATATATATACATATTATATATTGTGACTGTAAAGCTGACAGGTTTGTACATATGTATACTTTACGCACCATCAGGGGCGGCTAAGGCCCTGTGTAAGCAGCGCTTTAGCACAGGGCCCCACTTTTGTGGGGCCTCCATTTTTTTTAAAAAAAATTCTATTAATATATTAATTATAAAATTAATTAAATAATGTATAGTTTGTGTTAAGATTGTGATTTGAGAGTTCAAATTGTGTTGTGTTACTGTCCCCATTATAAACAAATAATATTTCATAATTAATAAATTAATAAAACACAATTTGAGGACCGAAGTTGTGTTTTATTTGTCTTTCTCCGCATTTTTTCTGTTTTTTTTTTTTACTTTTTATTACTTTTACTTATTTGTAAAAAAGATACGGATAGACAACCTTTAATTTTATGTTTAAATTCTTTTTTTATTATAATGTCATTTTACAAATAATTTTCAACATGTGTGATTTATTTATTAAATATGTTAAGAGGGCCTAAATTTTTTTATTAGAACAGTGTCTCCTAAAATGATTTGACGGCACTACGCACCATATAGGTTGTATGAGTTGCTCATATGCTGATCTTGATAGATATGCAGATCTTATTTGGATTGTATTCACTAACTGTTTATAAATTATAAAGGCTCATTTGGGCAGTGTGAATATATTGAAATGGTGATACTCATCATGTTTGGATCGTATTCACAAAGTGATTTATTATGATTATGATTGAGCCTGAAATGGGCATAGTTATGAGCCTCGTTTGGATTATATGCATAGTGATACGTTGATATCCTAGTGCGACGACATCTCGGAAAGAGCATGTTTGTTAGCTATTTGGGTGATTATATGCGATGATGCTCGGACGTACGATGTGATATATTGACATTACTGACATATGTGTTTGATTTGGCTTGTAAGAGATCAAATCATTGTGATGTATATAGCCCGGTGTGACATCCCAGTAAGCCTGTTTGATGGCTATATAAGCTGTTGCCCGTAGTGCACCGGTGGATTAAGGTGATAGTTTAGGCAGTAGAATTTATGTGATGCATTAGATAGGTAGATGTACATTAGGATTTACGCGTCATATGCATATTTACGTTATATAATAGTTAACCAAACGTCTGGTTTGGGACATGTGAATTGGTTAACGATGTTGACCTTATTTCTATGTTGTTTTCTATCATTATTGTTTTATGTACTTGTTATTATTATTATTGTCGTTACTGTTATCAATAGGTCTGGTATGTTTCTCTATATGTGTGAATCACCTCTTAGTTATAAAATTATGATGTTGATCCCTATATGCAAATGTTTTCAGGTAGCAGTACAGGTTTATGGGAGATGGGTAGAGAGCATATAGTTGATGTGTCTTTTCATGACAAACTTAGACATATGTTAATTTATGTGGGTTTAATTATATCACTTTGTTAACATAGCAAAAATATATTAAGCCCAATGGAGTTGCTCGTCTAAATAAATTAGCCCAATTAGGTAAAATATATCCGGAAGAGGGAGGCCGCGTAGACAGCCCGGAAGAGGGAGGCCGCGTAGACACAGCCCGGAAGAGGGAGGCCGCGTAGACACAGCCCGGGAGAGGGAGGCCGCGTAGACACAGCCCGGAAGAGGGAGGCCGTCTGTAAGGGTGGAGGCCATGGAGGCCCAAAGAGATGGTGGAGGCCGTCTGTAAGGGTGGAGGCCATGGAGGCCCAAAGACATGGGTGGAGGCCGTCGATGGAGGCCGTCCTTAAGGATGGAGGCCCAGTGTGAGGTGGAGGCCGTCTAGAAGAATGGAGGCCGTCCGCATAAGATGGAGGCCGTTTGGAAGGATGGAGGCCGTCTAGAAGGATGGAGGCCGTCCGCATAAGATGGAGGCCGTCTGGAAGGATGGAGGCCGTCTAGAAGGATGGAGGCCGTCTGGAATGCCGCATTAGGGTTTAGGTTCGGGATGGAGGCCGTCTGGAATGCCACATTGAATGGAGGCCTCATACAAGGAAACACATCAAGGCAAGACACTGATAAGGAAAGAAATCCAGACAGGATCATGGAAACAGATCCTAAGCGGATACGCTATCAAGGAAACAAGGAAACAGATCAAGAGATGAATCATGAAGCGTCCAGATC
This sequence comes from Hygrophila difformis, assembly GCA_030278955.1. Lineage (NCBI taxonomy): Eukaryota > Viridiplantae > Streptophyta > Magnoliopsida > Lamiales > Acanthaceae > Hygrophila > Hygrophila difformis. The sequence continues at coordinate 41,712,587 of JAOANR010000007.1, read as the reverse complement.
TGAGGAAGACATCTCCACTATATAAGCATAAGCAACATCATATGCGAGAGACAACTCCGACACTCCCAGAGAGATTTTTACTTATTTTACAGTTTTCTTGCATTCTATCGCTTTCTGTTCTTAAATTCCTTTACTGCTTTCTTCAATTCCTGTAATTTGCTTTCTAGTTTTCCTGTAATCTTTCCTCCAAGTTCTTCAATAAAAGAGAGATTCTTTTCTCCCAAAATTTCTACCGTTAACAAATTGGCACGCCCAGTGGGACACGAGTGAAAAACCATATCCGCTTAGGGTTTATACGTCCCAAATCTGAAAGGTTAGCAAGCAATTTTACTCAGAAATTTGAAGGAATGTCTCTACATGAAAAGATGCCACTTAGAGCGCCTACCGATGAAGCGGTAGAAAGCACCTCTCAATCGCAACAGGGTATAATGCAAACCCCTGTACTGTCCGAGCAAGTGCGGCTATCGATGACTGAATCGATGGCCGAGTTCATGCCTTTATTCACAAAGCACTTAGTGGATGTGTTGCGGTCTGCCATGGCCGACCAAGCAGATAGAATTTGCAGTTCCTTGCGTACTCAGCAAGATAGAACTGTTCCTGCAAACAACATGAATGTACCGTACAGTCTCTCATGCCCGAGGCCGACAGACGGCCAACAGAGGGTTTGGGGAGCCGCATATGGCCAGTCGCCACTCCCGGAGCCCGGAAGCAGCCCGGCTAGCCTGTTTCCATTTTCACATCAGACGGCTTATTCCTTCACTCCAGCGGCACCTAGCATGCAGACCCTTGGTTATGCGGCACATCCAGTGCCGATCTATGCATCGCCAGGATATTTGATGGCCTCCAGTGCTTCACACGGCTGTCCAACGGCCTCTGATGGATCTGGCATGCCACCATGTCAAGCGGCACTCCCTGTGCCGAACGTTCTCACCACACCTTATGTGTCTAACTACTCACCAATACCGGCACTATCGAACCCTAGTTGGATGCCGCCAACGCAAAGGGGGCAGGCGGCACCACAGCCATATGGAGTGGCTTCAACACCGGCCACATCTGCCACAACCGCCATGCCAGTACTGGCATCCGTACCGAAGCCTAGTTGGATACCGCCAATGCAAGGGGGGCAGGCGCTACAGCCAAATGAAAGGGCTTCAACAACTGCCACACCTCCCACAATCGCCATGCCTCCTGCACAGACACCCATGGTGTCACCCGAGTTGCTTGCAGACCTAATGCAGCAACATTTTGGAGTTCAACTAAGGCCGATGGAGCGGCCTACATACAGGAAACCCTACCCTGATTGGGTAGACACCATGCAACCATACCCCATGGGCTTCAAGATGCCCGAGTTCACCACATTCTCAGGGGACGATGGCAAGTCAACTGTGGAGCATGTGGGCAAATTCACCTCCCAGTGTGGTGAAGCGGCGACCGATGATTGGTTGAAGTTGAGACTGTTCAGTTTATCCCTTACTGGACCTGCCTATACGTGGTATGTATCGTTGCGGGCTAACTCAATTCAAAATTGGGACGAACTGGAGCGAGCATTCCATGGCAGATTCTATACACAGTTGACACAAGTGAGTCTCGCAGACCTTACCAATGCCAAGCAATTTGCCGATGAGGCGGCAAGCACATTTATTAACAGACTACAGCGACTTAAGAGCCGATGCACTATGGCAATCCCTAATAGGGAGATAGTCAATATTGCGGTAGCGAATATGTTGCCAAAGTTGAAAGAACGTTTAATTATGCAGGATTCCTCTGATCTTGCCCAGCTGGCCGAGAAAGCGGCCCGCTTGGAAAATTTCCTTGAGGAACAAGATGAGAAGCGTCTACCTACACACGGCACTCGTTTTGAGGAATTAAAGCACAATAAAGAGGTAGATGAACCAAGGGTGTTCTCCAAGGCAATAACCTTGGGTAGTAAAAACCCTGGATAGTGGGCCTGGGGCGCCATCGACAGCGGCCTTGGAGGCCGAGTAGTCGGTGACTGAGAATGGCGCCTGGCTGAGTATGGCGGCCCGACTGAGGATGTCACCCTGGCTGATACTCGAATGGCGACCCGGGAAGAAAAGCTGATGGAGGCCTGGAACAGACCAAGGTGGCGGCCAAGGCAACAAGTGGCGGCCTCCTTCAAGCTCTACGATGATGGCGGCCTCTTGAGAGGATGGCGGCCTCAGAGCGAATGGTGGCCTCTTAGGGATGGCGGCCTCAGAGCGAGTGGCGGCCTCCTCCAAATAGACAGGGATGACGACCTCCGGGAATAGGAATGGCGGCCTCCTCCAGAGAACAAGGGATGACGACCCTCAAGCTCGAACAAGTGGCGGTCGGAGCCCTCTCCGACGGTGGCGGCTTGAAGGCAGAAACGGAGATGGTGGCCTCTCGCGAGATGATGGCAGCGGCCTCGTCGGAAAGGGGATGGCAGCCAAGGAGATGGTTGTGGCGGCCTCAGATCTCTCCAGGGGTGGCGGCCTCCAAGCTCCCTTGGTAGTGGCGGCTTCAGGTGCAGGGATGGCAACTTCCTCCTCAATAGGAGATGACGGCCTCCACAGGCAGTGATGGCGGCCTCCAGACCGAGAGGAGATGGCGGCTCTCATGCAAGGTGGTGATGGCAGCCAAGGAAGATGCTGGTGGCGGCCAAAACAGCTCAATGGCAGCCTCGATGGTGGCGGCCTGCTGGGGCTAAGATGGCGGCCCTCTAGGGCGAGGGTGGCGGCCTCCAGCCTTGGTGGTGGCGGCCTCCAGGCGAAGTCGGCGGCCAGACGACACTCTGTCGACGGCGGCGGCCGAAATCCGAACGAGAAGAAGATGAAGCATGATGGGCCTCCAAACTCGAATTTAAGCGCGCAAAATTGTCTTAAAATGCTAATCAGACAAAATGCGCGAGGGGGGCATCTGTTAACATAGCAAAAATATATTAAGCCCAATGGAGTTGCTCGTCTAAATAAATTAGCCCAATTAGGTAAAATATATCCGGAAGAGGGAGGCCGCGTAGACAGCCCGGAAGAGGGAGGCCGCGTAGACACAGCCCGGAAGAGGGAGGCCGCGTAGACACAGCCCGGGAGAGGGAGGCCGCGTAGACACAGCCCGGAAGAGGGAGGCCGTCTGTAAGGGTGGAGGCCATGGAGGCCCAAAGAGATGGTGGAGGCCGTCTGTAAGGGTGGAGGCCATGGAGGCCCAAAGACATGGGTGGAGGCCGTCGATGGAGGCCGTCCTTAAGGATGGAGGCCCAGTGTGAGGTGGAGGCCGTCTAGAAGAATGGAGGCCGTCCGCATAAGATGGAGGCCGTTTGGAAGGATGGAGGCCGTCTAGAAGGATGGAGGCCGTCCGCATAAGATGGAGGCCGTCTGGAAGGATGGAGGCCGTCTAGAAGGATGGAGGCCGTCTGGAATGCCGCATTAGGGTTTAGGTTCGGGATGGAGGCCGTCTGGAATGCCACATTGAATGGAGGCCTCATACAAGGAAACACATCAAGGCAAGACACTGATAAGGAAAGAAATCCAGACAGGATCATGGAAACAGATCCTAAGCGGATACGCTATCAAGGAAACAAGGAAACAGATCAAGAGATGAATCATGAAGCGTCCAGATCTGAGGAAGACATCTCCACTATATAAGCATAAGCAACATCATATGCGAGAGACAACTCCGACACTCCCAGAGAGATTTTTACTTATTTTACAGTTTTCTTGCATTCTATCGCTTTCTGTTCTTAAATTCCTTTACTGCTTTCTTCAATTCCTGTAATTTGCTTTCTAGTTTTCCTGTAATCTTTCCTCCAAGTTCTTCAATAAAAGAGAGATTCTTTTCTCCCAAAATTTCTACCGTTAACACACTTCTATTTTGTATTCGCCTGATTGGTTGTGCGTGAGATCCAATTTTATTTTAGAATAAATCATGTTGTGTGTTACAACTTTTCTTTTTTGAAGACACTAAAGAAGAAGAATTGAGACCTTTATTTGCTTATGTGATATGTGGTTTGAGTCACATGTGCATTATGCCGGAGAGCCTAAATTGAGTAATCAAAAGTTTAGGCTAGTCAGTATGGCGTGGGGTGCCCAGTGGAAAGTTGAAGGTGTTACACACCAGGCTAATTCCTTTTGCAAGCTAGTGGTGTTGCAGGGGGCAGCACTTCCTTGAACCTGCCTGTTGATCTTACAACTTGCTACTGCAATTAGCTATTAGGTGATAACTAACATTTGGTTTATTGGATTATAGCTGATTTTATAAGATGGTTTGACCAACTTTTTTTTTTTTTTTTTCGGAACAGTCTAGGAAAATGGTGGTGGGAGCTCATGCCACGTAAATTACAAAGGGATAAAAGAGTGGGATAGGGGCCGGGTGGAGAATTGAACCCCAACCTATATAGGTTGAGAGGTGGGGTATTGACCACTACGGTAAGTCCTAATCCCCTACTTGACCAACTATTTTGATAATGTATATATTAAACAAAGTTTGGTAAAAATTAGCTGATGATGAAAAACTAGTTAAAATAACATCCTAGCCAAGAAATGTTGACAAAATGCGAGAAAAATTAACTATTTCAAAATTAGTTTATTTTGCACAATCAGATAATTTTATTTTTAGTTTACCAAACCTCCAATTAGTTGTTTCATCGATCAAATCAGCTGAAACAACCTCAAACAAATAAATTGTAACCAATAAATTATGACCGCGGCTAATTATACACCTTGTTTTTGCTAAACACAGTAACAGACACCATTTACTTAAGGGTTTAATAATAGTTTTGGCCATAACAAGGAGTAATTTTCACTTTTGGGCCATAACAAGTTTGAATTATGATTTTAGGCCATAACAAAACATTTTTTTCAATTTTAGGCCATCCGGTCTTTTTAAAATAATAATAGACCCTACCAACTTTTTCTTAATTATATTTTGACCCCCAAACTTTAAATCTTCATTTATTTAGTCCAATGACAGCCCATCATGCTTCCGATAATAAAATTAAATACTAAACTTCATACCTTAGTTGGTTCGCCGCAATTGATGGTTCGCCGCAATAAAATTAAACACTAAACTCCGGGATTTTACAGACTTCCTCCAACCACGCAGCCGCAATTGATGGTTCGCCGATTCTTGGTTCCTTCAGCAATAAGCAGCACAGTCCTATTTCGTTTCCTGCCTTAGGACGCAATAAGGTTTGGGTAAAGGGTTTTAACTATATATCGGGATATTTAGAATATTTGGAAGCTTGGATTTTATTGAAGAAATATTTAAAATATTATTCAAACATAATTTTCCCTAATGGAGAAGACCGACTCTTAGCTCCTAATGGAAGAAGCAAGACTCTTGGGGATGCACCCCATACTATTAAAAACATAGAAGAAGAAAATTTGCTAGAAAGGAAAATATTACAAGTGTTTTGAAGAGTTGGGAGGAATTTTCGATGCATTCCATCTGCTTCAAACTTCTCTATTTATAGACGCTCGCGAACTTCAATCCCGGATTCCAATCTTCCTCTAATTCCATGTGGCGTCACTGCGTTCGTCACATGAAATTAATTTCCACCAGCTACATTATTGTCCTTCAGAAATTATTGTATTAGGTGGCTACTTTGTCAATTCTCCACCTTCCTTTGTCGGCCATTATTTGCCAACTACATCTCTTTAGTTTGTTGGTCTTTTATTGTGGGGTATTGCCGAAACCTCTTTTTCTCTTACATCCAGCTGTTCTCACTTTGTCTTGTGAAAGTGTTTTGGACATTTCTTCCCTTTGTCTTGTTCGAATCCGGATTTCTTTTGGGCTACCCAGATTATCGTGCCGAATAGGGTTTTTTCCTGTTCTACGCAATATGGGCATATGTGGTTGTCCCATTGGCCAACATGCATCATATTGGATGTCTTCTTTCTAGTAGACTCAGTTGCTGGCAACTTATTTTCCAGATGAGTAACCTCTTCTTTCCGAACGAGGTTTTCTCAAATCTGTGCTTTTCTTTGTTAAAAAATTAACCAGGAACGATCCATTTAAATTGTTTGAAAATTGATATTTGACATTTTCCATCTCGGTGAGACAGACCAAAATCCCCATGCTCGTCTGGTGGAAATCTGATTCACTAATGGAAGATACCAACGGTGCTTTATCATCAGTAGACTTGACTCTGTTGAAAGCTATCATATCAGGTCTTTGTAATTTTATCCCTACTAAGATATAAATGGAAAATGGACTTGTCATTTAATTTTGATGGTATGACCTCTTACATTAAATTCTATTCTATTATCCTTTCTTACCCATGGTTTATGACTTTCGAGAAAACTTAATCCCAAAATCATAACCCCATTGTCTTTTCTGGCGGTGCCTAAGACTCTGATTTCGTGTCCTGCAATTTCAATTGTTCCTTCATAGGTTCCAATTGATGGCTGCTGCAAGTAGTATAACTCATCACATGGAAAACGATTAATTTTTTCAGTGACGTCAAATATAACTCGTGTCTCTTTCCATCCTTCAGGGCATTTAATCTTTATATTATCTACCCCAATGGACTGAGGAGTTAGATCTTTGATGAACTTCTTTCCTTTATATGTCATAATTCTGTCTTCCGAAAAAGACATACTGCTTGCATACTCATTTCTAGCACTTGTTGACCTGTTTAGAACTGGGTGATCTCTTATTTATATGTCTACTCTTCCTAACCTTGGAATCTGGGTAGGATTTGGAACCATGACTTTAGCAAATTCCTTGAAAATTCTAGGAATTTCTATATATTCTTTCCTGAGAAATAAGTCAGAATGATGACTATTGGAAAGTGCAGAAGAGATTCTATAAGTTATAGAATATGGCCTGTTCCATTATTTCATCAAATCTTTTATTTTAAAATCCTGATGAAGAGTTAGCACTCTGCTAAAATAGGAATTAATTGCATATCTATAACATTACATATAAGTTCCATATGAATTGCAAACTCACCAGCACTTACCTTGTAGATAATATTATGTCTTCTCTGATTGAGTCCCATTTGATTGAGAACTCGTCCAATCCTGTCAATTGAATCTGTCATATGGGGTGAGGTTGGAATCTTGTCGCATTATTCTTTCCATGGTTCAATTTGAGATCGTCATTCTTGAAAAGAATCAAACAGGTTTTTAGTGGTCTGAGTCATGTCCTCTTCAGTCAGACTCGGTTGAAGATCCATCTGAATATGAGTCTGAATCGCTTCATAGTTCTTCCTCGTAGATGCTTTCGTCCTAGGGGATATCTTCAAACTGGTATACTGGTACCAGTTTTCCATGGTAAACTGCTTCCACAATATCCTCCGTGGCTTCGTACATTCGTATCTCACGATTCTGAGGGCAATCGGGTGAGATATGGCCTCTGGCTCCACACTTCCAACAGTTACAGTTTTTGAAACTTTAGTTGGCTAAAGTATGGGCTCGTCTTACCGTTCTTTTTGACGTTTTTCACCCTGTGCTCCTTGCTGCTGGGCTAGTTGAGCTTTGGGAAGAACTATTCGTCGTTCCCGTTCTTTGTCCAGTTTTGTGCGTTCTGGCTTTGCTTTTAGACCACCATGCTCCCCTTCTTCGGAATGGAGGTCTTCTGAAACTCTTGCTGTATGAGCCTCGACTCTTCTTCTTTCTTCTCTTTTCTTTTGATTCTCCTATAATTGTTGGAAAATAATTATTCTCACAGCAAAGAGGGGTTCTTTTTATTTTACCTCTTAGTCTTTTGATGTTCTTTTGGGCTGTTGCCTGTTGACACCATTCTCTGAGCTTATCCTTTAGGAAGAACATTCTTCAAGCTATTGAGTCCACCGTACCAGGGGGTACTGAATATGATTGGATCGACATCTCTCTCCATGGGCTGCAAATCTTTGCAAAGAACATGGGACATGCCACTTCAGCTGTCATCTTACTCCGGAAATGTATTCACGAAACCAGTAGATATATTCGTCTACTGCGCATATACTTCTTAATTCTAAACCCAAGATGGCTTGGGTATAGACCTTGATAATTTCGACTTTCTTTTCTTCAAAATAACCATCTTCTAGAAAATGAGTTTTGAATAGGAAACCAAATCATTCGCAGATTGTGCTTTTGGATTCTCCTTCGAGGATTTGCTCATTCAAAGCCGTCGTGGAGTTTTTCCAACCAAACTTTGCAGATCATTCGAGACTTAGCTCTATCAATCTGACAAAGTTTTTTTTTATCGAGATCTAGGGTGGTTGTTGCGATCTTCATTGAGGCTACCCATTCATCGATCAGCTCCTCGATGTTCCGGAAGTCGATAACGTCGAGGTTTAGTATTATGCCATATGTATTTAGTGGTTGTAGCATCGTTTTGGCCCACGGTGTGGATTCTGGTGCTCTGCTCGGGTTTCGTCTGGGATTGAGCATCACCTCGGGATACCTGTTCGTCTGGAAATTCGTAGCTTCTCTCATCGGAACATCTAGTGTTCTTTCGTGAGTTACATTGGATCTCGTCTCTTCCGCGTAACCCAATTGTAGAACCTCATTGGGTTTTACATTAACTAGATCCATAATCCCAAGTTGGGAAAATGATTATGCTAATTCTTGTAGATTTGATAGATCTGCTCTAGAAACAATCATTCGATTGTTTTCAGGAGATCAATCATAAGTTCTTCTTGTGATTTCTGCTTTGGGACCATGGTTGCTTTACCTTTTTGATGTAAAGCTTGTACAGGTCCGAATGCATCTCAAATATTTGCTTGGTTATTTTTGGAAGATCCAGGAATATCCTTATGCCTTTTCTTAATATCCGAAATATCAAATTTCAGACTAAAAAATCTCTTTCTTTATGTCTTGAAATAATTTCAAAATCTCCTCTGTTGATTTATTCAAGTTATCGATTTTTCAGGTAAAATTAATACCCGGTTACCATAATCTTGAATCGTCTTTTGGATTTCTCTTAATTCTTGTGAGAACTTAGAGCTATCCGGATCAATTTCTTTCCAGTTTGTTCCTCTTATTTTTATGAAAGAAATCACTTTTAATAATATCTTGTCTAATGGACAAGTTCAAGAATTTCCTTTGAAAATTTCTGTTTTTTATTTCCAAATTTTGGAAATAACTCGTAGGTTTTAAATTAATTGAATCCATTAAATAATTAAATCTTCACCATTAAGAGATAAAATATTATAAATAATATAATTAATATGTTATTCAATAAAAAATAGGCTCTGATACCAATTTTTATGCGCTTTGGGTGTCCTTTATATAATGAAAATTAAGTTTATTAAAAGATGACTAAAGTGTATAAAGTATTGCTTTCTTAGAGTATAAATGAAATAAAGAAAAAGTTGTTGGGGTCATTTATTAATCTCAAATAGGTCCTAAGACCTAAATTTTACAAAACTGTGTTTCTTATGGCCTGTTTTCATAATTGTAACTTGTTATGGCCTAAAAATGGAATAACCTACTTGTTATGGCCCTGTTTAAACATTAACCCTTTTATACTTACTATACACCACCCTCAAATTGAAAAAATCATCATATTACTAATACACTACAAGAAATTCGCGGCAAGACGACGAATTTGACAACGAAATTTTATTGAAGTTGTCACCTAAAACTTCGCCGCCTGGCGGATTTTGTCGCCTAGAGTGCTAGGCGACGAACAAAACGACGAAATCCTTTCGTCACCTACCCGCGAAATTCTTGTAGTGATATACACCATAGGCATTTATTATTATATCCTTATAAATATTTATATAACTTAAACAATGTTTACTACCTACACACCAACACTTTACTAAATACACATTAATAACTATTTATTTCCGAAAATATTTTCCAAATGCATTCACTTTGTTCGAAGTTTTCAACTAAACACACGCCACATGTTCACGAATAATTTTCGATCAAATCTTCCTTGTTCAGTTTTTTTTTTCGAACATGACCTTTCAATTCAGTATAATATTTTGAACGGTTATTCAGGATCACATCAGGCACAGTGAATAAGGGGAGGTGTGTCTTGTTCATTTCAGATGACAATGCCACTAACGCGACATTGTAAGCGCCGCTAACCATGTGTCCCATTTTCGACAAGTAGAACCAATCATACGTTGTAAAAGCAATCCTATAATCCGTACTAATAATACTTGTGCTTATCTCATTTCCAGTTGAATTTCAATCATTGGAGATAGATGCCCCAGCAATAAGACCAACGTTATAATATTTTGTCACTGGTTTGTTCAGGAAAATTTTTTGAACAACTAAGTTATGTTTAGAAAAAAATTTTGAACGAAAATCTGTAGAACAGAAAATGTGATAGACAGGCAATTGCAAATAGTTTTATTAATTCACAATCAAAGTGTCTATACAATTTACAGGAAGTATGAAATTTAAGAATATCAGACGATATGTGGTTCGACTTCTATAACTCCTTTGATTCCTCCAACTTGAACACTTGACAGTGTATTTGATACTTCCTCTATGACTCCTTGAAATTTCTGCAACGTTTTGTTGCTGTAGGATCTTCGCCTATTAAATGATTTCCCGTCAGTGAGATATGAGTCTCAGTGTGTGAGTGTATGAGTGTGAATGAGTAATCCTGATTTGTGGTAGGGTACCTCTATTTATAAAGAAAAACATGGGGATTGACGGCCGATTTGGATGGGCCGATCCAATCCAAGTATACATCGGGTCATAGAGTATGTGAGCCTTTCATTTGGAATTGTCGACATTGGTTAATTTTCATGGGTCGGTCTGCTTCAAGTGTCTATTGGATTATCAGGCATGAGGGTTTCTCATTTGGACTTGCACACATTGACCCAATATTGATATGTTTGGTTTGTTGAATCCAAGTGGCCAATTTAAATATTAAAATTATTCCAAGCACTTAATTTATTTAAAATGATTAAAATAATTAATATTTCATTAAAAAAACACGCGTCACATTTTTATTGGCGAACAAAATTTACGTGTTTACAGTAGTGTATGCATTCAGTAAAATTTTTCGCACACGACACAACTCTTTAGGAAACCGGTCCTGAACACGGCGCGAACAAGACCAAAAAATTCGAATTTCAATGTGCTTACCATGACTTCCGAGGGTAATTTCTCCCTGATATTTGCATATATTCACTTGTAAAACTTTAATGTACTTTTCCACTAATTTGGCTATAATTTGAGTAGTATTTAATGTAAGAAATATCTTAGGATTTGAATGGAGTTGAGATTGAAGAAGTCATGGAGGAAAGAATGTGAAGGTGAGATAAGAATTAAGGTTTATACATATAGGGCACATTTGGACCACTGTATTGTATTATGATGTATTGTATTATTTAATGCGGGTGTATTGTATTATGATGTATTGTATTAAATTAAGATTATCAGTGTTTGGTGTTGATGTTGTATTACGTATTATATTTTAAACAACTAAATAAAAATAAAGTTTTCTAATTTATTAATAAATAATATATTTAAAATAAAATTATTTTAAAAATAATTACATTAAAATAATTAATATATTAGTGAATAATTTATTAAAAGTAATAATTAAATAATTAAATTAAAACAAATAATATATTAATAATAATATTATTTTAATATCATAATATTTAATAGTATGAGATGCATAAGGAAACTAAAAAAAAAGAAAATAAACATAAATAAAAAATAATACACCATAAACCCACCCTCCCACATGGTACTAAATAATACATCAAACCCCTCATTAAAATAATACATATATATACACTAGAAATCTCTTGTCGCGCGCTACGCCGCGCGGACTTTGGAGACTTAAATTTTATAATGAAATTATAGCTAAAAAGAGGAAGACAGTAAAGATAAAGAAATAAATAACTTTCACAGTGTAAAACAATCATACTGCCTGCAATAGAGAACACAATCAACCGTTGTATATTCGCTAACATTCGTGAAATGGTAATTTAATTATCAAGTACGGTTAACAGTTTAAATATTACGGTTAAAACATAGAACTGGAGCTGGAGCTGTATATTCTTTGTCTGTACATTCGATCGCATGCTATTTGTATGTACATGAAATTTATGTTCAGATATTTAAATTGCGAAGTCTACAAGGTATAATATTATAAGGGAAAACATAATTTTATTTTTCTTTCGGTAAGAGTAATGTCGGACGCTTAAACATGGCCATCGGGCATAAACATGGTCCAAAATAGTAGTTACAACTTACAACAATTAACTCACCTGATATACCTTGGTATACCAACCAGTTGACTGAATACGAGAGCCACTTTACAAGCTTGTTTCCACTTTCCAATGACTATGAGGAAAGTCTCCCTGAATCCAATATTTTAAAATTAAAAAAATAAAGCATCTGTGCTGATACGGTGCCACACACATAACAGTAAAGAAAGTAATTCATGGGAATAAGATAATGAAATTACTTAACGAGATTCATAAAGATCATTTTTGGACTATGTTGATTCCCTTTAAGAATCCAATTTATATATTTTGGTTGCATCTTTAATCATTTTAACGAGAACATGCAGAGAATCAAAGGTTTCTCAATTGCAGCAAAGTACCATTAAATAAGTTGAGAGAATTTGGTAACTGACAAACCATAGTATAAACACCTCCAGGATATCTTACCTGAACATCCCAGGATGGGGAGCCCGTTTTTCATGGGTAAACTTCTTTTCATGACAAGAACTGCACCGGCACCATCGCTAACCTGACGGGCATTCCTTGTAAAGCAGAACATCCAGATTCCAGTTGAAACTTGTAAGTAAAAAAATAAAGCTCTAAGAATATAAATCACAAGAGTCATTCTATTACCCACAGTTGTGGTTCCATCCTTCTTGAAAGCAGGCTTCAGCTTTGCCAAATCCCTCATCCTTGTATCGGGGTGAATGTTATCATATGCAGAGATCGTAACAGGCTTCACCTCACTAGTTTTCGGGTCCACAATCTTCAAAGAAAGAGAATTATTTAGTTTGCAAGGAATGACCAAATAATAGATCTTATTCAACTAACTGATAGAAATCCTTAGAAACGGCCTGTTGAAGCAATTTTAAAGTATCACAAGCATTCCCGTTAACATCGATTTTCTTACCCACTTCATTATCTCATTTCCCACTTCCTTTAGACTTCATTACCTACTCCATATGTTACCCACAGAAAGTTTCTCATTCAAATAATTTTTAAAATATTGAAAGCAACCTGTAAATCATCAAAAATTGCCCATAATATTCATACAAACAAGATACTATATAATGGTGAAGGGACAATTAACGAAGAACACCAATTTGTTTTTAGGTATATGCCACACAAAATATGGTATGGATACTCAAATTCGCATGCTATAAGCCCTCATATGCATACTGATGGTCAAGCAGGGAGCCTAGAATAATCAATGGGTAGATGACATTAGTACAAAAGAATTCATTGCTTAAATACTGAAACTATTGCGTCACGGCAGAAAATGAATGACAAAGAAACAGGATGCAACTATGGTAAAACAACAATGTATCGTTAGGCATACCTCCAACGCAATCAAGTGATATAGGCGGATGTACAAAAGTACAGGCATCACTTGAAGCATTGTCCATCTGGGAATTTCAGGTAAACAGTTGTTTCCAACACATCAGAATGGAAAGTGCACTTCTCCATATCTTTCTAATTTTAGACTAACACCAAGTTGGTATCAAGATTCATTGACATACAGCATATGTAACTCGTCAGAAGGAACAATTTCCAAATTGTGACAGTTACATAAACTTAAGGTGTTGCCACTTGATTATATTGCAATACTAAAAAGCACACACAAAAAAGAAAAAAAAAAAGAGGTGGCGCAAGAAAATTTGGCAAAATAGTTAGAGGTAGCGCAAAAAAAGAGGACGACTTGCATGGATTACTCATTTAAAGTACTCATCAATCATGAAAGAGAACTGGTCAATATTCAAGATTCAAACTTAAGTTTATGCAACAACACCAATATCATCCAATTCTACCCAAAACCATAATCAACACTTCAAATTTAATTCTAACAATTTGACCAAACACTCAAAGCATGGAATCCACCAACAGCCATCAAGTTCAACATTTGAAAATCAAACACCCAACACATCTTACTAAAGCTAGCAAACCCAATTGAACAATTGCTCAACAAATTCCAACACAGTATTCAAGAATAACCAATCGAAAATTCATTTAACAAAAGAATGGGCCCAATGTCAGGCAATTTTTGTAGGGTGAGTGAGTGTGTGTTTGATAGAATTGAATTGTGAGACAGGCACAGCTAGTGGAGGTGACTGAATATCTTTTCTGGTTTAAATAAATAGAGGGAGGGGAGAAGGGAGATCCTATAATAAGTAACGCCACGTTGACAGAAAGGAAAGAAGGGGGAAATAAAACGAAATTTTATACTATTAAGATCTTTAACATTCATATTAATCCACAACTGACTTATAAAGCAAGTTGCTTAGAATCTCAAATTCACAGCAGGTTAATTAAATAACTTTCATCCATTGGCAAAACCAATTGCTTCCAATTGAATTATTCTGGCCAAAGCACCAATCAATCATATAAGAGGCCTCAAGAAACACTGGAGATATAATTCACTTCTAAGTCCTAATATATTGTGATTTTAGAAGTGCTTAATGAATTATACTTGCCTATAAACAAAACAAAACAAAGCCAATTTCAATTACAAATTCATGAAGTGTAGCTAATGTTCTAGGAAAATAGAAATCAGGTGGAATAATAAGCAATTGATCATATTTCAACATATGCTTAAAACCAAATTGAGGCTCCAACATTTCCCTCACAAGAGTAAGAGGAACCAAATTACGTGACTTCAGAGTGCAATCCGCTAGAACAATATAATTTAACCATACAAATAGAATTTAACCCAAATAATCAAATGCTTAACTCTAAGGATTTTTCAAAGAAGGATTTTGAAAGAATGGCAAAGCAATTAACGTCAAACTGAATGATGGGTCTACAGAACTCTGACGCATTTTCCTTCCTAGAGCCTTGTTATAGCCATACTCAAAAAACACAGGAACATGTAAAGAAAAACACCTCAAAAGAAAACCATAAACTATGGAATAGATATGCAGTGTGATTTGAGGGAAAGGAACCAGATACTACTGTATTAGCAGCCGGAGAATAGAGCGTCCGATGTACCGATTTCTTCGGTGTCTGCGTGAATGGCGACGACAACGAAATCTGGAATTCACCTATAGCCAAAAGATACCGAAACAAAAAATTAGGAAAAGTCAGTAATATCATTCCATAAACATAAGTCCATTGGAGAGCAACATAAGTGCGATTAATAAGCAAAACCGCAATCAAAAGGGAAATTTAAGAGGGACCTTACCGGTGTAGGTGATAGCGCAGTGAGAACCACCGGGGGCAAGAGGAGGTGCGGTGTTCCACGGAATGGGTGCCGATCGAATCACAGTTTTCCACTGAAATTAGGGTTAAATATAGGAATCTAATAACATATGTACATCCAAAAGGTCAACAAATCAGACGCAAGCATAAGGCAAAGAGTAGCAAACATTTCTGGGGAAAAAAAAGGACTAATAGAAGCATTCAGAACAAACAATCTCCAAAAAGAGTAAAAAGAAAACACCATCACCACCGGCCACCGCCACTGAACATCGTCTCAGCCACCACCACCAGGTCCGGACATCATCACCACGATGAAAGCCTGGCCACCCTCGGCCGAGGCTGGCAGCCCGCTGCTGCTGTCCAACGCCCCATAGCGGCATGAGGCCGCCTCCAGCACGGCGCGTCATGCGTCGGCGGCTACTCTTCTCCCGACGCGGCCCAATGTCACCCCGGCAAACCCCCTTGGGTGCTCCAAGAAAAAGAACGGGAAAATGGGGAAATGGGGGAAGAAGAGTAAACCTCACAGTTGCAGTCTAGCAAAACCCTAGAGTGATTAAGTTTGCGCCGAGGGCCAGGGTAGCGGCGTGGCGGCGACGCGTTGGCGAGGGGCAGTTGCCAACGGCTGACAGAGGAAAGCGACGTCGTTTTGCAATCTACTGTTACACTGTAGATAGATGGGTTACTGTAGTACTGTAGCAACTAGTTTGGTATATATATATATATATATATATATTAGATATATCTTTTTTTCGCTTGATAATACATATATATATATATCTTAAAAATTACCAAATATGTGATAGCATTATTTTAGTGCATAATATTAATACTATACCCCATAATACATCCTAATACACCCAACCGAACATACCCTAGTCTTTATTTATTAATGTAGTGGAGTAAGATTAGAAATGTGGAGATTTACATATTGGTTTTTGAGTTTTTTTTTCTGATGAGGGTATTTTAGGAACTTGAAATTGATATGTGTGTTTAGCAAAAATAATGTGTGTGAATAGCCGCGTTCATAAGTTATTTACCAAACTACAAAGTAAACCGTGAAGGCGTGAAATATCAAGGTTGGGAACAAAATACAAAGCCTTTCCTTTTAGCCCTTAACTTTTGGAATATCACTAATTCATAAGTACTTTTTTCTTTAACTTCCTTTACAGTTTCATTACCCATTTTGAGAAAATCGGTAACCCTAATCTCATTTCCGAATCTCGAAATTCTCTGCCGCATTTTCTGCACGGAAGCGAAGGTAAGCAAACTGTAGCTCTGTACTTCTCTAACGGACCGAACAATTGTATATTTTCCTCCCGGTAATTGGATTTCAAGGCATTTATCGCTTAAAATCTTGCTGAATGATTTGATAAACCCTATAGTCGTTACTCTGCTCGAGTTATCTGGTTGTTTTCGGTACGTTGTTTCGCTTGCCGAGAAACGTAGATCAATCGTATAAATTTTCCAAGTTGGATTACGACTTTACGAATTTATTTCTGTTCTTTGTTTTTATTTCTTACCTTTGATCCGCACTCGTTACTTTCTTCCTCTCTTCCCCCCCCCCCCCCCCCCCCCCCCCCCCCGACTAGTGTTCTTACGTTTTAAATTGTTTCTCATCTTGTAAGTGGTTTATTATTCTTTTCAGGGTTGTTACAATTGTCACTGATTCATTTTCTCATCGTGTTAGTGGTTTTATTGTTCTTGTAGGTCTATAGGAATTATAAATGGCTGATGAAACAGTTGTTAACGGAGAATCTGATGCAAAAAATGTGGAAATTACTGAGGACGAGGTTTCGTCTCAAATTACTGGTCTGAACAAAAAAATCACGGAGCTTGAGCGAGAAAATGAGTTGTATAAGCAGGATATTGATCAACTGAAGGAATCTGTGAATGAATTAAGCAGCGAGAATTCAGAGTTGAAGAAGAAGATTGTCGAAGCACAATCAGAAATTAAGGTACTGGGTTCAGTGGCAGCTCGAGCTGCAGAGCTTGAAGGGGAAGTGTCAAAATTACAACATGATTTGGTTTCAACAATGAGTGATATGGAGGAAGCCGGTGTTGAATTGTCTGCATTGACGAAGGAATTGGCTGGTGCAAAGGAGAGTGAGAAAGCCAAGGGTGTTGAGTTGGAGGCTGTTGTGAAGGAGAGAGACTTGCTATTGACTAAGGCTGAGAAACTTGAGCAAATGGAGAACAATATAAGGAATGAACTTGAGCGTAAGGAGGAGGAACTTCTGAATTTGAAGAAGGAGATAGAGGAGATGAAAGCTATTGCGAGAAACAACAAGGGGTTGGAAGAATCGAATTTTGATCTAGAGAAGGTGGCTGAGAAAATGAATGAAGAAATAATTAGTTTAAAGAGAAGTTTGAAAGAGAAAGATAAGATAATAGAGGGGTTCGGTGTGAAGGAAAGAGCAATTGAAGTCGAAAAAGGGGGATTAGTTGGAGGTCTGAAGCAAAAGGATTGGGTGGTTGTTGGAGGCACAACTATTGCTGCCGTTGCTGTGATGGGGGTCGCTTGCTACGTACATGCTGCAAAGAAAAATTGATTTGATGCTTGATTGCTGCAATTAGAGGTTTTATGAGCTTCCTAACCCAAGAGATATGGAGTCCATTTTTGATAGTTGGCTTTTCTCTGTTTTGTGCCTTCACTTATGGTTAGAATCAGGGTTGCAATGCTTGGTTTAGTCAGAATACTACAGGTCTCCAAGTTAGTGGCCATCACTTTTTCTAAACCTGAATCTTGTGTGCTTTGAAATCTAGATTGGAACTCAAGCTTGGTGTTATCTGAATATCGTTTGGTTATATTTTCTTGATCCAATCTGGTACATTGATTGGAATTTGATAATTTATTTGCTTTAAGTGAAATGAATGTGTTGAGAAGTATATTGGATAAGGATTGCTGAATCTTGCAATTGCCTTGATGTCATCTATGCCACTTCTTTTGTTGTTTTACTTGTGAAGTTTTTTGGACATATATATATATGCAGAAGTGTAATTCCATTGTGCCTGTCAAGATGGTTGTTGGCTGACAAGGGATATGCATTAGTAAATATTCATTTAGTTGAACTACCCAATGCTCTGAGATACTCTCGTATGCTGGGTTATGACATTGTACATGCAATTTGAGTTGGGCATGATTACATGCTTGCATATGTGGTACCTTGCAATAGCCCCTGTCCAGAATGGAACCTGTAACATAGGTCTCTCACACAATGTAACTAGAGTCTAGAGATGTTGCTCACATGACTTACTCAAGTACTGGCTCCTGGTGAAAGAAAATGTATACTGTTCATATTTCTGATAGTACTACTGTTCGAATGTTCACAGCATACTTCTGGCCTATTGCTGAATATAGAAGAAGCAGTTTTAGTACTAACATTGGCTGTGATACTATGCGTCTGTCCCAGAAATTATAGGTTAGATAAATGTTGGCATGTTAGAGCCAAGATAGGAGATTGAGGAATTAATGCATATTGCATAAAATGTTTAGTTTTGGTATGTAACTTGTATCTTGTAAGTTTGTTATTGGTGCACTGCAACTTGGTCAGCACGAGGAATACAAGCTAGGTTTTGAGGCAACTAGAAGAGTTCAAATAAATCTACCAATAGCTTTGAAGGCTAAACACGACTCCTAGAGTTACCAAAATACAAAGTTATTCTAATTGCCAGCCCTTTACCAAAATTACCGTTTTTTTTTAAAAAAAAAAAAAAATTAGTAAGTACCGAAGTTGTGCCATTCTGAGTGAGACCTGAAGCATAGTTATTTTAATAGCACGAATATACCTATTCAGACCACAATATAGATTAATAAGGAAGAGTCGCCCTAAGTTTAACCTATGTGACACGGCGGACCTGAGCCCAAACAGACCTTGGACCTCCTCCGTAAACCATTGGGAGGCAACTCAGAGGATCAACCCTAGCCCAGGGGCCGGTGGATGTATGGAGGTTTGCAGACCATGCACCCCAACCTATTCATAGGCTAACTTCATTAACACTGGTGGGTTGTTGAGGTATGGTATCGACCCCTTGACCTCCTTTGACATAAGAGGCGATTAATGCAGTCCTATGCCACCAGCTGACGATAATGGAAGTTTAGTAATTTTGCATCTAAACCTTGCCCAATTTTTGTTTATTTATGTCCCCATCTGTTTTTTATTCTACTTTCTAGTTTAATTTAGTTATTAATGATTATAATTATTTGACTTCCTAGATTAAATTAAATTGCTTTCTTAGTATTGCTTAGATGATTTGTAGAATTTAATTGCTTTATAATTAGAAGAAAAAGGAGGAGTAGAATCAAAAGCAAAAGAGCCCAAATAGTTTGTTTGTATGAATAATATTAAAGTTACTTTTGAACGAAAATATCTTTGGATGAATTGTAAGTATGACTTCTTATATATTAAGATTGCTAAAAGGGACATCAATCTTATAAAAGTATTTACAACAATTTATTTTATATTTTTGTTAGATAGGGATATTTTTGTATTTTTTTTCTTAAAATGACTTCTCATTTTTTAAAAGAAACCCCTACTTACATTGAACAAAAAGGAGAATTTTGACTTTTTTTACTTCTGCTGCTCTTTTTTTTTTTTTAAGAAAAGCAAAGTTAACAGGTAAACACAATTGAAAATGATTTTGGGGTGATGCGAAAGTCAAAAGGAAGAAAAAAAAAAAGAAAGGTAAAACAACAAGCCCTAAATCATGTCAATTTTAGGATGTTAGAAAAACTGAAAATTTGAATCGAGTAATCGAGTGAAAACTCGAACAAAATGCCATGGGCCATATTTCCGTCGTACATCCTCTAGTGAACGATCCAGTCTACTATAAATTATTGCAACTATGACACCATGCTCTTTCGGTGCGAAGTTTCTCACACGAGTAATAAAAACGTGATAAACCAACTATTCCCCTAAACTCAATTTCATAAAGCATAATTCCTTCACTTAAATAAATTAAACCTATGAGGAAATCTGTCAAATTTTCAAGAAGTCATTTCATTTTTTTTTTTTCTGGTGTTATTTTCTTAAATACTTTCTTTGGCTTATAGTTAACCTTTTTGATCTAGAGATCTTTCGATTTCGAAGGGTACGGTATAGATCGGAGATTGATTCTCTAAACTAGTGGAATATTTTCCCTATGCGGTCACCAATTTGTTACTCCATGCAGAACTATCTACGTAATCCTTAGAGTGCCTAAGAAGGCAGAACAAGGACAATCCCAAGTTGATCTAATGTCTAAATCGAAAATGAATGAATGAAAATTAAAGACATGGAAATGCTTGGAAGAAAAGGAATTTTATTAAAATGCGACATACTCTCTGGCGTGGAGGTGGAACTCCTTGCCCTTAAGTTTGGTGTGGAGTTGGCGATACGAAGTGGATTAATTCTTCATTGTTGCTATGTTGATTGTATGGAGGTGATGCGGCTAGTCATGGGAGGTGCCAGGATGCAACATACTCTCTGGCACATTGTTGAGGATATCAAGGTCGGGTTGCAGGCCATGGGTGATTGCCCGGTGCGACATGTGTATAGGGAGGGCAATCAAGTTGCTGATGATTTGGCTCGTCGAGCGGCGGGCTTGGAAGAGTTCTACACTACGTGGGCTTTTCCTCCGGATGAGGTGAAGGTATGCGTGGATAGAGATGTTGAGGGAATGAGTTTTTTGCGTAGTTAGCGTTTGGATTAATCTTTGTTCATTTGTTTTTTGTTTTTTTTTCTTTTTTTTTTGCTCACCTTCTAAGACTGTCACCAAAAAAAAAAAATGCAAAAGAGCCCAAATAGTTGTTTGTATGAATAATATTAAAGTTACTTTTCAACGAAAATATGTTTGGATGAATTGTAAGTAGGACTTCTTATATGTTAAAATTGCTAAAAGGGACATCAATCTTATAAAAGTATTTACAATTTATTTTATATTTTTGTTAGATATGGATATGTTTGTATTTTTTTCTTAAATGACTTCTCATTTTTTTAAAAAAAAAACCCGGAGAATTTTGACTTTTTTTGACTTCTGTTGCTCCTTTTTTTAAGAAAAACAAAGTTAACAGGTAAACACAATTGAAAATGATTTTGGGGGGGGGTGATGTGAAAGTCAAAAGGAAGAAGAAAAAAAAAAGAATGGTAAAACAACAAGCCCTAAATCATGTCAATTTTAGGATGTTAGCAAAACTGAAAATTTGAATCGAGTAATCGAGTGAAAACTCTAACGAAATGCCATGAGCTATATTTCTGTCGTACATCCTCTAGTGAACGATCCAGTCTTACTATAAATTATTGGAACTATGACACCGTGCTCTTTCGGTGCGGAGTTTCTCACACGAATAATAAAAAGTGATAAACCAACTATTCCCCTAAACTCAATTTCATAAAGCATAATTCCTTCACTTAAATAAATTAAACCTATGCGGAAATCTGTCAAATTTTCAAGAAGTCATTTCATTTTTTTTTTCTGGTGTTATTTTCTTAAATACTTTCTTTAGCTTATCCTTAACCTTTTTGATCTAGAGATCTTTCGATTTCGAAGGGTATATAGATCCAGTGGCGATTCCATGATTTGAAGTGAGGGTTTGCAAACTTTTGAAAAAAAATCTACAGCCGCCTTGACATTACGTGAAAAAATTCATAACTTAATCTACATCTATTTCATTAAGTATTTTTTATTCAACATAAAATAATAATGAATCATTTAACATGTTTTCACCACTTAAAAGAATTATACTGCACACACACATATATACAATCTAGCCTACTTCAGGTGAAGCCAGGGCAAGCCTTTTCTATACAAAGGCTGGGCTTAGGTAATTTTGCAAATCTATTTAGCTCTAAATATGTTACCAGACCTTATAAATGACCTATTAGTATGCTTATTGTATAGGAATATTTCGTATTATTATTATTTTATGTAGAAGAAACTATTAATTTGATCTTATAAGTTTTTAAAATATTTATAAGCTTTTTTCAAATTTGTAAATATGTTATATTGGGACATATATATGAAAAAGAAAAACTTAACATGATTTACTTGTAAAAAACTTAAAGTGCGGTATATTTATACAAATAGGCCAGCTTAGACCTATAATGTAGGCTTATCAAAGGTATAAACTAGACTCAGACCTTAGAAAATTGAAGTAGACTTAGGTTTTTAAAATCAAAGCTCGCCCTAGCCTATTTCCATCACTACCCATACTCGATATAAGCTCAAACTAAATGGTAAAGAAGAGCTTCATGGAACCATTTTAAAGAATGTGTCTTAGTATTCGAAACACTAACTATTTCAAGAAAATGCTCAATAATTTCCCCTTATTATTTACATTAGGTAAAACAATTATCATTTGCTCTTAGCATTTACTAATCATCAACATCGCTAATATGCATTAATAATTATGATGATGTTCAAACATATAGATTCTTCAACACAAATAACAAAAAAACTTAAATGTTAATACATATAACAAATAAATTATTTATATAAAATTTTTTAAAAAAAATTAAAAAATTAATTTTTTTTTAAAAAAAAAACTTTTTTTGAAAATTCAGGGTGGTCAGCTGACCACCACGCTGTACCCCTAGATTCGCCACTGTATAGATCGGAGATTGATTCCCTAAACTAGTGGAATATTTTCCCTGTTTGGTCACCAATTTGTTACTCCATGCAGAACTATCTACGTAATCCTCAGAGTGCCTAAGAAGGCAGAACAAGGACAATCCCAAGTTGATCTAATGTCTAAACCGGAAATGAATGAATGAAAATTAAAGACATGGAAATGCTTGGAAGAAAAGGAATTTTATTAAAATGCATAAAAAGACATTACAAATTTAAATGTAAAGGAAAATAGTTCTCTTGAGTTGTTTGTGTGTGTGAACATCCGAAATTTACCATATGAATGCCTATTTATTTATCTGGAATAAAGGCCAAAATAGTCCTTTATCTTTGCTAAAAAACCAAAATAGTCCTTTATGTTTTAAAATACCAAAATAGTCCTCTACATATACATGAAATAGCCAAAATAGTCCTTTTGTATTATTAAATTGGGCTAGTGGATATCCACACTTTTATATTTAACCCCAAACTTTCAAAAACTTTCATTAAGGCCCTAAGAAGGTTTGACTTTGTACAAAAGGTCCTCTTCCAAAACTTAAATAATTTTATTATCCATATGACTTCGGATCCGCATGAAAATTGGTATCAGAGCCTAGATTTTAATGAAGAACATATTAATTATATTATTTTTAATATTTTATCTCTTTTTTTTTGGTGAATTCCCAACACACATAAATTAGAAAACACACACACTATTTTACAAATCAAAACATTCAATCTCCAGCAACGAAGTACAGGGAAACTCAAATCATACAGAGTATTTTCAAATTTCAGCAATTTTCTTTGCAGCTGCAGACTTGATGATGTCGATGAACTCAGGCTTTAATGGTGAAGATTTAATTATTTTATGGATTCAAACAATTTGAAACCTACGAGTTATTTCCAAAATTTGGAAATAAAAAATAGAAATTTCCAGAGGAAATTCTTGAACTTGTCCATAAGACAAGATATTATTAAAATTAATTTCTTTCATAAAAATGAGAGGAACTGACTGGAAAGAAATTGATCCGGATAGCTCTAAGTTATCACAAGACTTAAGAGAAATCCAAAAGACGATTCAAGATTTTGGTAACCGGGTATTAATTATACCTGGAAAAATAGATAACTCGAATCAGTCAACAGAGGAGATCTTGAAATTATTTCAAGATCTAAAGAAAGAGATTTTGAATCTGAAATTTGACATTTTGGACATCAAGAAAAGGCATAAGGATATTCCTGGATCTTCCAAGAATAACCAAGCCAATATTAGAGATGCATTTGGACCAGTATAGACTTTACACCAAAAAGGTAAGGCAACCATGGTTCCAAAGCAGAAATCACAAGAAGAGCTTATGATCGATCTCCTGACAACAGTAGAATGAGTGTTTCCAGGGCAGATCTATCAGACCTTCAAGAATTAGCAGAATCATTTTCCCAACTTGGGATTATGGATCTAGTTAATGTAAAACCCAATGAAGTTCTTCAGTTGGATTATGCGGAAGAATCAGGATCCAATGTGACCCACAATGGACCGCCTGATGTCCCAATGAGAGAAAGTACAGACTTCTACATGAACAGGTATCCCGAGGTGCATCTCAATGCAAGACGAAACCCAGGACGGAACCCAAGTAGAGCGCCAGAATCCACACCGTGGGCCAAGACGATGTTACAACCATTAAATCCATATGGCATAACACTGAACCTCGACGTTATCGACTTCCGAAACATCGAAGACCTGATCGACGAATGGGTAGCTTCAATGAAGATTGCAGCAACCACCCTGGAACTTGATAAAGAAAACTTTGTCAGATTAATAGAGCTAAGTCTCGAAGGATCGGCAAAGCTGCGCTGGAAAAACTCCACAGCTGCTTTAAAAGAGCAAATACTCGAAGGAGAATCCAAAAGCACAATCTGCGAAAGATTTGGCCTCTTATTCAAAATCCATTTTGTAGGAGATGGCTATTTTGAAGAACAGAGAACCGAAAAAATCAAGGTCTATACCCAAGCACTATTGGGTATGGAGTTAAAAAGTATTTGCGCAGTAGATGAATACATCTACTGGTTTCGTAAATACAATTTTCGGAGTGAGATGACAGCTGAAGTAGCATGTCCTATGTTCTTTGCAAAGATCTGCAGCCCATGGAGAGAGATGTTGATCCAATCGCACACAGTACCCCCTGTTACAGTGGACTCAATAGCCCGGAGGATGTCCTTCTTAAAGGATAAGCTCAGGGAATGGTGTCAACAGGCAACAGCCCAAAAGAACATCAAGAGACTAAGAGGTAAAATAAAAAGAACTCCTCTTTGCTGTGAAAATAACGATTTTCCAACAATTATAGGAGAATCAGAAGAAAAGAGGAGAAAGAAGAAGAGTCGAGGCTCATACAGTAGGAGCTTCAGAAGACCTCCATTCCGAAGAAGAAGAGCATGGTGGTCCAAGGGCAAGGCCAGATCATACAAAACTGGACAAAGAACGGGAATGACGAAGAGTTCATCCCAAGGTTCAACTAGCTCAGCAGCAAAGAGCACGGGGAGAACGACGTCCAAGAGAACATTTAGACGAGCCCATACCCGAGCCAACGAAAGTTTCAAAGACTGCAACTGTTGGAATTGTGGAGCCAAAGGTCATACCTCACCCGATTGCCCTCAGAATCGTGAGATACGAAGGTACGAAGCCACGGAGGATATCGTGGAAGCGGTCTACCATGGAAAGCTGGTACCAGTCTATCAGTTTGAAGACATCCCCTCGGATGAAAGCATCTACGAGGAAGAATTAAGAAGTGACTCGGACTCATATTCAGATGGATCTTCAACCGAGTCTGACTGAAGAGGACAGGATTCAGACCACTGAAAACCTGTGATAATGGCCAAAATTGACCATTATTTTCAATCTATTTCCGTGTCTAAACATGGACATTTGATCGCATTCCGGTCTTATTTAAATAAGAAAGCAGTCGAATTTGACAGATATATGCAAGTTTGTATAAATAATAAGCTGGTATTGAAAAACACAAAAATATCGTTTATTTTATTAAATTTGTGTTAAAAATCCAAAAACAAGATAAAAATATTAAAAACCCCACACTTGATTAATTATGGTTTGGTAGTATCTGTTCGGTGGAACATGGGTCCATTAAACGGATCACAAACAAAATAATCAAGTGGAATAAATATACATATTTATATTATTTTATATTTTTGATGTATATATTTATATTTTCTTTTATGTTTATTTCTATTTCCATTTTCTGCTATAATTAAGAATTAATTGGTCCACTAATTACTTTTAATTTTTAATTGCAGGTGATTGAGCTCATACCCAATTTAATTTAATTTAAGTTGGTCCAAGAGTCCAATCCAGTTTGAATCCGGCCCAACAACAATTAACTCAAGCCCAAACCACCCCAAACCCAATCCATCCACCCTTGGCCCAATCCTAAAACTAAACCCTAACACTAAACTTCCTGCCGCCGCCACCCCTCCTTTTCCGGCGCCACCCTCCGCCGCCGGCGAAATTCCGGCAAGATCCCGACCACCACCACTGCCTTCTTCCAACAGTCCAGATCCGGTCACATCCGCCTCCCTCCCATCACCGCCATCCATTCTCCGATCACCTCCCACCGCGGCCACCACCGTTCTCATCTCCACCATCTCCTCCCTCTTCCATCCTCCATCGCCCTCAACAAACCTCCGGCCACCCTCATCCCCTCCATCTCCGGCGAACAAACACCGCCACCTCCCCAGTCCAGTCCCATCGCCAACTCCACCACTGGCGCAGCCACCACACCCACATCCGGCACCACCACCATCACCATCCGCCTTTCCAAATCCGGCCACCACCCCCCTCCGATGGCTCACCTCGGTTCAACCACCTCCGCCGCACCAACAACACCTCCACCACCATCTACAACCTCACCGCCGGCGACTCCCTCATTATTCCGACCACCATCATCCCCGTCATCTCAACCTCCACCCCTCCGTCCAATCCTTGCCGACCACCGCAGCACCACCACCGTCGCCGCCATCCTCTCCCAGATCCAGCCGCTGCCTCATCTCACCCACTCCGCCGCATCGCCACAGTCTCCGATCCGGCAGCCCATTCCCATCGTCGCCACCATTTTCAGCCGCCGCTCCCGTCACCATCTTCATCTCCTCCGTCCACAGCAGGGAAGCTCGGCAGCCCCTCGATTGAAGAAGAAATAATGGAGAAAGAAGAAGAAGAAAGAAAGAAAATGGAAGAAAGCAAAAATGGAGAAGAGGAGGTGCGGTGGAAGAAGGAGAAGAAAGAGAAGAGAGGAAAGAGAGGGAGGAGAAAAGAGAAGAGGAAAAGTTGGGGAAGAAAATGAATTCGGTCTATTGAAGAATAGACCGAATTGAAACAAGACAGACCGAATTGGGGACAAGGAAAGAGGAAAAGAAAGAGAAGAAAGGAAAGAGGTGCAATTCGAATTGATGAATTCGGTCTAAACCGAATTAGAAGAGACCGAATTGGAAGAAAGAGACCAAATTGAAAGAAAGAGGAGAAAAATGCTAAAGTATTGGTACTCAATTCAGTCTAAGTGGTGCAATTCGGTCTAGACCGAATTGAGATAGACCGAATTGATGTGAATAACCGAATTGGTTTTGAAATTGGGGAAAGTGAAGTGGGGCCCGCGCCTTTTGAATGGGAAGTCCCAGGACCCGAGGTCCCAAAGAACAAAACATTTTTTGTCTTTTCCCACTGGACTTCGAAGTCCCGTCCCTTACCGCATCACCTTCCCTTTTTCATGTCTCCTCCCATTTTGCTCTAATACCCCTAATCTTTTTGTCATAAACCGAATTGCACCTTCTTCTTTTGTGCATAAACCGAATTGGACCCATGTGTCTTAGGTTTTTCACCTATAAATACCCCTCCATTTCTCTTCAGCAACAAGCACAGAGTCTGGATATTTTTTCTTCCCTGTTCTTGGAGAGAACAGTGGGTTTTTGTCTAGTTTAGAGTAGATTTTTTTTTATATCTTTTTTCGCAATGTAGTTTAATATTTGTTAGTTGTAGTTGTAATGTAGTTTGTAATTAGTTGTTCTTAATTTATTAGGGTAGCCATTTCCATAATATTTACAGTTTTCTAGTGTAGAAATAAATTTGAGAACACCCAAATAATGGGTTGTTCTTGAACTTTTAATGCTTTCTAGTGGATGAAATACAAGAAAATGTTTCACAAATTTGGTATGAGTTCTCTTACTCTTTTATTTATTTTGCTTTCTAAGTTCTAATAAATGTATGAATGTGGGTTTTGAGCATGTTTGTAGCCCTAGATCTATTTTTTTTATTGTTCTTGGATAGCTAGATAATTTTAGATATAGTGCCCTTTTCTAGGTTTTATTTTTATTTTATTTTATTTTTGGCCTAGATCTAAATTTTATTTTTATATTGCTTCCTTAGATAATGTTGGTGTTCTTGTTTTTATGCATATAGTTCTTAATTTTTGCATTATTTTTGGTAGATTAGTCTTTTAATTTCATGTTTATAGTTTTAGGGTTTGATTCATGCTATTACCCATTGTATATGCATTTATTTTGATAACCACAAAATATTTACAAGTGTGACTGCGAGATGACACTGATGTGAAATGAATGATGTGGTCAATCCATCTATCATAAACCGCATCAGCTTAGAAAGCGCATGAACACTTGTGAACAAAAATATCACTTATGTGAAAAATTGTATGCAATTCGGTCTAGACCGAATTGCCCATGAAGACCGAATGACATAACAAAAAGAGCTCTTCATGTGGTTTCCACGCAATTCGGTCTATGCAATTCGGTCTAGACCGAATTGCTCACATAGACCGAATTGGCTTTGGAAACCACATTGTATTCATGCCATCCCCTCATGCCTTAGTTTATTTTATTTGTTTCACCAATTCGGTTTAGACCGGATTGACTACGTAATTCGAATCATCCTCATTTTTGAAGCAAATGCCTTAGCCAAATTTGAGTAAGGGAATGACTTCATCAATTCGAATTGTCCAATTCGGTTTAGACCGAATTGCTTTGACAATTCGAATTAGATGATGTTTCATATCCTTGCAAGGATTAAATGGGTAAGGTAATACTTCATTCCTCATGCATTTCCAATTCGGTCTATAGTGCACTTAACCCAATAGACCGAATTGACCTCTTCCTTTTATTTTTATTAAACTCCAAAAAATATTTTTATTTTCTTGAGTTGTGTAAGTTGCATGGGTGTATTGGGCTTAGGCCCATTATATCTAATTTTATCAATTCCACATCTCAACCCATTAGTGTCTAAATTATTGTGTGATTAACACTCACACAATACCAAAAATATTCTTTTAATTTAATCTTTTCTGTTTATTGTGTGTATGAATGGGTAATAAGGAATATCACAGATCAATGTTGGCGAAAAGGTCCCTTCACAGGGATAACGATTAGCTCATCTTCTGTGTATTAATTATTACTCGTTATTTTGCATGGTCTGATTAGTGATTGGTGGAAGCTACGGCGAAAAGGTCCCCTCACGGGGATAACAATTAGTCACTCAGCCAATTCCTAATTAGATACAATTTCCTTTTCTCTATCTTAATTTCAAAACCTGAATTCAAGTTGTAATATTATCAAATAATGTTGGCCAACATTATTTGAGAAGTATTACAGTAAAAAAATATGTGGGTTTTCTTCCTCTCACAGACAAAAGGGAGCTGAATGACGGTGGCCACTGTCATTTGGAACTCTTTTCTGTCTAAAAATCATTTCATCTGGAATAATTGGGAACTGGATAGCAGATGTTTGCAATCCAGATCACCCCAATTATTTTTGGCACTCTTTTTAGCCAAATTCTTCTTATCTCAGGCTTATTCATCTTTGTGTACCAAATTCTGTCTAACCCCACCATATATTTTGGGGTATTTTATTTTACTTCTCTTATACACGTATGCATGATATTATTATGTAATTGTTGCGGTCATTATTATTTTGGAGATCCTTCTCCTTGGACACAGAAGTCTTGATTCAAATCAGATGTTGCATAATAAATTTCCAACAAAAAGTCCTTTATAAAATCCGGATCTGAGTAAGGGATAATTTCACAGTTATGACTAGTTCATCTTCTACTGGGGGTCGATTTTGAGAAATTAGAAGCAGAGCCAGCGATTAGGTCTCACCTAGACTGAAAGGATCTGTGTTTTAATTGAGAGTCTAGTACCTGTGTAGGGAATGATTTTCAGATATCCATTATTTTCTCAAAATTGCTATGTGTTGGAAATCTTATATTAGGTATTGCATTGAATCAGTTTCTACTTGGATTCAGATGAGATGTGATAAGTAATATTAGAGGAACAACATGTAGGCCTTGGTTATTTTCTAAGGTAGGGTTGAGTATTCCTTCGACTACTATCTTCTTCTGCCAAAGTCTAGAATTGAGTTTCGAGTGAGTACATTCAGAACAGGTTCATTTTTGGATCTGTTTCATTTAGTTTGTATCTCATAACTACCCAGATGTTGTGAGTCCTGTGGTTTATTGATATTTGGGAAGTTCCTGATCTGCATCTGGTCATCAAGACCAGGGGCTCCTTTATACTAACAGAAAGAGATAACTTTTAAGACTTCCGAGTGATAGGATTTTAAATGCTTTCTTTACTGCCTTCTTTTAAATGCTTTCATAGAGGTCACTCGGAAGAATTAGAGGTCGGCCATCTGTTAAAAGGTTTAAGAGTTATGGAATGGTTTGGGCCTTGATTTGAAACTTTGGGTGTGACATGGGGGAACGATAGGAGTACTTGGCATATCAACTAATGATATGTTAGGTGTTGCTTGTCCACCACAGATAAATGGCATACCTCTGCGCAGGGGCAGTTGTATATCTGTGGTATCTTAGATTTTGTGGTCTTAAGGTATGCAAACTCTTGCTGTAAGTACCTGTCTGTTAAAGGGAACATAGTATAGAGAGCATGAGAGTTAGCTAACTGATGGATTATCCTAAACAAAGATCTGTGTAACAAAATGGAAGTTTAATCGTGTTTCATCTGAATCTTGTCCAATCTTTATTATTTTTCTCCCTGTCCCTTCTGTCACATTTTAAATCTGCTTTCGTAGAATAATTTTATCCGCTTTCTTAGCATAATTCTTATTGCTTTCTTAGATATAATTTAAGCTGCTTTGTAGTGTAATTTTAATTGCTTTCATAATCTAGATTAAATTGTGTCAAGTAGTTGATAATTTAAAACACAAACTCGAGTCGAGTAATACGAGTGGAAAATCTTAGTAAACGACGTGGGCCCTGCTTCTATCGCACATCCTCCAGTGAACGATCCGGTCTTACTATAAATACTGCAATTTTTGACTCCGTGCGCTTTCGGGGGCACAGTTTCTTAACAAGAGTAATAAAAACGTGTCAACCTATAAATATATCCCTAATCCCAACTCCACCTTCATAAATCGATTTTCATTAAATAAAAATCGAACCCGTGATTATTCTTATTTTCTAGAAAAAGTGTGTGGGGAATCTGGTCAAAAGTTTCATGGCGCCGTTGCCGGGGAGGATGCAGCGCCGTTTATTAAGAGAATTACACTCCTGATTACTCATAGTTAGTTTTGTGTATATATTTCAGAACAGAGAAGTACCCTCAAATCAATTAAACATTTAGAGTACTAAGACTCTAAATGTGAGGATGTTGATTTGAGGGGAAAATCTAACCAATTGAGTACTCTTTCTTGCAGGAATCATGGAGCCACCAAAAAGAAAAATGAAAGCTTCAAAACAGGTTCCTGGTTGGATCAGTTCTGTAATTGACCGAAGATTATATCCGGAATTTAAAAGAAATTTACAATCCGGAATAATTTTCACAAACACAGAATTAATCCAATCTAAATTTCTGCAAGTCAAAATCATTTATATATTTATATATATATATATCTCTTGTGCATATTTTATTAAATAATTCGGGTATTAATCAATTAATTTACATTTAGAGTACTAAGACTCTAGATGTGAGGATGTTGATATTTTTGAGAAAATCCGATAACTTATTCTATGTTTGCTTTGCAGGAATTTGTGGGACCACCAAAAAGAAAAATAAAGCTCCAAAAACCAGGTTCCCGGTTGGATTAATACTGAATTTAATGGAATTTAATTTCGGGACTTAAAGAAATTTAAAACCCGGAATAAATCCATAAAATAGCAGTGTTAATCCAACCTAATTCATGCAAGCAATTAATTTTTTAAATTATTGTTTTTGTGTACTCAGAATGCAGTATTATTAGAAAATGTTAAAAATTTGAAATGCCCAAATTTTTATAGTATTAAATGTGGTCTAAATTGCACTCCAAACCAATTCGATTTAAATCGAATTGTTGGAAACAAGACCACATCGGATATATTGCCTTGGTAATTTTTACCAATTCGGTCTCCAAGCCAATTCGGTCTAGACCGAATTGACCTAAGAGACCGAATTGATCCTCCAAAGCATCTTCTGTGTGTTCATGTAGCCAAGCAGCAATTCGGTTACTTCAATTCGGTTTAAACCGAATTGATAATTCGAATTGATCTACAAAAGGCATTATTGTATTCTTAGTTTCATTCCTGCAAGTGAGCAATTGATCTACAAGGCGATTCAGTCTAGACCGAATTGCCCATATAGATCGAATTGACTCACAAAAGCATCCCCATATTATTCTAAGTGTCCAATTCGGTCTATCCACCCCAATTCGAATTAGGAGCCAATGCGGTCTAGACCGAATTGATTTCAAAATTCTTCCTTGTGTGTGTGAATTGTTTGTGCCTTTCCTCCAATTCGGTCTCCAAGCCAATTCGGTCTAGACCGAATTGGCCTAAGAGACCGAATCCCTCACAAACAATTGGAGATTGCATCAATTCGGTCTAAGATCGAATTGATGATTCGGTCTCCATTAGACCGAATTGCCCCCTGTCCCACTAAAACAGGTTCCCGGTTGGATAAATTCTGTAATTAAAAGAAAATATTCCTGGAATTTAAAGCAATTTAGGATCCGGAATGATTTTTATAAGAACAGAATTAATCTAACCTAATTTGTGCAAATAGATTAAATTTTATATTGTTTAGAAAATTCAAAAAGGTGATCGAACAATTTTGATGAAAATCAGAATTTTTCTAAGTATTGGGCATCAGACAATCGCCTTGTTCGATGAACCAAACGATCACACATAGCCAAAATCGTCGAACATTTAATTGATTTGACGAAAAAGGCTATCGGAATTATGTTCATGTAAATATTTTTCCCCTCCCTCCCTCCTCTTTTATTTTATTTTGATTTTCAATAATTTGTTTAAGTAGGAATTGATTTACTCACATTTCGAGCAAGACTCAAAATGTGAGGATGTTGATTCTTCACTTAAATATTTCAAAAAAAAAATTATTTTGCTTATTTTTATTACTATATGTTTGCACCCAGCACGAAGCATGCATGAATCTGTCAGTTTAAATTCACATATGAGATCTTGGTTTATGATTAAATTTTCAAACTTTTAAATTGGGATAATATAATTGAATACATGCATGATATGAATTCTTGAGGTTTTGAGCTATAAAAATTCAATGATATAATCATCTTGTTGGGTAATGAATTTTCATGTTGAGAATTTAATTGAATAGAGTGTAAGAATTTTTCAAAGATTAAATTTAAGAATATTGTATGACATGAATGAACCATTCCATGTGAGATTTGAGCCATGAGTCACTTTTACTCATTCTTTTCTTTGATGTGTGAAAATTATTTTGATTAAAGGAAACTAGAACTTGCAATTGGGACCAATTCAAGACCATGCCATATTCCAAAAATCGAGCATATGATCGAGGCACCTAGAAAACCAAAATTTTTTGCCTTCTTTTGAAATCCAAACCCAAAAATATTTTTCCTTTAGAATTAACCAATTTGAGCATTTAAGCCTAATTTTTCTTTGAAGCCTTCTATATTATCCCCAACCTTACAAAAGACCAAGAAATTCAAACCCAAGTGTGCAAGAATGAATTTTATCAAGGCATTATATTTATGATCATCAATTCATCAATCGGTATTGATAAACCGATCAAAAAAAAAGAAAGAAAGAAAGAAAGAAAAGAAAGAAGAACAAAAGAAAAAGAAAAAGAAGAAAATGTTGAAATCCATTCAAAAAAAAAAGAAATTGCAAATGACAAAGCAAATTAGACTTAGTCTATGCAATAGAAAAACAAAAGAAAAAGAGAAATATGTTGATGATCATGAATTTTAAATAAAAATAATGCGATGTTATGATAAAATAAATTCTTGCCACTTTTTAGGCCAATAATTTCCTTCCATACCAATGTTACAACCGTATGCCCCATTATAACCCTTGAATAAGACATCGGGATCTCGATTTTGACGAAATAAGCCGGTGGCGAGTTGGTCCAATTGCAAGCTTATGGGATAATTTAATTAAACTTGATTATGAGTGTTCATGATAAAACCCCAAATTTGAGAGTGAGTGAAATTTCCGCTTATACTATATGTGAGGCTCTGATTTTAAATTCATGTTCTTGTCATGCTTTAATTCTAGAATTAAATCAACGAATTTTTCTAAACATGATGTTCATGAAAAATTAACAATAATGACTGAATTGTATGCCTGATTAAGTGAGAAATATCATTTTATTAAACACTGCAATCAAGAGAATTTAATACTTGTAGTTTTTGATTGTCTTATCCCAATATAAAAAGAATGAAATTTTTGAAGCCACGAAAATAGATTGAATATGCAGAGTCTATGCTCTTAGGAGCACTGACTCTGACTGCTCGGGGACGATCAGTATTAAATGTGAGGATGTTGATAATGGCCAAAATTGACCACTATTTTCAATCTATTTCCGTGTCTAAACATGGGCATTTGATCGCATTCCGGTCTTATTTAAATAAGAAAGCAGTCGAATTTGACAGATATATGCAAGTTTGTATAAATAATAAGCTGGTATTGAAAAACACAAAAATATCGTTTATTTTATTAAATTTGTGTTAAAAATCCAAAAACAAGATAAAAATATTAAAAACCCCACACTTGATTAATTATGGTTTGGTAGTATCTGTTCGGTAGAACACGAGTCCATTAAACGGATCACAAACAAAATAATCAAGTGGAATAAATATACATATTTATATTATTTTATATTTTTTATGTATATATTTATATTTTTTTATGTTTATTTCTATTTCCATTTTCTGCTATAATTAAAAATTAATTGGTCCAATAATTACTTTTAATTTTTAATTGCAGGTGATTGGGCTCATACCCAATTTAATTTAATTTGGTCCAAAAGTCCAATCCAGTTTGAATCCGGCCCAACAACAATTAACTCAAGCCCAAACCACCCCAAACCCAATCCATCCACCCTTGGCCCAATCCTAAAACTAAACCCTAACACTAAACTTCCTGCCGCCGCCACCCCTCCTTTTCCGGCGCCACCCTCCGCCGCCGGCGAAATTCCGGCAAGATCCCGACCACCACCACTGCCTTCTTCCAACAGTCCAGATCCGGTCACATCCGCCTCCCTCCCATCACCGCCATCCATTCTCTAATCACCTCCCACCGCGGCCACCACCGTTCTCATCTCCACCATCTCCTCCCTCTTCCATCCTCCATCGCCCTCAACAAACCTCCGGCCACCCTCATCCCCTCCATCTCCGGCGAACAAGCACCGCCACCTCCCCAGTCCAGTCCCATCACCAACTCCACCACTGACGCAGCCACCACACCCACATCCGGCACCACCACCATCACCATCCGCCTTTCCAAATCCGACCACCACCCCCCTCCGATGGCTCACCTCGTGTAATACCCGAGAAATTGACGTCGAGAATTTAAATCCAAAGAAATTAAGGAATTGGATTTAATTATTAAAACCAAAATAATTCCGAGAGAGCGGAATTAAATATTTTCGGACGATAGCAACGCGAAGAGAGTTATCGGATTATCCAACAATCATGGATAATTCATATTATGATTTTTAGAGATTAAAAATCATAATAATATTTTTTTAAAAAAAAAAAAGAAAGGAAGTGGGGGACGAAGGCTGGTGGCCGCGCGGCCGTGGCGCGCTGCCGCGTCGCCGGCGCGCCACCAGCAGTGGCCAAGAGGCCTACGCGGTTCCACGCGTTTTTTGCTCCAATTTCCGAGGCTTGATGATTCTAATCAGTCCAAATTCGATGCTCAGACTTTAGGGGATGTTTTGGGACTCATTTGGATAAATTTTGGATATATTAAACTCCCGTACAAGTTGGAAAATGGAGGATGCATGCATAAAAGTGGATTCATTGAACCATGTTGGAGGTTGGTGCAATGGATGAAGTTGGAGGGGTTGGTAGCTGCAATTTTCGAGGGAGATCACCATAAATTCGTCCCCTACATTCCCTAGGAGCATTATGAGCTCTTTGGGAGTATTACCACAGCCTATTAAGTCTCATACAACCCCCTAAATCTTCCCATTAGCAACCATCCGAATATCATTCTTCACTTGAGTGTTGTGAGTTGATGAGTGTTGTTCTTCATTTTCCAGAAGAGTTGGTCGATTGTCAAGCATCCTAGATGATCCTCTATTGATAGGTAAGGATTTCTTTTTGATTCCATGGCTTTAGATTCGGATTTGATGCCTCAAACCTAAGGATTTTTCCAACAATCCAAATATAGGTTCATTCGGAGGGATTGTAGATCTTATGGCTGTGATTGGGCGTCTTCAAGGATTCCAAAGAAGGGATTTTTGATTCTAATCTCATCAAGGGTAAGTTAATGATGTGCATATCAAATTTTAGAGCTTTTGGTTGAGTATTCATGGAGATACAACTCGAAATCCACTCCTTGTCAAATCTGTGATTTAGGGTTTCTTCAGGATAGTTTCTTTTGTTCATCCTTGTTCGCCTAGATCCGTTCATTTTTGGGAAAACTTTTCTAAATGAAAAATGTTCCTAACACCTTGAATATAATCTCTGTAAATTTTCATAATTTTTAAACATGATTTGTGCGACGGAAAAACATCTGGTATTTTCTGAAGTTATGATGACAGTTTTAATATCATGGTGTAGATAGATTTTGTTGTTCATATTACTCCTATTTACGATCATTTTTTATGGATGTTTCTTCATGAAAGTTGTTCTTTTATGTGTCTAGTTTATCCCTGTAAAATTTCAGAATTTTTGGATCACTCTTGGAATTGTTATGAATTTTTAAAGGAACTGTGGTCGAAGTGAACAGTAAATTCCTATGCCTTTGAAAGATGAGTTCTGAAATGATTTTTTTAAGCCACTTAGAGTCCGATTTTGAAGTAGCTTATTTCTATGAAAAATGTTCATTTGGGTGTTTTCTAGCTCCTGTAAAAATTTCGGAATTTTTGAAAATGTTTTGCTAAGTTTCCGAATTCGATTTCTGAAACTGCCAGTGGGCTACTCTTTGTCGGAAAACCGTACTTGCGTATTTTGATGATCTACGAGTCGATTGATACTCGATTTTGAAAATATATGAAATCTGGAACATGTGGTATTGTAAGGTGTTAAAAATGCATTTTTGAAACTTTGTAAGTTTTGATCGAGTGGGATGCCCAATGTGTTAGAGGGTAAGTGCACTTGGCGTGAGCTCGTTGGGCCGCCCCCTCTTTTTGTGTGGCCAAAACGGCGCATATGATATTGTGGTTTCGTGTTAGTAAGAGTCTATACTCCTAGATGTATCCGTATGGGTTATCTAGGGCTCCGGAGCGGTCTGTATAGGGTCACTGCTTTCACATCCCTCGTGGGTACGAGTCCCAGAGGTGGGTTGATCTGAAAAGGCTTCGGCCCAGGATCGTTATTATTGCCGGCTTGTGGACATAAGCGCCCAACCGGATGTTGATCTGAAAAGGCTTCGGCCCAGGATCGTTGATACCGACGGCTTGTGGACATAAGCGCCCAAGCGGGTAATTTGGATGTACTCGATCAAAACAAACAATGGTAAAAGAATGTATTTGAAATATGGAAACAATGGTAAAAGGATGTGTTTGAGCTCTTGCGGGTTTGATTCCCCAAGAATGGTTGTTCTCGATCAAAAATGAACAATGTTATATTATTCGTATGGCAAAGTGCAAAAATCTTGGGGAATTATTTTTACTCGACCTTCCTTTTTAAATTTCAAATTCCAACTTTAAATCGCTCTTCTAAAAACTCTAAAATTCGTTATGCTATACATTAACTTACTCAGTACCGTTGTACTGATAGATACGTTGTCTCATTTTTTTTTTTTTCAGATGTTGAAGATTAGCGCATGGCATTTACACTTGGGATGGGAATTTCCGAAAACTTGTCGCACTTGTTTTTAAATTCTTTTACGAATCCCAAACTCATGTTTGGCCGTGTTTGGCCCTTAGCTTCCGCACTGTTTAAAATTATGTATGTTAGACTTAACTCTGATTTAAACCTTCAGACACTTATTGAATGGTTTTTAAATGATTTTTAAGTATTGGTACAACTTAGCCTTAGCATCTTCTCAAGTGAGCTCGAAATGGTTTGCGTCTTGCTTGGGAAGGTGTGGCGGTGACATCCTGGCTTGGGTTATCAAATCCGGGGTATTACAAAGTGGTATCAGAGCCCGGAATTTTTTTTTAAAGCTATTATTTTTCGGCCCACTATAGAGGCCCAAAATATTCAATATTACTTTTAAGTATTTCAAACATTATTACCATGGAAATGAATTTTATTTTAAAACCCATGGGAATTATATAACAATTGTTCCGACAAGTCTTGAAAAATGCATAAATATTTTTTTGGGGGGAATGCATTTTCATACATCCATCATTTTTATGCTCCAAAGTATATATATGCAAGTCACGTGTATTTGATAACGTTCTTAGTTGGTATGTCGATTGACCTTGCCTTAGAGCCACTAACTTGAATCTAATCTTGCTTTAGCCTTAGAACTTGATCAAGGGTGCTTAGTTTGCACATATCTATTCTCTCCTTTTACCCTTCCTATCATTAGATCTTCCTGACTGCTAACGTGCCTTAGGTTAGAAACTCATCTTCGCGTGCTTGGATAACAGAAAATAGCACCTAGGGGAAGGCCAAGGAGGGTAGTCCCAAACAACGGTGGTGCTAACGCACCTAACGACAATGACATTCCTCAAAACATAGGAGGGTGAGTGCCTCCTGTTCCCAATAATATGGGTGAGCGTCTAAGGAATGTTGAGGAAGTCCTCGTAGCACTAGGAAATGCCGAGGTGCAGCGTGCACAAGCGGGTGTACCACCGCCGGTAGCCCGAGGCAACTACCTAGCATTGGTGAACCCCTACAAATCACCTCATTATGACGGCCAAGAGGATCCTACCAAGTTGGAGAATTGGATCCGAACTTTGACAAGCTTCTTACTGCCGTCAAATGCCCCGAGGACGAGAAGGTTCGAGTGGCGACCTATTATCTGGATGGAGAGGCGGACGAGTGGTGGCAACATCTCCAGGGAGATTTGGCCGAGATTGAGAAGGTTTATACATGGAGAGAATTTGAGGAAGCGTTGAGAGAGAGGTTTTATCCACTGAGCACTAAGGCTGCAAAGTATGAAGAATTTCTTAAGACAAGAAGGAAAAACGGTGCAGGAGTACTACGCAAAGTTCAAGGAGCTAGTTCGCTTTGTTCCGAGACTTGTGCCGACTGATTCTGACAAGGCTCAGAAATTCGAAATGGGGTTAAACCTCAGTATCAGGGAGATACTCATAGGAGGACAACACACTTCACTTCAGGCAGTTTATGACCGAGCTGTAGCAATCGCCCGTGTCCAGCGATTGAAGCGTAAGGATAATGGTGAGTCGACCAAGGGCTCGCAAGGATTTGAGAAAAAAAAATCGAAACAACAATAATAAAAAAAAATTGAGGAAGGACAATGGTCAAACTAGGTTCGATGGACCTAAGGAGAAGGCAGACAGAGGTTTGAATAACAAAAGAAATGACACCCGTGGTACATCCATACCACGATGCCCGAAGTGCCACAAAGCGCATCTGGTGCGCGAGTGCCCTAAGCATGGGACTTGTTATAGATGTGGTGGGGAAGACCACATGATTAGAGAATGCCTATCTGACAAGATTTTAGTTGATTCTGGTACAAGTGTTCTTTGATTTCGATCAAGAACTTTACCCGCATGAAATCTATCGGAACCTAGAGCGATCAGCTTTGGAATTCAATTATCATCGGGGAAAGTGGTATTGTGTACTAAAAGATATGATGGAATCCCGATAATAATTAAAAATTTAGACCTCTTTGCGAACCTAGTAGAATTTGACCTTAGAAGTCGCTCAAGGGTTAAAGCTATTGAAAGAAAATTCATAGGCAGTTATGGGGACATAACTGCGGTCCTAAGGGGGAGAGGATGTGATACCCCGCAGAGATGTCACGCGTTGAGGTAAGAATTTAATTTTCGAGCCTCAATATTTCTATGCGTGCAAACTACTTGTCTATATTGGTGTTGCTTTCCGAGTGCGACCCAACTTCGAGGGCGAAGTTGATTTCTAAGGGGGGTAGACTGTAATACCCGAGAAATCGACGTCGAGAATTTAAATCCAAAGAAATTAAGGAATTGGATTTAATTATTAAAACCGAAATAATTCCGAGAGAGCGGAATTAAATATTTTCGGACGATAGCAACTCGAAGAGAGTTATCGGATTATCCAACAATCATGGATAATTCATATTATGATTTTTAGAGATTAAAAATCATAATAATATTTAAAAAAAAAAGAAAGGAAGTGGGGGACGAAGGCTGGTGGCCGCGCAGCCGTGGCGCGCAGCCGCGTCGCCGGCGCGCCACCAGCAGTGGCCAAGAGGCCTACGCGGTTCCACGCGTTTTTTGCTCCAATTTCCGAGGCTTGATGATTCCAATCAGTCCAAATTCGATGCTCAGACTTTAGGGGATGTTTTGGGACTCCTTTGGATAAATTTTGGATATATTAAACTTCCCTACAAGTTGGAAAATGGAGGATGCATGCATAAAAGTGGATTCATTGAACCATGTTGGAGGTTGGTGCAATGGATGAAGTTGGAGGGGTTGGTAGCTGCAATTTTCGAGGGAGACCACCATAAATTCGTCCCCTACATTCCCTAGGAGCATTATGAGCTCTTTGGGAGTATTACCACAGCCTATTAAGTCTCATACAGCCCCCCAAATCTTCCCATTAGCAACCATCCGAAAATCATTCTTCCCTTGAGTGTTGTGAGTTGATGAGTGTTGTTCTTCATTTTCCAGAAGAGTTGGTTGATTGTCAAGCATCCTAGATGATCCTCTATTGATAAGTAAGGATTTCTTTTTGATTCCATGGCTTTAGATTCGGATTTGATGCCTCAAACCTAAGGATTTTGCCAACAATCCAAATATAGGTTCATTCGGAGGGATTGTAGATCTTATGGCTGTGATTGGGCATCTTCAAGGATTCCAAAGAAGGGATTTTTGATTCTAATCTCACCAAGGGTAAGTTAATGATATGCATATCAAATTTTAGAACTTTTGGATGAGTATTCATGGAGATACAACTCGAAATCCACTCCTTATCAAATCTGTGATTTAGGGTTTCTTTAGGATAGTTTCTTTTGTTCATCCTTGTTCGCCTAGATCCGTTCGTTTTTGGGAAAACCTTTCTAAATGAAAAATGTTCCTAACACCTTGAATATGATCTCTTTAACGTTTCATAATTTTTGGACATGATTTGGGCGACGAAAAAACATCTGGTATTTTCTGAGTTTATGATGACAGTTTTAATATCATGGTGTAGATAGATTTTGTTGTTCGTATTACTCCTATTTACGGTCGTTTTTTATGGATGGTTTCTTCCTGAAAGTTGTTCATTTATGTGTCTAGTTTATCCCTGTAAAATTTCAGAATTTTTGGATCACTCTTGGAATTGTTATGAATTTCTAAAGGAACTATGGTCGAAGTGAACAGTAAATTCCTATGCCTTTGAAAGATGAGTTCTGAAATGATTTTTTTTAAGCCACTTAGAGTCTGATTTTGAAGTAGCTTATTTCCATGAAAAATGTTCATTTGGGTGTTTTCTAGCTCCTGTAAAAATTTCGGAATTTTTGAAAATGTTTTGCTAAGTTTCCAAATTCGATTTCTGAAACTGCCAGTGGGCTACTCTTTGTCGGAAAACCGTACTTGCGTATTTTGATGATCTACGAGTCGATTGATACTCGATTTTGAAAATATATGAAATCTGGAACATGTGGTATTGTAAGGTGTTAAACATGCATTTTTGAAACTTTGTAAGTTTTGATCGAGTGGGATGCCCAATGTGTTAGAGGGTAAATGCACTTGGCGTGAGCTCGTTGGGCCGCCCCCTCTTTTTGTGTGGCCAAAACGGCGCATATGATATTGTGGTTTCGTGTTAGTAAGAGTCTATACTCCTAGATGTATCCGTATGGGTTATCTAGGGCTCCGGAGCGGTCTGTATAGGGTCACTGCTTTCACATCCCTCGTGGGTACGAGTCCCAGAGGTGGGTTGATCTGAAAAGGCTTCGGCCTAGGATCGTTATTATTGCCGGCTTTTGGACATAAGCGCCCAAGCGGATGTTGATCTGAAAAGGCTTCGGCCCAGGATCGTTGATACCGACGGCTTGTGGACATAAGCGCCCAAGCGGGTAATTTGGATGTCCTCGATCAAAACAAACAATGGTAAAAGAATGTATTTGAAATATGGAAACAATGGTAAAAGGATGTGTTTGAGCTCTTGCGGGTTTGATTCCCCAAGAATGGTTGTTCTCGATAAAAAATGAACAATGTTATATTATTCGTATGGCAAAGTGCAAAAATCTTGGGGAATTATTTTTACTCGACCTTCCTTTTTAAATTTCAAATTCCAACTTTAAATCGCTCTTCTAAAAACTCTAAAATTCGTTATGCTATACATTAACTTACTCAGTACCGTTGTACTGATAGATACGTTGTCTCAATTTTTTTTTTCAGATGTTGAAGATTAGCGCATGGCATTTACACTTGGGATGGGAATTTCCGAAGACTTGTCGCACTTGTTTTTAAATTCTTTTACGAATCCCAAACTCATGTTTGGCCGTGTTTGGCCCTTAGCTTCCGCACTGTTTAAAATTATGTATGTTAGACTTAACTCTGATTTAAACCTTCGGGCACTTATTGAATGGTTTTTAAATGATTTTTAAGTATTGGTACAACTTAGCCTTAGCATCTTCTCAAGTGAGCTCGAAATGGTTCGCGTCTTGCTTGGGAAGGTGTGGCGGTGACATCCTGGCCTGGGTTATCAAATCCGGGGTGTTACACCTCGGTTCAACCACCTCCGCCGCACCAACAGCACCTCCACCACCATCTACAACCTCACCGCCGGCGACTCCCTCATTATTCCGACCACCATCATCCCCGTCATCTCAACCTCCACCTCTCCGTCCAATCCTTGCCGACCACCGTAGCACCACCA
The DNA here is from genome assembly GCA_030278955.1 of Hygrophila difformis. Taxonomy (NCBI): domain Eukaryota; kingdom Viridiplantae; phylum Streptophyta; class Magnoliopsida; order Lamiales; family Acanthaceae; genus Hygrophila; species Hygrophila difformis. The sequence goes on along the minus strand of JAOANR010000007.1, from coordinate 41,669,272 downwards.
CCGTCGCCGCCATCCTCTCCCAGATCCAGCCGCTGCCTCATCTCACCCACTCCGCCGCATCGCCACAGTCTCCGATCCGGCAGCCCATTCCCATCGTCGCCACCATTTTCAGCCGCCGCTCCCGTCACCATCTTCATCTCCTCCGTCCACAGTAGGGAAGCTCGGCAGCCCCTCGATTGAAGAAGAAATAATGGAGAAAGAAGAAGAAGAAAGAAAGTAAATGGAAGAAAGCAAAAATGGAGAAGAGGAGGTGCGGTGGAAGAAGGAGAAGAAAGAGAAGAGAGGAAAGAGAGGGAGGAGAAAAGAGAAGAGGAAAAGTTGGGGAAGAAAATGAATTCGGTCTATTGAAGAATAGACCGAATTGAAACAAGACAGACCGAATTGGGGACAAGGAAAGAGGAAAGAAAGAGAAGAAAGGAAAGAGGTGCAATTCGAATTGATGAATTCGGTCTAAACCGAATTAGAAGAGACCGAATTGGAAGAAAGAGACCAAATTGAAAGAAAGAGGAGAAAAATGCTAAAGTATTGGTACTCAATTCAGTCTAAGTGGTGCAATTCGGTCTAGACCGAATTGATGTGAATAACCGAATTGGTTTTGAAATTGGGGAAAGTGAAGTGGGGCCCGCGCCTTTTGAATGGGAAGTCCCAGGACCCGAGGTCCCAAAGAACAAAACATTTTTTGTCTTTTCCCACTGGACTTCGAAGTCCCGTCCCTTACCGCATCACCTTCCCTTTTATATGTCTCCTCCCATTTTGCTCTAATACCCCTAATCTTTTTGTCATAAACCGAATTGCACCTTCTTCTTTTGTGCATAAACCGAATTGGACCCATGTGTCTTAGATTTTTCACCTATAAATACCCCTCCATTTCTCTTCAGCAACAAGCACAGAGTCTGGATATTTTTTCTTCCCTGTTCTTGGAGAGACAGTGGGTTTTTGTCTAGTTTAGAGTAGATTTTTTTTATCTTTTTTTGCAATGTAGTTTAATATTTGTTAGTTGTAGTTGTAATGTAGTTTGTAATTAGTTGTTCTTAATTTATTAGGGTAGCCATTTCCATAATATTTACAGTTTTCTAGTGTAGAAATAAATTTGAGAACACCCAAATAATGGGTTGTTCTTGAATTTTTAATGCTTTCTAGTGGATGAAATACAAGAAAATGTTTCACAAATTTGGTATGAGTTCTCTTACTCTTTTATTTATTTTGCTTTCTAAATTCTAATTAATGTATGAATGTGGGTTTTGAGCATGTTTGTAGCCCTAGATCTATTTTTATTTTTATTGTTCTTGGATAGCTAGATAATTTTAGATATAGTGCCCTTTTCTAGGTTTTATTTTTATTTTATTTTATTTTTGGCCTAGATCTAAATTTTATTTTTATATTGCTTCCTTAGATAATGTTGGTGTTCTTGTTTTTATGAATATAGTTCTTAATTTTTGCATTATTTTTGGTAGATTAGTCTTTTAATTTCATGTTTATAGTTTTAGGGTTTGATTCATGCTATTACCCATTGTATATTCATTTATTTTGATAACCACAAAATATTTACAAGTGTGACTGCGAGATGACACTGATGTGAAATGATAATGTGGTCAATCCCATCTATCATAAACCGCATCAGCTTAGAAACCGCATGAACACTTGTGAACAAAAATATCACTTATGTGAAAAATTGTATGCAATTCGGTCTAGGCAATTCGGTCTAAACCGACCGAATTGCCCATGACGACCGAATTACATAACAAAAAGAGCTCTTCATGTGGTTTCCACGCAATTCGGTCTAGACCGAATTGCTCACATAGACCGAATTGGCTTTGGAAACCACATTGTATTCATGCCATCCCCTCATGCCTTAGTATATTTTATTTGTTTCACCAATTCGAATTGCCAATTCGGTTTAGACCGAATTGACTAGGTAATTCGAATCATCCTCATTTTTGAAGCAAATGCCTTAGCCAAATTTGAGTAAGGGAATGACTTCATCAATTCGAATTGTCCAATTCGGTTTAGACCGAATTGCTTTGACAATTCGAATTAGATGATGTTTCATATCCTTGCAAGGATTAAATGGGTAAGGTAATACTTCATTTCTCATGCATTTCCAATTCGGTCTATATTGCACTTAACCCAATAGACCGAATTGACCTCTTCCTTTTATTTTTATTAAACTCCAAAAAATATTTTTATTTTCTTGAGTTGTGTAAGTTGCATGGGTGTATTGGGCTTAGGCCCATTACATCTAATTTTATCCATTACACATCTCAACCCATTAGTGTCTAAATTATTGTGTGATTAACACTCACACAATACCAAAAATATTCTTTTAATTTAATATTTTCTGTTTATTGTGTGTATGAATGGGTAATAAGGAATATCACAGATCAATGTTGGCGAAAAGGTCCCTTCACAGGGATAACGATTAGCTCATCTTCTGTGTATTAATTATTACTCGTTATTTTGCATGGTCTGATTAGTGGTTGGTGGAAGCTACGGCGAAAAGGTCCCCTCACGGGGATAATGATTAATCACTCAGCCAATTCCTAATTAGATACAGTTTCATTTTCTCTATCTTAATTTCAAAACCTGAATTCAAGTTGTAATATTATCAAATAATGTTGGCCAACATTATTTGAGAAGTATTACAGTAAGAAAATATGTGGGTTTTCTTCCTCTCACAGACAAAAGGGAGATGAATGACGGCGGCCACTGTAATTTAGAACTCTTTTCTGTCTAAAAATCATTTCATCTGGAATAATTGGGAACTGGATAGCAGATGTTTGCAGTCCAGATCACCCCAATTATTTCTGGCACTCTTTTTAGCCAAATTCTTCTTATCTCAGGCTTATTCATCTTTGTGTACCAAATTCTGTCTAACCCCACCATATATTTTGGGGTATTTTATTTTACATCTCTTATACACGTATGCATGATATTATTATGTAATTGTTGCGGTCATTATTATTTTGGAGATCCTTCTCCTTGGACACAGAAGTCTTGATTCAAATCAGATGTTGCATAATAAATTTCCAACAAAAAGTCCTTTATAAAATCCGGATCTAAGTAAGGGATAATTTCATAGTTATGACTAGTTCATCTTCTACTGGGGGTCGATTTTGAGAAATTAGAAGCAGAGCCAGCGATTATGTCTCACCTAGACTGAAAGGATCTGTGTTTTAATTGAGAGTCTAGTACCTGTGTAGGGAATGATTTTCAGATATCCATTATTTTCTCAAAATTGCTATGTGTCGGAAATCTTATATTAGGTATTGCATTGAATCAGTTTCTACTTGGATTCAGATGAGATGTGATAAGTAATATTAGAGGAACAACATGTAGGCCTTGGTTATTTTCTAAGGTAGGGTTGAGTATTCCTTCGACTACTATCTTCTTCTGCCAAAGTCTAGAATTGAGTTTCGAGTGAGTACATTCGGAACAGGTTCATTTGTGGATCTGTTTCATTTAGTTTGTATCTCATAACTACCCAGATGTTGTGAGTCCTGTGGTTCATTGATATCTGGGAAGTTCCTGATCTGCATCTGGTCATCAAGACCAGGGGCTCTTTTATACTAACGGAAAGAGATAACTTTTAAGACTTCCGAGTGATAGGATTTTAAATGCTTTCTTTACTGCTTTCTTTACTGCTTTCTTTTAAATGCTTTCATAGAGGTCACTCGGAAGAATTAGAGGTCGGCCATCTGTTAAAAGGTTTAAGAGTTATGGAATGGTTTGGGCCTTGATTTGAAACTTTGGGTGTGACATGGGGGAACGATAGGAGTACTTGGCATATCAACTAATGATATGTTAAGTGTTGCTTGTCCACCACAGATAAATGGCATACCTCTGTGCAGGGCCAGTTGTATATCTGTGGTATCTTAGATTTTGTGGTCTTAAGGTATGCAAACTCTTGCTGTAAGTACCTGTCTGTTAAAGGGAACATAGTATAGAAAGCATGAGAGTTTGCTAACTGATGGATTATCCTAAACAAAGATCTGTGTAACAAAATGGAAGTTTAATCGTGTTTCATCTGAATCTTGTCCAATCTTTATTATTTTTCTCCCTGTCCCTTCTGTCACATTTTAAATCTGCTTTCGTAGAATAATTTTATCCGTTTTCTTAGCATAATTCTTATTGCTTTCTTAGATATAATTTAAGCTGCTTTGTAGTGTAATTTTAATTGCTTTCATAATCTAGATTAAATTGTGTCAAGTAGTTGATAATTTAAAACACAAACTCGAGTCGAGTAATATGAGTGGAAAATCTTAGTAAACGACGTGGGCCTTGCTTCTATCGCACATCCTCCAGTGAAGGATCCGGTCTTACTATAAATACTGCAATTTTTGACTCCGTGCGCTTTCGGGGGCACAGTTTCTTAACACGAGTAATAAAAACGTGTCAACCTATAAATATATCCCTAATCCCAACTCCACCTTCATAAATCGATTTTCATTAAATAAAAATCGAACCCGGGATTATTCTTATTTTCTAGAAAAATACTCGTATGGGGAATCTGGTCAAAAGTTTCAACCTGTCTGGATTCTTTTCAAGGATGATGATCTCGAATCGAACCATGGAAAGAATAATGCGATAAGATTCCAACCTCAGCCCATATGACGGATTCAGAATTGGCGGGATTGGACGAGTTCTTAACCAGATGGGACTCAACCAGAGAAGACATAACATCATCTACAAGGTAAGTGCAGGTGAGTTTGCCATTCCTATGGAACTTACTTGTAATGTTATGGATATGCAATTAATTCCTAAAGAAGAAATTCTTGAGGAATTAAGCAGAATGAAGGAGGAAATCGCCATTACTATGAAATAGATCCACGTAGGAGCCATTGAAGTAGTAATTAAGGCAACCTTCAAAGAAGGCATTGATTCTGAATTACATCTATCAGTCACTGATAGAAGAATCAATAACCTTAGAGATGGTCTTCTTGGAACTATGATAGGAAATTTATATGCTGGGAAGTTAATGTTTGACATACATCCCAGAATTTCCTATAACTTAGCTGACCAAGATTTTAGTAGAGTTCTAACCCTTCATCAGGATTTTAAAAGAAAAGATCTGATGAAAGAAGGGAACAGGCCATATTCTATAACTTATAGAATCTCTTATGCACTTTCCAATAGTCATCATTCTGACTTATTTCCCAGGAAAGAATATATAGAAATTCCTAGAATTTTCAAGGAATTTGCTAAAGTCATGACTCCAAATCCTACCCAGATTCCAAGGTTAGGAGGAGTAGACATACAGATAAGAGATCATCCAATTCTAGGCAGATTTACGAGTGCTAGAATTGAGTATGCAAGCCGTATGTCTTTTTCAGAAGACAGAATTATGGCATATAAAGGGAAGGAGTTCATCAAAGATCTAACTCCTCAATCCATTGGGGTAGATAATATAAAGATTAAATGCCATGAAGGATGGAAATAAATACGAGTAATATTTGACATCACTGAAAAAATTAACCGTTTTCCATGTGACGACTTATACTACTTGCAGCAGCCATCAATTGGAACCTATGAAGGAACAATTGAAATTCCAGGACACGAGATCAGAGTCTTAGGCACCGCCGGAAAAGACAACGGGGTTATGATTTTGGGATTAAGTTTTCTCTAAAATCATAAACCATGGGTAAGAAAGGATAATGGTATAGAATTTAATCTGAAGGGTCACACCATCAGAATTAAATGACAAGTCCATTTTCCATTTATATCTCTGTAGGAATAATATATGAACAATATAAGTCAGAATATTTTGCAGCTTATATTGATTCAGGATCAGGTATTTGCACGGCAAAACCAGGAGTTTTCCCTAGCGAAGCTATGAAATTATTACCCGTTATTGCAGGAAGAGATTTTTCCCAAAAAATCTTAGTACTAAATAAGGGTATTAGACAGGCCAATATCATGATTGAGGAGCATTTGGTACACCTTGGTATAAGGTAAAAACGTCTCCTATTTACTTTCATGATACAGGAGCGGATATTTTGTTAGGAAATAATTTCATACAATCCTTTACAAAATACGTTCAAGATAACAAAAGAAATTTGTTAATATTTACCACAAGTTGTGGAAATGAGATACAGGTGTTGCGCAGAGAAAAGGCATTCAACAGGTTAATGCCCATATTATTTCGCAGCAAACGTGGTGATAATGATGCCAAACTAACCCATCCAAAAATGCGGGATAAAAGAAAGTTTGGCAAAGCTTTGTTGTCTTTTAGACAGCAAGGATTCGATGAAGCTTCTATTGAGGAAATTATAAACCTCAAAGAAGCAATGCAGGAAATGAAAAGAGGTAGCCCTGGATATCAATCTTAAAAAGAGGTAAACCCAAGGAGCATATCGATCTTAAACTCATCGAGCCTGGAGTCTCAGCCTATAGTAGCCCTGGATTCTTGGTAAGAAACCATGGTGAAATAAAAAGAGGCAAACCCAGGTTGGTAATAAACTATCAAGGTATTAATAAAATAATACAGTTTGATGGTTATTACATTCCGAGTAGAGAACACTTAATTGATTGCATCAAAAGTGCTAAAGTGTTTTCTAAATTTGATTGCAAATCTGGTTTCTATCAGATTAAGATGGAGAATGAATCGAAGAAATTCACAGCATTCTCCACCCCACAAGGGCAATATATTTGGAATGTTATGCCAATGGGGCTTTCTAATGTCCCTCAGATATTCCAAAGAAAGATGGATAATCTATTTAAGGATTATCTAGAGTTCATGTTCGTCTACATAGATGATATTCTGATTGCATCTCGAAATATTAAAGAACATATTAAACACCTTGAAATATTTTCAGATGCATGTCATAGGGAAGGTCTTGTTCTCTCTGAGAAAAAGGCTACCATCGCTGCTAACAAAATTGAATTCTTAAATGTTCAAATTGATGAAGCAGGGATAGAGTTACAGGAACATATTGTGGAAAAAATCCGCAATTTTCCTGACATATTAAAAGACAAGAAACAACTTCAGAGTTTCTTCGGAGTTGAAAATTTTGCAGGTATGTTTATAAAAGATCTTGCAAAATATAGAAAGGATTTTAGACCACTCCTGAAAGAGACTGAAAGCTCTAGATGGAAATGAGAAGAAATCCATACCAAGAGAATTCGTGAACTAAAGCAAGTCTGCAATAGCTTGCCAAAACTCGCGATACCTCAAGATGAGGATGAGCTGGTAGTCTACACAGACGCCAATGATTCTCGATGGGCGGGAGTGCTCATGAGAAAAACAACTACGGGTCAAGAACCTTGTAGATACACAGGAGGGTTGTTCACTGAACAACAAGCCAAACTTTGGCACATTAATGAAAAAGAATTCTTTGCAGTATGGAAAACATTTAAAAAATGGCCCTTATTCTTACTTGCAAAGAAATTTGTATTAAAAGTTGATAATACTAATGTTAGAGTTTTTCTAAAAAATAAACTTGAATCAAAAATTGAAAAAGCTCGTATTATCAGATGGCAAGCTGAATGTCAATATTATACTTATGATATTGATGTTATAAAATCTCATGAAAATGTTCTTGCAGATTTCTTGACGAGAGATGGAAGCATTTGAAGCTGATTCCATCATTACGAGATTCAGGTACCTCAGAGAAAACCTAGAGGAGCTATCAAAGTATTTTGGACAGCACGAGATCAATGCACGAGCAGCTGGCCAAATACAACAGAGCGATGTGGACATGGTCCGCAACAATATACGAACCTCCCTTATAGCAATGACAGCGCTATGGGAAACAGTATTAGAGTCAATCAGGAAAGCGTCAGCCTCCCTGGTAAACAAAGAGAAATGTGCCCAAAAAACTAAGGTGGTCACATATGAAGAAGCATATTCAAGCACTGCTTCAATGGAACCATTGTCGGATACCGACAAAAATGTTGAGCAAGAGGAAAGTCACATTTCCGAAAGTTCAAGTCAACCCACTGCCTCTGGGGTAAAAGAGGAAGAAATTAACCTTAGGCCAATTACAGGCACTTCTAAGGTTAATTCAGAAGAGAAGGTCCTATCTACTGCCTGGCTGGACTACCAAGGAAAATGGGAACAACTGGTTTCCAAAAGGGGAATTAACCCCAGCAAAACAGTAATCGAGACATCCAGGAGATACAACAGGGTATGGATGCTCGAAGGATCGAAACCAGAAGAGGTTCGAAAGTGGTATGACTTTGGAGCATTAGCATCTGTTCATACTTCATCACCAGGATTTCTGGAAATCGAAAAACTTCCGGGATGGATAAGTAGCGCGGTGCACGAATCATGGCAGAACAACCCGCACCTGCAAAGAGGAGATATTCTGGAGCTTAAGTTCATTTCAGCGGCACCAGAAATAGTCGGGAAAGGTTCTTATCCGGTCTTTCAATTTATTAAATTACAGAGATCTGATATGGTTGCCTTCAACAGAGTTAAGTCTATGGATGAGAAGGCACCATTGGTATCTTCAACCAGTGAAGATGAAATCTCCACCCGACGAGCATGGGGATTCTGGGTCTGTCTCACCGAGATGGAAAAGGTTAAATATCCGTTTAGAATATTCTCAAACAATTTAAACGGATCGTTCCTGGTTAATTCCTTAACAGGGAAAAGCACAGAGTTCGCGGAAACCTCCTTTGAAAAGAAGAGGTTACTCATCTGGGAAAACAAGTTGCCAGCAACCGAGTCTACCAGAAAGAAGGCATGCAAAATGATGCATGTTGGCCAATGGGATAACCACATATGCCCATATTGTGCAGAACAGGAGAAACCTCTATTCGGTACAAAGATTCGGGTAACCCAGAAAAAATCCGGACCCGAACATGACAAAGGGAAGAAACGTCCAAAAAACTTTCACAAGCCAAAGTAAGATTAGCTGGATGTAAAAGAAAGAGAGGTGTCGGCAACACTCATAATTAAAAGCCGACAAAGAAGGGCAGAGTAGCTTGCAGAAAGTGGCCGACAAGAGAAGGTAGAGAGTTGACAAAAAGCCACCTTACGCAATAATTCCAAAAGGACAATAATGTGGCCGGTGGAAATTAAGGCCAAGTGACGAACGCAGTGACGTCACAAGGATTTAGAGGAAGATTGGAATCCGGGATTGAAGTCCGCGGGCGCCTATAAATAAAGGAGTTTGAAGCAGATGGAAGGCATCGAAAAATCCTCCTAACTCTTCAAAACATTTGTAATATTTCCTTTCTGCAAATTTTCCTTTCTGTGTCTGTAATAGTATGAGGAGCATCCCCAAGAGTCTTGCTTCCTCCATGAGGAGCTAAGTGTTTGTCTTCTCCATTAAGGAGAAATTATATTTAAATAATATTTTTAATATCTCTTCAGTAAAATCCAGGCTTCATATATCTATAATCTTCCAAAATTAGAATTAACTCTTTTGCCCCAAACCTCGCTACGTCCTAAGGTAGGAAACGAAATAGGACTGTGCTGACTGTTGCTGAAGGAGCCCAGAGCTGGTGAACCATTGGCTGCGGTCGTGTGGTTGGAAGGAGTCCGTAAAATCCCAGAGTTCGGAAGACCCGGCAACACGACGGTCAAACCCGAGGTATGAGGTTTTTGTTTAATTTTTCTTACGGAAGCATGTTGGGCATTTATTTGATGTATGGATTAATAAAAATCACTATTTAAAGTTTTGGGACTAAAATGAAAAAGTTTGAAAGGTTGGTGGTCAATTTAATATAAAAGAGAGTCAAGTGGAGATTGTTTTATACAAAAAGGACTAAATTGGACATTAAGGCAAAAGGTAGAGGACTAATTGGGTGTAAAAATAGATAAAGGACTGATTTGGCCAAAAAGGAAAGAAAAAAGACTAATTGGACATTTATTCCTTATTTATCTATTGGTAGGCAACTTTTAAAATTTCCAAGAATGGATTTCAGACTTCTGCCGATTATAAGAGCCTTCTCGAAAATGAATTATCTTTCTCCCCCGGATGCGGCCTTCCTTCTCTTTCGTGGATGTGACCTACCATGGATTGGACCCAATCTTGGGCCTCTCGTGAAATGTCTTGAGGCTTTTCTTGGGCTTAATTTATTTTGGTTTTAACAATACCTTAACATATATTTTTTTTTGATAAAAACACACCTCAACTATTGATTTTTTTTTTTAAAAAAAATTATATTTCCATCCAGGTTTCTGTTAAATACACATGAACAAATTAGACTACATAAGGAAAAAAAGTCGGGGTCAAAACTTATAGGAGAAAACTTGGACGGAAATATAGATTTTTTTAAGATTCAATAATTGAAATGTATTTATTTTTAAAAAAAGGTAGATAATGAACATTTGGAAATAGTTATGTATTTTTTCCAATGTAACGTCCCAGTCACACCCACTTGTAGATATATTTCGCTTTGGGTCAACCCCTCTCACGGCTTTAAAACGCGTCTACAAGGGAGAGATGTCCACACCCTTATAAGACATTATGTTGTGAAACACCACACATTATGTTGTGTAATGGTAATGCCTTAGCTCAGAAAGCTATGCGATATTTTATACGATATTGTCGCACATGCGAACCTAGTGTCTAGGTGCTTAAACATCATGTTATTATCATATGCATGTTATTGCATTGGAATTGACGGTTATGCAACCCAATGGGGTGATATGATGCTTATGATTGATGGGGCAGCCTTCACAGGTGTTGTTGAGTCTTGTGGCACTATGGGCGTTTGATATTATTATGCCAATGGGCATGACGATGATTGTACAGGAAGCCTTCACAGGTGTTGTTGAGTCCCGTTGGCTCGATGTGGCGTGTGATATGATATTCAGCTACGGCTGGCGCGATTGCGGATCCCTGGGGATGGTGTATGTTACCCTGTAACGGGTTGGAGTTGATGTATCCTCACCCGTGGGTTCATACCACCCGAGTTTTTAGGTTGCCGGCTAGGCATATTCATTGCATTTGCATATAGGATAGATAGGTGTTCGTTAGTCCACGCATCACTTGCATAAATTGTATGTTTATATTTGAAACACCGGTATGGGATGGTGTAATGTTTACATAAATTGTATGTTTGTGGTTGAAGCTCCGGTATGAGACGGTGTGATGTTTTATCTTCTTTATTTACCATGTGCTTATTCTTATATTGTGTTTCCCCCTTAATTCCCTTGCACGTATATCCCACAATCCTTTCCACAATCCCCCACAAACAAACACCAATTCATCAAGGCAACCAATTCATAATACATCTATTTCACAACAATACCAAATAAATCAAGCAGACTTAGCCAAATTCCCTAATTTAATCAATTGAAACCAACATCCCAATGATATTAGTTAATTAAATTAACTAACATTAATGGTTTCATATTTAACAATATAGTATTGGACAACACTAATATAACCAACAAAGTCCCCAATGAAACTCATAGCTCCTCATTCCAAGATCTATAAAACCAAATAGTAAAATTGATTCAACCACAAAAAATATTCTATTTGATTTAAAAATAGTTTTTACGAAAATTCCCACCATGACTTTCTGCTTAATCTTTTAACAATTTCATGAACAATACTCATATATTCTAAGACCTATTAACTTAAATAAAATCTATAACCAACTTATCCCAAAAGAAAACAAGGATGCATAACATAGTTAAGCATGCTAACCATTATAATTAACAAGTAACTTTCCTTAAAATTATAAAATATACTCATACAACTAACAAACACTAAATTACATAATACTCCAAATTCCAATTCCAATACCAATTTCCAAAATCTATTCTTTCAACATATTCTATAATTGAATCCAACCATCTTAATCAAATTAACCTCCTAATTTAATAAAACAATAACCAACAAGTCAAAAAACTATCAATTACTCAAGTCTTCAAACAAATCCACAATAAAAATACATATTCATTTAATAATAATCCCTAACTTATAAGAACTCAACAATTAATTTAAACATTTGGGTACAAGTACCCAATTTAATACACATTACTAAATCTCTATAATATATAATTCAAGAACACCCATACAAATGCATTTAACTTCTTCCACCTATTTCGATAATTTAAGTTCCATAACCCAACCAACACAAATCAAATACCTTAAATTAACATGCCAAGAACCTCTAACTCAAAACTCAATCCCATTTCACCAAATTGATTTAACACGTTAATCCAAATACAATTCAATCTACAACGGTAAACTTTCCAACCTCAACAACTCAAGTTCACCAATCTTCACATATTCAAAACACAATTATAACAATTAACATACAATAGCCACTTCAACCAAATATCCAAGAAAATTCACAATTAAACTTTTAAACTTAAATTCTCAATTTTAATATCAAACTTCCAATTACAACAATAATATCAAGAACTCATTCCATTCAGACATCTACCAAGCCAATTCATAAATTGCCCAAAGATTCACCAACCCATATACATTTAGGGTCCATTCTGCACGTCGAACTGTAGCTGTAGGGAGTTGTAGCTGTTGGGAGCTGTAGCTATCAGTTTTTACATAAGAGTGATACAAGCAGCTGTAGTTGTCAAAAATTATAATTCGAAGAGAAAAATTAATTACATTAAATTTAGAACTAGCTTCCGAACTCCCAAAAGCTACTGAGCATAGCTTCTGATTGTAGAGCTTTTCGGAACAGCAATTTCAGTTAAAACCTTCAAAAGCTAGTGTGCAGAACGGGACTATTGTTTTGAAATAAAAGCTAAAGCTCATTAAAGCTCCCAAAAGCTTCCAGAAGCTGCGTGCAGAACAGACCCTTAAACAAGAGAATTAAATAGCACAAAATCAACTAAAATTCAACAATTTAGAAAAGAATTCAAACAAGAGGAAACACCAATCAGCACCACCACCTGCTGCCTAGTGCCATCACACCACTGCCGGAACAACCACCACCAGGGTCGGACCTCATCACCACCTGGCCACCCCCCGCCGGAGGGTGGCTCGTTGCCGGCCAGCAATGTAGCACAGCTATGCTTCCTCATCACAGCAAGCGGCAGCCCGCTGCTTCCGTCTACCGTGCGACGCCGCCTCCACCACGACGCAGCCTCCACTGTCTACTCCTCCTCCCTATTCTGATGTAACACCCCTATTTTCGACGTAGCGGAAAGACAAGGTGACCCCACAAACTAACATGAGCTCTTTCCAGTGTACTTTGACCTTACTCACACACACCATGGGAGACTTCCCAGGAGGTTAACCATTCTAGAATTACTCCAAAGCAATCACGCTTAACTTTAGAGTTCTTATAGGATTGTTACCAAGAAAGAAAGAAATGTACATTGTTGGTATGAGTAGCTTATTTCACTCCATTTAAGCCATTCACGGGGTATTACATTCCTCCCCACTTAAGATTGTAACGTCCTCGTTGCACTCGGCCATCTACATTTCGTGAACGCCTCAACCATCCATATCCCGTGGATCTTTCACCCGCTAGACGTCTGAATACTACAGCACGCGATCGCGGTCTGGTTCTGATACCATCTGTAACGTCCTTGTCACACCCACTAATAGATGTTGTCCGCTTTGGGCCAACCCCCTCACGACTTTAAAACATCTACAAGGGAGAGGTGTCCAACACCCTTACAAGGCATGATTCATTTCCCTCTTCAATTGATGTGGGATGTTACATCCAAACAAAATAACTTTAGTTATATAAATGGACACTTTGAAATAGTTCAAATATAAAAAAAAAAAAGAAAGAAAAATAATTACCTTTAAAAAACGGGCGGTATTAGAACTTTAATATTAATTCGTATACCCATGATTCATAGAAACAAAAAAGTATAAACATAATGGCCGATCTAAACTTACAACATAAATTGAAATATGCAGATTCATTGATGCCACAACGGTTTATTCAACCCTCTTAAAATTCTATACAGTTGCTCAAAATATTTATTTACAATGCTTGTTCTGATACCAGATGTAAGTATAACCATGGATCTTGAATAAACGATTTAAGCAATTACTTGCATGACATGGTTACATTGAAGAATCCACAGCTTTCTGTTCCACTAAATTCTTTACCTTGACCTTTAAAAGAGATGGAATTAATCTACTAACCCTATTTGTCGAGAGAGAATTAATTTATATTTATTGGCTTGAATCCTTGTATGTTCATGAAAAACTATATTAACGATTTAAATTTATTTATATATTAAATAAAACCCTAGCCCTTAGGAGCCCAAACATATTCAAGCCTATAAGCTGTTTTTTTTTTTCTTTTTTTTTTTTTTTACAATCAAAGTTTACTGCGGAGATTTTTTTTTTTTAAAAAAAATGATTTGCGCATCGCATTGGATAGGGGTTGTGGTTGGATTAGGAAAATATAATTAAATAATACTCCCTCCGTCCCACCAAATGTGTCCTGTTTGACTTTTTGACACTGTTCATTGTTCAATTTTGACTCAATTTTTTTGCAAGTAAACATTTGAAAAAAATAGTCGAGTTGGATCTTGTTAGAATCGTGTAATCATGTAGTTTTAGAATATACATTTCACATAATTTTTTGTTGTATATATTTTGAGATATTAACGGTTGAAAACGTGCATTGGATTGTGTGCAAAAGTCAAACAAGACAAGTTAAATGGGACGGAGGGAGTACTACATCAACAATATAAGTAATTAATAAAGAAGGTACTCGGTTTGGGCGCTGATTCAGTTTGTATTGAATCGGTGTACACGTATGATATGTGCTTGTCCCAAATGTACGTTTTAAGTTTCCTTATATGGGTCATTTTATTTATTGTCCGTGATAGGATTTGATTGCTATTTTTTAAATGCACACCATGATTTGTGGGGTCAATCCAGAACATTCCAGTTTTGGTTTTTTTCTTGTAAGGAATAGAATTGTGTGTTTTGGATGCTAGTGGATTGAAAATAATGTTTTATTTTTGTGCTACTTTTTCTCTTGAAATACACAAGATGTTGGTCATCCCTCATCAATTTTGTTCCCCTTTCTTTCTTCATTTTTATCCAAACAAGCATCAATCAAGAAACACCCATTCACCCACTTGCAGTATAATCATCATCGAACATTTTTTCAGCCAAGGTTTGTTACCAATTATTGCAAATCAAGAACCGAAGCCGCCGTCTTCACCTTGCCCAGTTGGAGACCGCCCTTTGATTCCTCGGAGTTTGAGGTTAGGGCTCCTAGCCCATTTTACAGTTCGTTTTGTGCAAATATATCCTTTTTTGGATGTATAGTGGTGTAGTGGTTTCTTTTTGGCATAGTCATAGTTCATTATTTCCGAGCTTTTACATTGTTCCAAATAAAGTGTTTTATGCATTGTTTTTTGCATAGTCGTAGCCGTGAACCTAGTGAAGATGAGTTTAAAACATGGGAAGAAAAGGTTCTGGAGACTCAAATATTTTTAACTGTTGATAGAGATGCACTGGTTGAGCTGCTGATAAGATAGAAAGAGAATTAACTCTCCTTGGTGCCACAACTATTGAAGACAAGCTACAAAAAGTGGTCAGTATCATTATTGCATATTACATTTCATTTTCCAATTGCTTCTCTAGTCTATAACATCAGTTCTCATCTGTTTATTGGTTTTGATCTTTAGGTTCTTTAATGCATTGACTAGGAGATTCTGGAGTAAAATTTTGGGTTATAACAGGTGATAAAATGGAGATATCAATAAATATTGGGTAGGAGTAACTAATTTCTGTGGTTTTCATAGCTGCAGTAATAATAGTGTGGAGTCATTTATTCCTTATAGTACCACATGGTCTGCAGATATGCTTGTATCTTGTTGGGAGAACATTTTTACTAAAGAGATGAGATGGATAATGCAACTAGAAGTGCATTATGAGGTGTTCATGGTTGATGGTTTGTTTATGAGGTGTTCATTTGCTACATGAGTTGGTTTAATAAAGAGATGAGATGGATAATGCAACTCGAAGTGCTGATCGGATAAAGGTCGAATGATTGGTTTATGTGAGCAGTGTGATGTGTATACAACGTATGTGTGATGGTTATTTGTTAAAGACCATCTTTGTTCATAAATGATGTATTTCTTCCCTCATTGTTGAGTTTCGGTGCTTTCGGCATTCGATTGTGGAGTTTGGAAGTAGGTCTTTAGCAGACGGTGTATGGCGGGATAGTGTTTTCTGGCATGGGTTTGTTGTATTGTTGATTGTTGGATTTGTTCTTTGCATACCTGTGTGCTATTCGATTTTTTCCAAATATTCCTAGTATTATTTTTGCTAGTCGTTTGTAACTTATGTGATGTTATCATGTCTACTGGTGTTGTTGCAGTTTTGTCATTTGTGCTATTTGTGTTGTAGTAAATTGATGTCGGTGTCATGGTCTTTCTTTTCCCCTTATGTTGCAGGATGTTGATGCCGGTGTTCTGTAATGCATATGTTGTCACATGCATATTTGCTAGGAAGTTGCATATGTAATTGATGTAATACTCGTGTAATTTCCATTCATATAGGTAGGTGTTAGTTCCATGTAGGTAATGTGCTGCTATTTACTGTTTTGCTGGGGGGGGTTGAGGTTTATGCTTTTAGATGCACATAAAAACATCACAGAAGAAGCTTCACTCGACTAAGCCCCCCCACCCCCCCTTTCTTGTTATATTGTTGGGATTGTATGTTGGTTTGAATGGTTTTCATTGTCACCTTTGTACGACAACCTCGGGTTCCTGCAAACATGGTCAAGTTTGACAAGCATCGAGACTCGTGAAGTGGTTTTTCATGAAGAAAACAAACTCAAAAAGGTTTGGGTGTTTGTTTCTGCACTGTTTTGATGCTTATCGGTAGGAAACCTGGTGGTGAGTTCATTCTATTCAACTGATGCTATCATTAGTTAAGTGTGCTGGCGATGCGTATGTGTCATTAATTATGTTGTAAAAATTATGTGGAAGTAGGTTCATTGCGGCAATGTCGCCTGCAAGTTTCATTAGTGGTTGGTTATACTGTACACTTGGACTGGTTGTTTTGTCCATATGCCGTGAACAATACCTTAATGGCAACATATAATCTTATCTTTCATGTTGCTGCATTTTCATTTGTGATATGCTATAATTTTAGTGAGGCCTAGTATACAGTAGGTTGGAGGGATCTTAGATTATCAGTGGGAATGTGATTGGTGAGAATATAAGATTACTGGGAATATATGAGATTGCTCGGAATCTTATTTTTTGACGTTTTAAGATTATTGCGTTTGGTTAGATTGAGAATCTCAGATTTCTAGTTCTAATTAATTTACCATAATGTCTCTGAATTTCAATTGAACGAATGTTATAAATATATCATTTTGCTACACAATAAAAATATTCAAACCGATTTGTTTTTTAAAATTTTGAAAATTCTTTATATGTAATTTATTGTATGATAATTACTTATTTAATGTATCTAAATCCTTATTATCTTTGTTTTATATATAGAAGAAAAGTAAATTTTAAGAAAAATATGAAAATATTTATTAAAATATGAGAATATATATTAAAAAATATATTTAAATAATTTAAAATTTTTCAATTGATTTTTTAAAATTAAATTTCATTTATTTATCATTTTTCAAATAAAATTATCTAAATTTATAAAATAAAATAAGTATAAAAAGTGAGGGTATAAAAGTCAAATTAGTATAAAAGTAGGTAAAGTGGAGGTGGTAATCTAAGATTACCTGCCCTCCAGGTGGGAATCACATTCCCACCTAAAACACCCAACATTGACATTCCCACATGAAACATGCCCCGAACCAAACATGGACATGTTTCATTCCCCTCTCAAGATTTCCAGTGGGAATCTCAGATCCCGAACCAAACGCCCCGTAAGTATTTGCACAACCTTTTTATTTATGTATTTTCTTCGGACCCTATTGTTGATCTAATATGAGTCATGCCAACAATTGCACAGGGCTAATAAGCAAGGTCTTTTAGCCCGGATTTATGTGTTTTGGCCACCTAATCTCGTCGTGATTGTTTTACTGTTCGCAACTGATGGGTACTATACATGTTATATATACTACTATGTCACTGTCTGCTATGTACATATCGAATTATCACTGTTCCTACATGCTGAATTTTTGCACTCAAGTCACAGATTATTACGACTTAACATACAAAAATATTATTCCATGATAGTATTCAATTGAAGATTCAAAATGATATCCCATGATCGAAGCACACACATGAAATGATATCAATATTTCAAACATACCAAATAATCAACAAATAAAGCACATAAAACCAATCACGCTAATCGTATATGATCAGCACATACACACATCACAACCATCAAACAATTGTTTTGAATTAATATTACATATTACTACAATTACTCATTCAGTCATATAACACTCACTTCGTGAAATCAATAGGATGATTCCAACCCACATTATATGGACCACAGCTACCATGCATATATCATGTTATATTAAAATTGTAGAGTTGATATCACACACACAAGACACTTTACACTTTTGATATATAAAAACGATAACCAAAAGCGGAGAGTTGTATAGCTAAAGCTTTCTTTATATTTCTCGCTTTACTTCGCTCTGAGAATTACAACAATCGAAATACCTATTTATAGAAATGAAAACATATAACAGACAACGAACATATGCTAAACTGTTCTTGCGGTGGCTTCAATACTTTCGGCGCCGTAGATGAGAAATCAACTCGGATGGCGCCGTACTATTACTTTGATGGCTTCAACAAATACGGCATTTGACGTTTATGCCGTTTTCCAACAAAACTCCCCCATAAACTTCAAATGCTTCTTCCATCTATCATCCCTATCATTTTCTTGAACTTGTCGAGCAGTACCTTTGGCAATGGCTTTGTAAATATATCTGCCACTTGTTCTTGGCTTGCCACATGCATTAGTTCCACATTTCCGCTTTTCACATGATCTCGGATGAAGTGGAAACGAACATCAATGTGTTTGCTTCTTTCATGATTCACTGGATTCTTCGCCAATTCAATTGCAGATTTGTTGTCTATGTGAATCATTGTTCCGCTTGACTGCTTCATCTCCATCTTGTTTAAAAGATTTCTGAGCCATAAAGCATGATATACACACCAAGATGCTGCTACATATTCAGCTTCATCTAGTACGGCATCTTCATATTTGATATTTTCAGAATCTGCCAACAAACATACAAGATGTACCTCTGTAGAGTCGTACAAATCTTGGAGACTTCTCATTCGGGGTTGTCGTGGCTCATCTTCTTCATCTTCTTCTTCAACAATTTCAGGATCTGTTGATAGAACTGTCGGAACAACGGCTGACGATTCTCCGACTTCGTTTGTAACTTCCTTTGAGTTATTCCAGTCCCATTCACTTGCTTCATTCACTCGCACATCTCGAATGACTATCACCTTCTTGCTTATCGGGTCATACAGCTTATACCCTTTTGTGAGTCCGTCATATCCGATAAAAACATATGCTTTGCTTTTATCATCCAGCTTCATCCTTCGCGGATCTGGTACATGTGCATAGGCTACACTACCAAATATTTTTAGATGAGAGACAGTAGGCTTCTTACCAGTCCATGCTTCCAGTGGTGTTCGATTTTTCAACTTCATGTGCGGGCACCGATTCTGTATGTAGACTGCGCACATCACAGCTTCTGCCCAGAATTC
This sequence comes from Hygrophila difformis, assembly GCA_030278955.1. Lineage (NCBI taxonomy): Eukaryota > Viridiplantae > Streptophyta > Magnoliopsida > Lamiales > Acanthaceae > Hygrophila > Hygrophila difformis. The sequence goes on along the minus strand of JAOANR010000007.1, from coordinate 41,649,696 downwards.
TTTCGGCATCTTCTTGCTTTTCAACATCGATCGAACCATGTCTAGGATAGTCCGATTCTTCCTTTCAGCTACGCCATTCTGTTGGGGCGAGTATGGTGCTGTCAGAAATCTTCTTATGCCTTCTCGTTCACAGTACTCTCGGAAGGCTGTCGAGGTGTATTCGCCTCCTCTATCAGATCGAATTGCTTTGATGGATCTGCCAGTTTCTTTTTCAACACTCGCCTTGAATATTTTGAACACCTTGAATGCCTCGGATTTTTCTTTCAGCAAATAGACCCACGTCCTTCGGGAGAAATCATCGATGAAAGAGATGAAGTATCTCTTTCCGCTGAAAGATTCGGGAGTAATTGGTCCACATATATCGGTGTGGATCAGCTCAAGCGGATGCTTCGCTTCATATTCGGCCTTCTTTTGAAATGAGGATCTTGTTTGCTTCCCGAGTATACAATCTTCACAAAATTCTCCTCCAAAATCTATGCTAGGCAGTCCTTTCACCATCTTCATCTTCACTAGCTTTTTCAGGCCATCATAATGTAAGTGGCCAAAGCGGTGATGCCATAGCGACGCTTTATCTACTTCTTTGACTTGTAAGCATTTCCCTTGCAAGCTTCGCAGGTTCAACTTGTACATTCGATTTCTCTCCATTTCGACTCGAGCTATCAGACGTCCTTGCTTGTCTTTCAGATGCAGCAACTGATCTTTTAGAAAGGTTGAGTATCCTTTCTCTGCGAGCTGGCCAAGACTCAAAATGTTGTTTTTGAGGTCTGGGACATAGTAAACATCTTGGATTGTCCCTATCAAGCCATCATTCTGTGTGAAACATATCGTACCTCGGCCTTTGACTTGTACTTTTGATGCATTTCCGAATGATACATGACCATTGTCAACTTTCTGCATTTCTTTGAATAGATGCTCATCATAGCACATGTGATTGCTTGCTCCAGAATCGAGGTACCAGGATGTGTCATCGTTGATATCGTTGTGCGCCATCATGAGAACACCTCCATTTGCTTTGTCTTCCACGACTAGGTTTGTTGTCTCTTCCACTCGTCTGTTGGCCCGACACTCTTTTGCAAAGTGTCCCATCTTGCCACAATTGTAACAACCCTCGTTGTTGCAGTCTTCGGCATGTTGACCATATTTGTGGCACTTTTGGCATTTGACGTGGGAATAATTTGATCGACCGCCTCTTCCTCGAGCGCGTCCTCTTCCACGCCAGTTTGCTTGACTTCCTTGAAATTTGTCCTTATGGTATCCTTCATAATTGTTGCCTTGGATACCACGACCGTATCCACGATTTCCACGGTCATGTCCTCTCCCCCGAAAATTTCGAGTGTAGAGAACCTTTTCATCTTTAATTGGCGCCTTGGTTTGGAGTGTCCGGTCGAGTGACTCCTCTTTCTTTTTCTTTTTCCTTTGTTCGTGTGCTTCGAGAGATCCGGCGAGCTCTTCAACGGTGAGCACTTTGAGGTCTTTTGATTCTTCAATCGCACACACAACATTTTCGAAATCATTGGTTAATGATCTCAATATTTTCTCCACAATTCTGGCATCGGACAATTCTTCTCCGTTCCGATTGAGTTGGTTTGCCACGGTCTGGACACGTGTGATGTAGTCGGACACGTTTTCTGACTCCTTCATTTTCATGCTTTCAAGCTCTCCACGAAGGGTTTGGAGACGCACTTGCTTTACCCGGTCGGCTCATTTGAATGATTTTTCCAGGATGTCCCATGCTTCTTTTGAGGTGGTGGCACCGGATATTTTTTCGAAGCCTGATTCGTCAACGGCTCGGAATAACATGTACAGGGCTCCGCTATCTTTGAACCGCGCATCTTTCAATGCTTTTTGTTCTGCTGCGGTTAATTTCCCGGTATTTTCTGGTTCTACAAAACCATTTTGAACAACGTCCCATGCATCTTGAGCTCCGAGAAGGGCTTTCATTTGAATACTCCATTTCTCGTAATTTACTTTCGTAAGCTGCGGCAGTGACATTTGTCCCGTGATATTCGCCATTGGACCTGTATATATATTTGAATCTCCCAAAATAAATAGGGATGATAGAGTTGTATTTAAAATCTAATGGGCCCCACTCCCTTTATTTTTTTTATTATTTTTTTTATTTTATTTTACTTGGCATTGAGCTCTTGAAGACCAATTTGAATTGGTCTTCACGTCATTTTCAAATAGAAAACAGCCCCACTCCCTTTAATTCAACGCCTACCTCTTTAATTTTTAATGACTTACTCCTTTAAATGCCCACCGATGCACTTGTGTATTGACCAAGTGTTTTAAAATGGAGTTTTTCGAGAAACAAAAACAGTTCTGAGATTCCTGTGAGCAACGGCGCTGGCGATGGAGGTCGAGTGGCGCTGTTCCGACGGCACACGATGGTGGAGTTTCAGACGTGGGTGGCGGTTGATAGCACCTGAGCTTGCTGGATGGGAGAGCAACTTCTGGGTGCGGAGGATGTGGTGTGCAGGCAGCGGGTAGGCGGAGCTTGAGGATGCTGGCTCGTTGAACGTGTGGGCTGTAGCTGGTGGTGGCAGCGGGAGGTGATCAACGGTGCGAGTTCGCCGGAAGAGGTTGCAGGCGGTGGACAGCAGCTCCACGGAGGGTAAATTTAATTCTTTTAATTTGAGTGTTTATACTCAAATTTGTTTTGCTCTGAGTTTGGATCACTCAGGTTTTGATACCAATTTGTAGAGTTGATATCACACACACAAGACACTTTACACTTTTGATATCTAAAAACGATAACCAAAAGCGGAGAGTTATATAGCTAAAGCTTTCTTTATATTTCTCGCTTTACTTCGCTCTGAGAATTACAACAATCGAAATACCTATTTATAGAAATGAAAACATATAACAGACAACGAACATATGCTAAACTGTTCTTGCGGTGGCTTCAATACTTTCGGCGCCGTAGATGAGAAATCAACTCGGATGGCGCCGTACTATTACTTTGATGGCTTCAACAAATACGACATTTGACGTTTATGCCGTTTTCCAACAAAAATATGGACAAACAAGCTTAACACGAAATCTTGATTGTAATGATTCATACGAGATAGTGCAGAAGATTTTATCCGATCTTAAAATAAAAATATTAAGGTTCACCTGTATATATTTCCGACTTGTACAATTTGATTTTGTCAATGCCAATATTATTTTAACATATCAGATCAAATCTTACAATGGATACATAACTCACCAACAATCTCAATTCTCATGTTCACCGAAAAAAGCAATCTCAATTCTCATCACCAAGCCCCATCTGCGGTGAGCTTACCATCATCCATCTCATTAGCGGCATCTTCAACATCATCGTGGTGGGATTCAGATTCCAACACTTCCGTCTCCAGTACGAGTTTCCTTTTGTGTTGGATTGTCCGACAAGGCTTTGCCATCATCGATGGGATCTGCATACTGCATTAAGATCAAACATTACAAAAATGACATTATTAATAAAAAGAAAGGATGTAGCTGCCCCCCTAAATCAACATAAGCTGACCGGGATTTGAGGTGATGTTTCGTTGGCAGTGATGTGCTCGTTTGCTGGAATTTTGATGACTTTGCCGCTGAAGATGATCGGAGTATTATTTTTATGTGTGTTCTAGCCATATCATTTGAACCCGTGTTTTTGAGACTGATGTAGGTGTTTTATCATTTATGGCAGGTTTCTATAATCCCACAAATTAATTTCTGTAATGGTGGAAGGTGTATATTAATCTTCAATAAATTCATTTTTGTAAAGGTGGAAGGTGTATTTTGATCTTCCACTAATAACTCAGTACTCAGATGGAAAGATTGACCAGGGATCCACTACTAGCACGTACTGTGGTGTAAACCATACCATGTAGCTGGTGCTAAACTTTAATTATTCAGCACCCTAACCTAACCCAAATGCATTATATATTTCTATTTGTCACATTTAGGTAATATATTTAATATTTAATATTTAATGTGTAGTGGTTGGAAATTGTAATCTTTTTTTTTTTGATAAAGAACACATCGAAGCGCTGGGGAAAGGGAAAAAACTTCAAAACGCTACAGCAGGGACGAAGGGAAGAGGAAAGTAAAAATAAACTAGTATCTAGGAAAACAAACACAACCAGGTCCGCAATAAAAGAAGGTCGGACACCATCTGGAGGTTAGGCCCAAATAGTAAAAAAACCCTTGATCCTGCGATCTACGCTTATCCAAGGAGTCTGTCACAAAATTCCCTTCGCGCAAGATATAGTGCCAATAAAATCCCAGATGTTGCCACAAGATATCCTTAATATTCTCCACCAAGGGGAAGAGCCAATGGGAAGAAGGAGTCCCTAACTGAATGAGCTGCAATGCTACATTCGAGTTCGAATAACAACAAGAACCTCAACACCTTGGACAATAAGGCATTTTATCCCATTCCAATTAGCACGTAATTCCACTACAAGGTTTAACGCATGACCAACATAACCCGATACGCCATCTTTCTAACTATCATCACTATCGCGAATAACACAACCAAACCCTGCAGGCCATGGGTTCGCAAGAGAGCTACCATCAACATGAAGACTCCTCACTTTTGCGAAATTGTAAACTATTTAATGTTAATACTCCCTCCGTCCCATTTCAAATGTCCCATTTTCTATTTTGGTCCGTCCCACTTCAATTGTGACATTTTCTTATTTAGAAAATTTTTTCTCCTTCAAACATACTCCCTCCGTTTTTCAAAAATTCTAACATTCCTGCGTTTCACGTTATCCAATGCACATTTTTAATACTTAATATCTCAAAATGTGTAGAAGTAAAAATTATAAAAATTTGATATTATAAAACTACGCGATTAGACGAATCTAACAAGATCTCACTTGACTATATTTTATCTTGTATAACTGTGTTAAAAATTTAAATCAAAGTTACTCAGTGAATAGTAACAACTATGCAAATGTTACAATTATTTCCAAACGGAGGGAGTACAACACATCCACTATTTACTCCACTTTAACACAATAACTCATTCTACCTAAAATATCATGCCCAAAAGAAATGTGACATCTCAAATTGGACGGAGGGAGTAATTTTTATCAGGCTCTTAGACAATTAAAATAACCAATAATCCCACCTCATTCATTTCACATTTCAAGGTTGTAACCTTCTGACCTAGTGTCCTATATATGGGCTATGGATTTGTTTAAATGCTTCCAAATTTTTTCTAATTGACATTTAAGAATCAATCAAGTTTAGGTATCAACTCGAAAGTAGAAAATATCTTGCTGACTTTTAGAACAATTACAATCTATTATCGTAGTGGACTAATGGTGATCGACAAAATGTTCATGAAGTAAAAAAGCAAGGTTCATGACGATGTATCAGGACTCAATGGTGCTATTATATGTCCAAACATATGACTGAGAGTACAATTCATATTCTCCAAATTTATCAACACCACAGTACAAAGTTTCTCTCCTTTTCATCCCAAGATGGAAGTAAAGATCTTCACAATGTTTGTATCTATCACTTTTGTGGGAGTACTAGCAATGGCTTCTATATTGCTCAATTGGGTTTGGGTGAAGCCTAAGAAGATGGAGAAACTGCTGAGGCAACAGGGACTCAAGGGCAGTCGCTACAGACTCCTAATTGGAGACGTGATTGATTTCCTCTCGATCACCAAAGCAGAACAGACTAAAGCTATCCAGTTCTCTGACAATCTTCAGCCCATATTCTTTAGTATTACTACCATGCTATGGCCAAATACGGTGAGCATAGCAAGTTTGATTTGATTGAATTTATAATGTACGATTGCAATATGTAATTGATAACTGCATGTTAACCAAGAAATTGCAGAGGAGCAAAACCTCTTTTTGATTGATGAACTCCGAAAGGATTACAAGGAAATGTAGAAAAGGAATTACAGGAAAATAACGAAAGCTGGTAAAGGAATTGTTACTGCAGAATGGAAGAACAAAATGGAACTTGTAGGAAAGGAATTACAGAAAGAAAATTGCAGAAAGCTTAAAAAATGTAAAGTGCGGCTTCTGTTGAGAAGAGTTGAGGTATCCCTATTGAAGACCGTCCCCAATATTTATAAACCGGTCTCTCATACCATGCTGCGTAACCTCCTACAATGTCATGACTCCCCATGCTTCAATAACCACAGTTGACTACTTCGGGGAACCGCCCTTCAGCCTTTTTGCTCGATAACTTTAATGCAGTAATGCGGATTGGGCTTAGAGTAATGGGCCGATGCATGCTAGGCTTCAACTTGTGGGCTCGGACAACTGTTGGGTCAACAGATGCCCACCTCGCGCAATTTTTCTGATTAGGGTTTCTAAGACAAATATGTGTGTTCATAATAGGCTTGATCCATTAAAAATTTCCTTCTCTCTTCCACCGTGATCTGCGTCGCCGGACACCACGGAACGTCAGCCGTCGCCGGCTACCGGTCTACTGCCGCCATCAATCCCTCAGCCGCCATTGGAGAGAAGCACGAGCCGCCGTTCGATCTCGGGCCACCATAGCCTCGCCTGAACTGCCGTGGCATCGTTCTGGCTGCCGTTGACCTTCTCCAAGCCGCCATTGCTCAGCCACCAGCATCCAGCCTCGGCCACCACTCACCTCGTCTCAGCTGCCACTCAGCTTCGCTACCAGCCGCCATCGACGATTGCCCGGCCGCCACATCTCAACATCAGCCGCTGTTTCTCCGAGCTCGGCCCCCATAGAAGCCTTCCGCCGTTGCTCAGCCGCCAATCATGCTTCCTTCCGGCCACCATTGCCCGTTCTTCAACTGCCATCGCGATCGCACGCCTCAACCGCCCGTCGAACGACCTCAGCCGCCACTCGTGTTCGAGCCAGCCGCCACGTTGCCCCCGACCGCCGTTGGCCTTGTACCAGCCGCCATTCGCTTAGCCGACAACACTCAGCTTCAGCCGCCACTCGCCTTGCCTCAGCCGGCACTCAGCCTTGCTCCGGCCGCCACCTTCACGTACCCAGCCGCCGTGGTCTTCTTCTTATGGCGTCTCAGGTTTGTGTATTATTATTTTTTATTTATTTATTTATTTAATTTTATATTTATATTATGGCGTAGGATATGGCGTGATCGGCTACTTCGGCTTCTGATGAGAAAGCCTATGACTTTGACATCCAGGAGCCGTTGGGGCCCACCTTGTGTCTTTTTTGCTGCACGAACGAACACGACAGCGAGATCGCTGATGGATTTCTATTGGCTTCCAATTCTCCTTGTCCGATTCGGACTCTTCAGAGAACAAGTCCTTATCCACCCCGTTTATTTCAATACGCTCCCCTCCTTGATTTGTTCGGCCCTTGTGGCTGCCGTCCTCTAGATTTGGGATAAATCAGAAACACTAACCTAAAATTGAGCGAATGGATCAATGTCCACTTCATACATGCAATTTTCAGACGACCATCTTTTATCCTATTCTGAATGGCATATTTAAAACTTCGACACTTAGTTCTGCTATGAGTATACGAATTATGCCACTTACAGAATGATCGGCCCCAAATGTCCTTGCCCGCTGGCAACTCCTGCCCTTCAGGCAGTTTAATCACACCATTTTTTAGTATGGAGTCAAACACTTAGTTTGCTCTACACATGTCAAAGAGGTCTTCTTCAGGCCTAAACTTGGCCTCATTTTTTGTCGGTGGCCTAAGGGCCGCACAAGTTTGTGGTTTGGTTGTATGCAGTAATTCTGCAAAATCCACTTCCATAAGTTCGTCTTCCTCATCTCTAAATCCCACCTCCTCGAAGTGGACTCCACGCATAGGATGACATTGTTCTTCTTGTTCCGTGATGAACTTTTCCAAGCGGACCGCTCTCTTGGCCAGCTTGGGAAGATCAGTAGAATCCTGCATAATTAAATGCTCTTTCAATTTTGGCAACATGTTAGCCACTACAATATTGGCTATCTCCCTATCAGGGACGGCCATTGTGCATCGGCCCTTAAGTCTATTAATGAATGTGCCTGCCGCCTCATCGGCAAATTGCTTACCATTAGTAAGGTCCGCAGACTCACCTGTGTCAATGGCGTGTAGAATCTGTCATCGAATGCTCGTTCCAGATCGACCCAATTTTGAATTGAATTAGGCCGCAATGATGAACTGAACAGCCTCAGCTTCAACCAATCATTGGCCACCACTTCACCACATTGAGCGGTGAATCTACCCACATGCTCCTATGAACTTGCCGTCGTCCCCTGAGAATATGGTGAACACAGGCATCTAGAAGCCCCTTGGGTATGGCTTCATGGTGTCTACCCAATCAGGGTAGTGTTTCCTGTATGTAGACCGCTCATCGGCCTCAGCTGGATTCCAAAATGTTGTTGCATCATGTCCGCTAGCAACTCAGGTGATACCCCCAGTGCCTGTGTAGGAGGCATGGCGGCTGTGGGAGGTGTCAAGGCCACTCCACATGGTTATGGCCCCAGCCCCCCAGTTTTGGCGGCATCCAACCACAGTTTGGTATGGGTGCTGGTACTGGGGAGTAGTTGGCCACATAAGTGTTATTGGAATGTTCGGCATAGGAGCTGCCGCTTGACATGGTGTCATGCCCGCTGGACAGCCTGGTTGTAACACCCCGGTTTTTGATAACCCAGGTCGGGCTGTCACCGCTACACCTCCCTAGCAAGACACGGTTTCTTCGAGCTTACTAAAGAGATGCAAGGCTAGGTATTGCAGTATTTAAAATATTTAAAACACTTAAAAACAGCCCACACATTATAATTGAAAATAATATCATCGTAGTGCAGCGGAAAATAATATTAAGTACAAGTATTGCAACGTAAAGTTTAAATAGGGCCAACATGGCCAAAACACGGGTTAAACAGGCCCGTTCATGTCATAGTCTAATGCCAAATTTAAAAACAAAGTTCCCAAAAATTCCCATGCATGTACGTGCTCATGCATGCTCCACATACTCTGTAAGAAACATGAAAGAAATGGTTTGGTCAGCACAACTTGCTGAGTAAGTTAACACATACATGATTGTAGGGTTTCAAAGCCATTAATCAATATTTAAATGAAAGCATGCTAATAAATCATAAACAATTCAACTTAATTAACTAAATAATTTGCATAATTTAATTCATGGATTCTAACTAATAATACATTTAACATAATTTAAATAAAAGCCATAATTAATTTAAATAAAACACTATATAATTTAAATGGACAATAAATAAATATTTTAATTATCCCCATTACACCCAAGATCTACTTTTTCATGTATTTCACGATTGCATCGCAATCTCGACAAGTTTAGCCGGTAGCCTGGCGGCCGCAATCGTATCCGCCATACCCAGTACCACTCCGGAGCCTCGGGTAACACATATGGATATTCTCGAGAGTGTAGGCCATATATCTCATGCCATTTTTGCAATATATCTCAAATTTCGCGCGGGGTCACTGTAATACCCGAGATTTTTATTGGTGTCCAAAGGAATAAAATTAATTTATTAATCCGACCAAGGTCGAAGTATCTTCGAGAAGAAGAAAATAATTCATTATTGCTCGGAAATGAATTACCGATAAATTCAAAATGGAATAAAAGAGGGAAAGTAAGCCCGAAGATATTCCATGGATTAATCCCAAAAGAATTGGAATTAAATTCAAGAAGGAAAAGAATTTTAATTCCAAGAACCCGTGAAGTCGGAAATAATTTAATTAGATAACTTATTGCACGGGAGCCAAAAGATGACGAATTAGAAGCCGACAAATCCGAAACCGACGGACTTAAGATTACAAACACGAAATCAATTTCAAGTCGAAATAAATTTAGGATGGGAATCGTAATCCGAGAATGACCCGGAAAATCGAGCCCGAAAACGTGGAAGGATAGAAGCCCGAAAGAGATGAGGAAAGGCTCGACGGATCGCACGACCCGCCCGGACCGAAGTCCGGGCGTTGACCGCGCGGTGTCCGCACGAGGTTCCTTCACACGCCGCGCCAACCCTGCGCCATCGCCCTGAATGCGGCAATTCACACGATCATGGCGATTTCCTGCCAAAATTTCGACTCCCGATTATGGTAAGTAAATTTTGGATGGGGGAAAGCTTTTAGGGACGAATTAGGGCTGCCTCCCCCACCCTTTCATCAGTCATCAAGCCCCTCTTCACTCCCAAACTCTCCCAAAGCCAAAACACATTTCCAACGACTTTCCGACGACCTTCCAGCGACTTTCCGGCGACCAAAACCGACCGTGGAAGCGTGTAGATCAAGGATTACAGTCTTTGGATCATTGGTAAGGATTATATTAGGTCCTTTTCTCATTTTTAATCTCAATCCTCAATCTAACTTTCGGATCTTTGACTTGCAAACACGGTTGTGGCCGAAGGAGAAGGAGAACGTGTGCGTAGATCCGTTCGTGGCAATTTTGGACGAGTCGAGTGACCCTAGGATGACCAAGAACACCATTACATTAAGTTGATACCTTTCATATCAATACGGGTGGTTTAGGGGCGTCCGAATTAGTGACTTTGTAACGAAATGTAAAAATCGAACCTAAAAACCCCAACTCACGCGTTTTCTGAAATCCGTTTATTACCCTATTTCGTGAGTTCAAACCGAAAAACTCAAAACTAGAATTTTGATCCTAACACCTTAAGCTATGTTGTGTAATAATTTCAGAGATTTTCATCAATGTTTACTACCGCAAATCGCGTTGAACATAAACTGTATTTTCAAACGTTTTCGAAAAGCTGACAGCATATGTGTCCGAACTTGATGAGCATGTTTCTATGATTTCTATTCCGAATTAATGTTTGTAATGTAAACAAAAGTTGTAGATAATCATGTCTAGTGGTTTTTCACACAATTTCAGAATTTTTGGAGTCCATTTGATATGTCAAAAAGTCGAATTTCTGAACTGTGTCAAAACTGAATCCTGACAGTACATTGGTTGTGTAGTAAACTCGATTTTTGACATGTTTCCTCACCTTATTTCGAAATCGTTAAAATACGAAAGTTGTTCATTAGGATGTTTTTTATATACTGTAAAATGTCAGAATAATCGGCCTTGAAATGAATTTTTAAATTAAAAAGGCGTAAACTGTGACATCGAACGGTTTTAAATTGTGAGATTTTGAAATTTTTAAACAAACGATTGAAACCTTGAAATACGATAAAGCTATATTTTGAAAAAAGTCCAGTTACACTAATTCGAAACGATACCGGATGCTTAGGTAGGGGGTGAGTGCTCTGCAGGGTGCCCCTCTAGCCTTTTTCGGCGTGCCTATAATGGACGCAAGATACTTGAATGAAAAACTACGCCAAAACGACGATTAAATATGGGCCTACACTCTCGAGAGTGTCCGTATGGGTTTCCCGAGGCTCCGGAGTGTTACTGGGTATGGCGGATACGGCTGCGGCCGCCGGATTACCGGCTAAACGAGAACTTACAAAACTGGCTGCGGCCGCCGGATCGCCGGCTAACTGATACTTGCTATATTGGCTGCGGCCGCCGCATCGCCGGCTAAACGAAATTTACTAAATTGGCTGAGGCCGCCGGATCGCCGGCTAAATGAAACTTACTAAATTGGCTGAGGTGGCCGGATCGCCGGCTATATGACACTTACTAAATTGGCTGCGGCCGCCGAATTGCCAGCTAACGTACATATTGTTGAGATGGTGGTGTAACGGGGAAAAATTAAAAGATTTTATCTTATTTTTAAATTACGTCTTTACTCATTCTATTCAATTATTTAATATGCCATGTTTTAAAATTTTGCCTATGCTTTAAATTAACATTTTCAAATTTAATTTAGCTATGAGAAAATGTGATTTAAATTATTGTCTATTAATTAGTCAAAATCGAGTACAAGTTCGGACTAAGATTCTGCCTAGATTTCAAGTTCCAAGATTTGAACAGATTAGTTTAGGACGATTTCAGATACCAACACTTGATGAAAAATTATGAAATTTTTACACTACCTAGATCAGTGTCTTAGGAACGTTTTTTATGTTTTAAGTTTTTCCGTTTGAATAGTTTTAAGGGTTCGAAAAATTTACGCGAAAACGCTGCGCCGTAGGGTTTTTCATATTGACAGATTTTTTGTTTCTTGATTAGATCTTTACGCTAGGTGTATTTTAATTCTTCCAAAACCATAGTAAGGTTAATTTACAGGTTTATGGATGTTCCGGCTCGTCGATTCGAAGGCGTAGCTTCCAGTTCACCGTTTGTCTCCTTGATCCGTCGGGATCTTCGTTCTTGATCCAGATCGGGGTTCAGAATAGAAAAGAGGTTTAATTAGGATACGTTTTCGAATCTTAATTGAAATAGAACGGACAAGGTCTTACCACCACGACGAGGGTCTCCAAATTTTGTCCAAGTCTCAGTCTTTGAATACCTTCGTGCCTCCGACAACTCCGGAATTAGGGTTTGATATGTAGAGAGATTTTCGTAGGGTTTGAAAAGTGTTTGGGGTCGAATAAGACGATTATTTATAGATGTAGGGGACCTAGGGGACGTCCAAGGTCTGCTCTAGGGAGTCTTGAGCCGAAAGGTAAGCAACCGAAGTCGAAAAATCCAGAATTGGGCGAGAAAATCTCGCCTTGTTCGTCGCTGCTCGTTGGCGCGGGGTTGGCGCGGAAATTGAAGAAACCCCGCGCGGCCACCGCACGACCACCGCCTGGACTTCGTTCCGGGCGGGTCGTGCGATCCGTCGAGTGTTTCCTCCTCTCTTTCGGACTTCTATTTCTCTATGTTCTCGGACTCCGATTTCTGGGCTATTTTCGGACTCCAATTCCCTATCTAACTCTACTCGGGCCTGGATTTGATGTTGGCCTTGAATTCTCGAGTCCATTAGGATCGGGTTCCCGTGTACAATTTATTTGATTAAATTATCTTTGGCTTTACGGGTATTAAAAATTTAATTCCTTCTTAAATAAATTCCATTTCTCTATTAAATTCCATTTCTCATTATGATTCCTTATCCATGTATTATGTTTATTTATTTATTGCATTTATTTATTTTATGTTGCAAAATTCTCGGGTATTACAGTCTACCCTCCTTAAGAATCAACTTCGTCCTCAAAGTTGCGTTTCGGCTTTTCTCGTGCTAAGAACTAATCCTTTTTGTTTGTTTTATTATTTTGTGACTGAACTTAGAATTAAAATTTCTAAGCTGCCTACCTACCCTGTGAAGGGATCAAGCCATAACGTAGTTCAAAACAATTTAAATTTGTTTGGTTGTTTACAAAAGTGTTTGGAATTTACACGGTGTGACATCCTCTCCCCCTTAAGATTACAGTTATGTCCCCATAACTGTGTCGCTGTCGTTTTGGAAGAGTGTCGGGTAACTTCTCTCATGTCGGATTCCAACTGCCATGTTGCCGTTTCACTTTCATGGTTAGACCAAAGAACCTTGACCATCTTGACGGTTTTACTCCTCGTTACTCGCTCCTTAACGTCTAGAATCCACGCTGGGACTTCTTCATAAGTCAAATCATCATCGAGTTCGATTACTTCCGGCTGAAGTACATGTGTCGGGTCCGGCACATATTTCTTTAGTTGTGAGACATGAAATACATTATGAACTCGATCTAGTTGTGGCGGTAAAGCCAATCGGTAGGCCAAATTTCCGACTCGTTCTAGAATTTCATAAGGTCCTATATATCAAGGACTCAAATTTCCTCGTTTGCCAAAGCTCATCACCCCCTTCATGAGTGATATCTTTAGCATGACTTTATCTCCCACTTGAAATTCTAGGTCTCGTCGTCTCACGTTAGTATAACCCTTCTGACGGTCTTGAGTGGCCTTCATTTTTCCTTGAATCACCTTTATTTGTTGAGCCATATCTTCGACAAGTTGTGGTCCCACTACCACAGACTTATCGCTTTCTTCCCAACTCAACGGGCTTCGGCACCTTCGTCCATACAACGCCTCGAATGGTGCCATGTCAATGCTAGCATGGTAGCTATTATTATAGGAAAACTCAATTAAAGGTAAATGAGTTTCCCAATTTCCCTTAAACTCCAACACACATGCTCTCAGCATGTCTTCTAGTGTTTGGATTGTTCTCTCGGTTTGTCCATCCGTCATCGGGGGAATGCGGTGCTCATTTTGATTTGATTACCGAGAGCTTTTTGTAACTCTGTCCAAAAATGAGAGACAAATCTACTGTCTCTGTCAGAAATGATGTCATGTGGTACCCCATGTCGTCGTACCACATTATCGATGTAGGCTTGGGCCAATTGGTCCATAGTCCACGTGTCCTTCATTGGGATAAATATGGCCGTCTTTGTTAGCCTATCCACAATCATCCAAATCTTGTTCATGCCTTTAGGTGATCGCGGTAATCCCGAGACAAAGTCCATCGAGATGCTATCCCACTTCCAACTCGGAATCTCCAGAGGTTACATCAACCCTAAGGGTTTATGTCGTACTGCCTTAACCCTTTGGCAGGTGAGACATTTCGCCACGAAGTCTGCCACCTCCTTCTTCATCCCCGGCCACCAGTAGATCTTCTTCAGATCCTTATAAAGTTTATCACCTCCGGGGTGCACTGAGTATGGTGTGTTGTGTCCTTCATTCATCAACCTTTGCTTCAACTCGGCACACTTCTAAGGCACGCACCATCTCCCCTTGAAGCGAATGCTTCCATCCTCATGGATAGCAAATCCTATTGCCTTACCCTCGGCAATATACTCCTTTATCCTCTCCAATTTCGCGTCGCCCGGTTGGGCGAGTCTAATCTCGTCCAATATTGGAGTTTCTACAACCATCGCGTTGATCGTTTTACTCATTGTGCCCGGATGCACAAGTTTCACATCCAATCTCGCCAAATCCATGTACAATGCCGGCGGAATTACCAACGAGTTTGTCACGTGTTGGGTCTTCCGGCTTAGGGCATCGGCTACCACATTCGCCTTCTCTTCATGGTAGGATATCTCCAAATCATAATCCTTGATAAGTTCCAACCACCTTCGCTATCTCAGATTCAACTCCTTCTGAGTGAATATATATTTCAAGATCTTGTGGTCGGTGAACATTCGACACTTTCGCCCGTAAAGATAATGTCTCCATATCTTTAGAGCGAAAACGACCGCTGCCAACTCCAGGTCGTGTGTCGGGTAATTTTCCTCGTGAGGTTTCAGTTGGCATGATGCGTATGCAACGACCCTCGAGTCTTGCATCAAGACACAACCTAAACCTTCCTTCGAAGCATCGCTGTAAACTTCGAAGTCACCATTCTCTGATGGTAGCATCAATACGGGTGTGGTTGTGAGTCGTTTCTTCAGCTCCTGAAACGCAATCTCACACGCATCGTTCCACTCGTATTTCACTCATTTCTTCAGTAGCTGAGTCAAACCGTCTATAATACCCAGCCAATCCAAGGAAACTCCTTATTTCCGTTGGACTCGTCGGCGCTGCCCACTCTGTCACGGCAGAAAATTTTGCCGGGTTCACTGATACTCCATCAGCGGATACTATGTGACCGAGAAATGCTACTTCCTTTAACCAGAAATCACATTTGGACAATTTGTTGTATAGCTGATTCTTTCGCAAAATCCCTAACACATGGTGCAAGTGTTGGGCATGCTCTTCCTCGCTCTTCGAGTAGATCAGGATGTCATCAATGAACACCACTACGCACTGATCTAACAACTCCCGAAATACATTGTTCATGAGGTTCATGAACATGGCTGGAGCATTTGTTAACCCGAAGGATAACACTGTGAACTCGTAGTGGTCATATCGAGTTTGAAACGCCGTCTTCGGAATGTCTTTCTCGGCGATTCTCAACTGGTGATACCCAGATCGTAAGTCGATCTTCGAGAATACTGAAGCTCCCTTCAGTTGATCAAACAGATCCTCAATTCTCGGCAGGGGGGTACTTATTCTTGATGGTCACTTGATTTAACCCCCGATAATCTATACAAAGACGTAATCCTCCGTCTTTCTTCTTGACGAATAAGACCGGTGCTCCCCACGGAGAAGTACTCGGTCTTATGTATCCTTTTCCTAAAAGTTCCTCGAGTTGCTCCTTAAACTCCTTCATCTCCAACGGCGACATCCGGTACGGATCTTTTGAGACAGGCTCTGTTCCCGGAATGAGATCTATCGTGAATTGAAGATCTCGCTCAGGTGGCATGCTCGGAACGTCTTCGGCAAACACATCTGGGTATTCTCTTACCACTGGAATGCTGTCAACCTTGTTCTCTTCCGTCTTAAGGTTGTGAACGTAGCACACATATAATTCATACCCCTTACGCATCAAGTTACTTAGTTTGAAGGCACTAACGATTTTGTTGCTCCTCTTAGGGGGCTGAGAGTAAAAGATAACTCTCCTTCCCCTACTTTTCGACAGGGTGATCTTTTGTTTCTGACATTCGATCACCGCTTTATACTGGGACAACCAGTCCATCCCCAGTATAATGTCAAAGTCCCTTAAGTTAAATTCTACTAAGTTTAAGAAGAATTCTACGTTCTTGATCACTAAAGGAATTCCGTTATATCGTTTAGAGCAAGCTACTACTTCTCCTGAAGGCAATTGAATTCCTAAGCTAATTATCTCGCACTTAGGTAGATCTAACTCAGGCACTACTCTTGATGCTATGATTGAGAAACTAGCTCCAGAATCAAATAAAATTCTAAGAGGTGTATTCAAGACGTGAAATGTACCTACCATCACTTCTCCCTTTGCAGGCACGTCTGCTTGGTTAACCACGTTGAGCCTCCCCATAGGGCGTCCTGGATTGCCCTGCTGATTCGGATTCGGCTGCTGGTTTGGCTGCTGATTTTGGTCCTGAGGTGGTGGGGGGCGTTGGTTCTGGTTCTGGTTTGGCGGCCTATACTGATTTTGAGGGGGTCTATACCCCTGGTTGTTGCCGTTCCGTCCGTTTTGGTTCTGAGGCTGTCCCAGCCCCGTAACTAAATCTTCCCTCTTCGCTATGTTCTCGTTCGGCACTCCCGAAGCATGTGGCCCATTCGACTACACCGAAAGCATGCGCCCTACTGAGGGCATCCCCTCGCCAGATGGGATCGTCCACATCTCGGGCAGGGTGGTACCGGGCCTCCCCGGTCAAATCTCCTTCCATTATTTGAAGTAGTTTGGGGAGCAGGCTGGGTCCTCGGTGTACCTCTGGGTGCCATTCTGTTACTAATGGTGTAGATTAGGACACGAGAATATATTTTCTAGGCAAGTAATTATAAATGTGTTTGTAATTTCGCATGTAGTGCTCGATTGGATAAAAAAAAAACGCCAAATTATTTTTTTTGATCGGACAGTGTTATGTCCAGATTTTATCTTATTTTATTTATTTATTTATTTTTTTGATTAAATATATATATATATGAATAAATCTTGCATTTTATTTCCTTAAAAGAATTTTTTTTTAGTACAAGTGAGAGGATGTACAAAAATAGAAATATTTTCTAAGCGAAAGTAGTATCTACTAAAAATAGAAATTCCTGTCGCCTCTAAGCGTCCTCCGGCAGGGTAGCAAGACCCTCCTCCGGATCTTTCTCCTCCGAATTCGGCAGCAGTAGGTCATCAAAGATGTTGTTCAAGTCCTCCCCGTGAGCATCGACGTATTCTTTCAATATTAGGTTTTGCGCAGTGAGGGTTTGGACTTGGTGTTCGAGGTGGTTCATGTGGTGGTGGTCCGCCTCTCTTAAGTTGCCCATGTGGTGCAGATTTGCCTCCAATTGAGCTATGCGATGTTTCATTTGTTGTATGGTTTATTGGGAATCAAAGTGATCGTTCATCATTTTGACCATCAGGTTCATCATATCTTGGTTAGCCATCTAGCGCAAGCAAAAGATCTAAGTTAGATCGTGTGTAATACCAGAGATTTTTATAGCGCTCAACAAATAAAATAAATTTATTTCCGAGAAGGAAATAATTTAGTACAATAAATTGTTGCTCGAAAATGGGATGACCGATAAATTCAAGAATTCGAACCCAAATTTTTGGTCAAGTCGAAATGGGATGAAAGAGGGAAAGGAAACCCGAAGATATTCCATGGATTAATCCCAAAAGAATTGGAATTAAATTCAAGAAGGAAAAGAATTTTAATTCCAAGAACCCGTGAAGTCGGAAATAATTTAGTTAGATAAATTATTGCACGGGAGCCAAAAGAGGACGAATTAGAAGCCGACAAATCTGAAACTGTAACACCCCGGATTTGATCACCCAGGCCAGGATGTCACCGCCACACCTTCCCAAGCAAGACGCGAACCATTTCGAGCTCACTTGAGAAGATGCTAAGGCTAAGTTGTACTAATACTTAAAAATAATTTAAAAACCATTCAATAAATGCCCGAAGGTTTAAATCAGAGTTTACTCTAACATACATAATTTAAAACAGTGCGGAAGCTAAGGGCCAAACACGGCCAAACATGAGTTTGGGATTCGTAAAAGAATTTTAAAAAAACAAGTGCGACAAGTCTTCGGAAATTCCCATCCCAAGTGTAAATGCCATGCGCTAATCTTCAACATCTGAAAAAAAAAATTAAGACAACGTATCTATCAGTACAACGGTACTGAGTAAGTTAATGTATAGCATAACGAATTTTAAAGTTTTTAGAAGAGCGATTTAAAGTTAGAATTTGAAATTTAAAAAAGGAAGGTCGAGTAAAAATAATTCCCGAAGATTCTTGCACTTTGCCATACGAATAATATAACATTGTTCATTTTTGATCGAAAACAACCATTCTTGGGGAATCAAACCCGCAAGAGCTCAAACACATCCTTTTACCATTGTTTCCATATTTCAAATATATTCTTTTACCATTGTTTGTTTTGATCGAGGACATCCAAATTACCCGCTTGGGCGCTTATGTCCACAAGCCGTCGGTATCACGATCCTGGGCCGAAGCGTTTTCAGATCAACATCCGCTTGGGAGCTTATGTCCACAAGCCGGCAATAATAACGATCCTGGGCCGAAGCCTTTTCAGATCAACCCACCTCTGGGACTCGTACCCATGAGGGATGTGAAAGCAGTGACCCTATACAGACCGCTCCGGAGCCCTAGATAACCCATACGGATACATCTAGGAGTATAGACTCTTACTAACACGAAACCACAATATCATATGCGCCGTTTTGGCCACACAAAAAGAGGGGGCGGCCCAACGAGCTCACGCCAAGTGCACTTACCCTCTATCACATTGGGCATCCCACTCGATCAAAACTTACAAAGTTTCAAAAATGCATTTTTAACACTTTACAATACCACATGTTCCAGATTTCATATATTTTCAAAAACGAGTATCAATCGACTCGTACATCATCAAAATACTCAAGTACGATTTTACCGACAAAGTACAGCCACTGGCAGTTTCAGAAATCGAATTTGGAAACTTAGCAAAACATTTTCAAAAATTCCGAAATTTTTACAGGAGCTAGAAAACTCCCAAATGAACATTTTTTATAGAAATAAGCTACTTCAAAATCGGACTCTAAGTGGCTTAAAAAAAATCATTTCAGAACTCATCTTTCAAAGGCATAGGAATTTACTGTTTACTTCGACCACAGTTCCTTTAAAAATTCATAACAATTCCAAGAGTGATCTAAAAATTTTGAAATTTTCAGGGATAAACTAGACACATAAATGAACAACTTTCATGAAGAAACCATCCATCAAAAACGATCGTAAATAGGGGTAAGACGAACAACAAAACTGACTACACCATGAGACGAATTCTGTCATCAGAATTGCAGGAAATACCAGATCATTTCTCGTCGCACAAATCATGTCCAAAAATTATGAAAATTTACAGAACTCATATTCAAGTTATTAGGAACATTTTTCATTTAGAAACGTTTTTCCAAAAATGAACGGATCTAGGCGAACAAAGATGAACAAAAGAAACTATCCTGATAAAACCCTAAATCACAGATTTGGCAAGGAGTGGATTTCGAGTTGTATCTCCATGAATACTCAACCAAAAGCTCTAAAATTTGGTATGCACATCATTAACTTACCTTGGGTGAGTTTAGAATCAAAATCCTCCTTGGTTGTATCTCCAAATTCGTCCGGAACAGTCCACTCTTCCGAAATCTACCGAACGAATCCTATTTTGGGGTTGTTGGAATAATTCCTTAGATTTAGGGCATGAATTTCGAATCTAAGACCAATGAATGGAGTAGAATCCTTACGAAACAATAGAAGAATGGATTGGAACCTTGCAACTCGTCCAAACCCTCTGGAACAAAGAAGAACAACCCAAAATCTCACCAACACTCACTATGAACTTATGATTTTCGGGTTAAGTTAATGGGGTTAGTTTTGGGGTTGCTAGGGAGTTATTGGGGCTGAGATGAAGCTTCTAGAGGGTGGGTTTATGATCATGGGTAATGAGGCAATGACATAATGCAGTCAACCTCGAATTCCCACTCCACCAAATCCCATTCATCCCCCCCATCCAAGCTAGGTTCAATTAACTCATATTTGGTTCATGTATTCCCATTTAACCAACTTTGTGGTGTTTTAATATGCTTAAAACTTATCCAAATGCATCCCCCAACATCCCTTAATGTCTGAGGATCGGATTTGGATCGATTGGAGTCGTCAAACCTCGAAAATTGGAGCAAAAACGCGTGGAACCGCGTAGGCCTCTTGGCCACTGCTGGTGGCGCGCCGGCGACGCGGCAGCGCGCCACGGCCGCGCGGCCACCAGCCTTCGTCCCCCACTTTCTTTTTTTTTTTTTAAATATTATTATGATTTTTAATCTCTAAAAATCATAATATGAATTATCCATGATTGTTGGATAATCCGATAACTCTCTTTGAGTTGCTATCTTCCGAAAATATTTAATTCCGCTCTCTAGGAATTATTTCGGTTTGCGATAATTGAATCCAATTCTTTAATTTTTGGATTTAAATTCTCGACGTCGATTTCTCGGGTATTACAGTCTACCCCCCTTAGAAATCAACTTCACCCTCGAAGTTGGGTCGCACTCGGAAAGCAACACCAATATAGACAAGTAGTTTGCACGCTTAGAAATATTGAGGCTCGAAATTAAATTCTTACCTCAACACGTGACATCTCTGCGGGGTATCACATCCTCTCCCCCTTAGGACCGCAGTTATGTCCCCATAACTGCCTATGAATTTTCTTTCAATAGCTTTAACCCTTGAGCGACTTCTAAGGTCAAATTCTACTGGGTTCGCAAAAAGGTCTAAATTTTTAATTATTATCGGGATTCCATCATATCTTTTAGTACACAATACCACTTTCCCCGATGATAATTGAATTCCAAAGCTGATCGCTCTAGGTTCCAATAGATTTCATGCGTGTAAAGTTCTTGATCGAAATCAAAGAACACTTGTACCAGAATCAACTAAAATCTTGTCAGATAGGCATTCTCTAATCATGTGATCTTCCCCACCACATCTATAACAAGTCCCACGCTTAGGGCACTCGCGCACCAGATGAGCTTTGTGGCACTGCGGGCATCGTGGTATGGATGTACCACGGGTGTCATTTCTTTTGTTATTCAAACCTCTGTCTGCCTTCTCCTTAGGTCCATCGAACCTAGTTTGACCATTGTCCTTCCTCAATTTTGTTATTATTGTTACTTCGATTCTTTTTCTCAAATCCTTGCGAGCCCTTGGTCGACTCACCATTGTCCTTACGCTACAATCGCGGGACACGAGCGATTGCTACAGCTCGGTCATAAACTGCCTGAAGTGAAGTGTGTTGTCCTCCTACGAGTATCTCCCTGATACTGAGGTTCAACCCTATTTCGAATTTCTAAGCCTTGTCAGAATCAGTCGGCACAACTCTCGAAACAAAGCGAACTAGCTCCTTAAACTTTGCGTAGTACTCCTGCACCGTTTTTCCTCCTTGTCTTACGTTAATAAATTCTTCATACTTTGCAGCCTTAGTGCTCAGTGGATAAAACCTCTCTCTCAACGCTTCCTCAAATTCCCCCCATGTATAAACCTTCTCAACCTCGGCCAAATCTCCCTGGAGATGTTGCCACCACTCGTCCGCCTTTCCATCCAGATAATAGGTCGCCACTCGAACCTTCTCGTCCTCGGGGCATTTGACGGCAGTAAGAAGCTTGTCAAAAGTTTGGATCCAATTCTCCAACTTGTTCGGGTCCTCTTGGTCGTCATAATGAGGTGGTTTGTAGGGGTTCACCAATGCTAGGTAGTTGCCTCGGGCTACCGGTGGTGGTACACCCGCTTGTGCACGTTGCACCTCGGCAGTTCCTAGTGCTACGAGAACTTCCTCAATATTCATTAGACGCTCATCCATATTATTGGGAACAGGAGGCACTCGCCCTTCTACGTTTTGAGGAATGTCATTGTTGTTAGGTGCGTTAGCATCACCACTGTTTTGGACTACCCTCCTTTCTTCCCCTAGGTGCCATTTTCTTTTATCCAAGCACGCGAAGATGAGTTTCTAATCTAAGGCACGTTAGCAGTCAGGAAGATCTAATGATAGGAAGGGTAAAAGGAGAGAATAGATATGTGCAAACTAAGCACCCTTGATCAAGTTCTAAGGCTAAAGCAAGATTAGATTCAAGTTAGTGACTCTAAGGCAAGGTCAATCGACATACCAACTAAGAACGTTATCAAATACACGTGACTTGCATATATATACTTTGGAGCATTTAAAAAAAATGATGGTTGTATGCAAATGCATTCCCCCCCAAAAAAAATATTTATGCATTTTTCAAGACTTGTCGGAACAATTGTTATATAATTCCCATGGGTTTTAAAATAAAATTCATTTCCATGGTAATAATATTTGAAATGCTTAAAAGTAACATTGAATATTTTGGGCCTCTAAAGTGGGCCGAAAAATAATAGCTTTAAAAAAATTTCCGGGCTCTGATACCACTTTGTAACACCCCGGATTTGATCACCCAGGCCAGGATGTCACCGCCACACCTTCCCAAGCAAGACGCGAACCATTTCGAGCTCACTTAAGAAGATGCTAAGGCTAAGTTGTACCAATACTTAAAAATAATTTAAAAACCATTCAATAAATGACCGAAGGTTTAAATCAGAGTTAAGTCTAACATACATAATTTAAAACAGTGTGGAAGCTAAGGGCCAAACACAGCCAAACATGAGTTTGGGATTCGTAAAAGAATTTAAAAAAAACAAGTGCGACAAGTCTTCGGAAATTCCCTTCCCAAGTGTAAATGCCATGCGCTAATCTTCAACATCTGAAAAAAAAAATTGAGACAACGTATCTATCAGTACAACGGTACTGAGTAAGTTAATGTATAGCATAACGAATTTTAAAGTTTTTAGAAGAGCGATTTAAAGTTAGAATTTGAAATTTAAAAAGGAAGGTCGAGTAAAAATAATTCCCGAAGATTCTTGCACTTTGCCATACGAATAATATAACATTGTTCATTTTTGATCGAAAACAACCATTCTTGGGGAATCAAACCCGCAAGAGCTCAAACACATCCTTTTACCATTGTTTCCATATTTCAAATACATTCGTTTACCATTGTTTGTTTTGATCGAGGACATCCAAATTACCCGCTTGGGCGCTTATGTCCACAAGCCGTCGGTATCAATGATCCTGGGCCGAAGCCTTTTCAGATCAACATCCGCTTGGGCGCTTATGTCCACAAGCCGGCAATAATAACGATCCTGGGCCGAAGCCTTTTCAGATCAACCCACCTCTAGGACTCGTACCCACGAGGGATGTGAAAGCAGTGACCCTATACAGACCGCTCCGGAGCCCTAGATAACACATACGGATACATCTAGGAGTATAGACTCTTAATAACACGAAACCACAATATCATATGCGCCGTTTTGGCCACACAAAAAGAGGGGGCAGCCCAACGAGCTCACGCCAAGTGCACTTACCCTCTATCACATTGGGCATCCCACTCGATCAAAACTTACAAAGTTTCAAAAATGCATTTTTAACACTTTACAATACCACATGTTCCAGATTTCATATATTTTCAAAAACGAGTATCAATCGACTCGTACATCATCAAAATACTCAAGTACGATTTTACCGACAAAGTATAGCCACTGGCAGTTTCAGAAATCGAATTTGGAAACTTAGCAAAACATTTTCAAACATTCCGAAATTTTTACAGGAGCTAGAAAACTCCCAAATGAACATTTTTCATAGAAATAAGCTACTTCAAAATCGGACTCTAAGTGGCTTAAAAAAATCATTTCAGAAATCTTTCAAAGGCATAGGAATTTACTGTTTACTTCGACCACAGTTCCTTTAAAAATTCATAACAATTCCAAGAGTGATCTAAAAATTCTGAAATTTTAGAGGGATAAACTAGACACATAGATGAACAACTTTCATGAACAAACCATCCATCAAAAACGATCGTAAATAGGGGTAAGACGAACAACAAAACTGACTACACCATAAGACGAATTCTGTCATCAGAATTGCAGGAAATACCAGATCATTTCTCGTCGCCCAAATCATGTCCAAAAATTATGAAAATTTACAGAACTCATATTCAAGTTATTAGGAACATTTTTCATTTAGAAACGTTTTTCCAAAAATGAACGGATCTAGGCGAACAAAGATGAACAAAAGAAACTATCCTGATAAAACCCTAAATCACAGATTTGGCAAGGAGTGGATTTCGAGTTGTATCTCCATGAATACTCAACCAAAAGCTCTAAAATTTGGTATGCACATCATTAACTTACCTTGGGCGAGTTTAGAATCAAATTCCTCCTTGGTTGTATCTCCAAATTCGTCCGGAACAGTCCACTCTTCCGAAATCTTCCGAACGAATCCTATTTTGGGGTTGTTGGAATAATTCCTTAGATTTAGGGCATGAATTTCGAATCTAAGACCAATGAATGGAGTAGAATCCTTACGAAACAATAGAAGAATGGATTGGAACCTTGCAACTCGTCCAAACCCTCTGGAACAAAGAAGAACAACCCAAAATCTCACCAACACTCACTATGAACTTATGATTTTCGGGTTAAGTTAATGGGGTTAGTTTTGGGGTTGCTAGGGAGTTATTGGGGCTGAGATGAAGCTTCTAGAGGGTGGGTTAATGATCATGGGTAATGAGGCAATCACTTAATGCAGTCAACCTCAAATTCCCACTCCACCAAATCCCATTCATCCCCCCCATCCAAGCTAGGTTCAATTAACTCATATTTGGTTCATGTATTCCCATTTAACCAACTTTGTGGTGTTTTAATATGCTTAAAACTTATCCAAATGCATCCCCCAACATCCCTTAATGTCTGAGGATCGGATTTGGATCGATTGGAGTCGTCAAACCTCGAAAATTGGAGCAAAAACGCGTGGAACCGCGTAGGCCTCTTGGCCACTGCTGGTGGCGCGCCGGCGACGCGGCAGCGCGCCACGGCCGCGCGGCCACCAGCCTTCGTCCCCCACTTTCTTTTTTTTTTTTAAATATTATTATGATTTTTAATCTCTAAAAATCATAATATGAATTATCCATGATTGTTGGATAATCCGATAACTCTCTTTGAGTTGCTATCGTCCGAAAATATTTAATTCCGCTCTCTAGGAATTATTTCGGTTTGCGATAATTGAATCCAATTCTTTAATTTTTGGATTTAAATTCTCGACGTCTATTTCTCGGGTATTACAGTAACGACCCCGAATTTTTTTGCATCCCAAATAAACAAAAACAAATTCAAATTGTTTTGAACTACGTAATGACTTGATCCCTTCACGGGGTACGTAGGCAACTTGGAAATTTCAATTCTGAGTTCAGTCACAAAATAATAACATAAACAAAAGGACCCTAACTCTTAGCGCGAGAAAAAGCCGAAACACAACTTCGAGGACGAAGTTGATTCTTAAGGAGGGTAGACTGTAATACCCGGGATTTTTATCGGCGTCCAAAGGAATAAAAAAAATTATTTTATTAATCCGATCAAGGTCGAAATATCTCTGAGAGGAAGAAAGTGATTTATCACAATAAATTATTGCTCGGAAATGAAACGCCGATAGATTCAAAATTCAAAATGGAGTAAAAGAGGGAAAGGAAGCCCGAAGACATTCCATGAATTGAGTCAAAAGAATTGAAATTAAATTCAAGAAAGAAAAGAATTTTAATTCCAAGAACCAGCGAAGTCGGAAA
This sequence comes from Hygrophila difformis, assembly GCA_030278955.1. Taxonomy (NCBI): domain Eukaryota; kingdom Viridiplantae; phylum Streptophyta; class Magnoliopsida; order Lamiales; family Acanthaceae; genus Hygrophila; species Hygrophila difformis. The sequence continues at coordinate 41,623,659 of JAOANR010000007.1, read as the reverse complement.
CGATTTAAATAAATAATTTATTACACGGGAGTCGAAAGACGACGAATTAGAAGCCGACGAATCCAAATGCGATGGACTCAAGATTTTGAATACGGGATTAATTCGAAATGAGATAAATTTAAGATAAAAATTTATTATCTGAGAATGACCCGAAAAATCGACCCCGAAAATGTAGGAGGATAGAAACCCGAAAGAGAGGAGAAAATGCCCGACAGGATCGCACGGCCCAGACCAGGCCACGTGCTCTCCGCGCGGGGTTTGGCCTAACCCCGCGCCAACCCCACGCCAACCTCACAGCCTGCTACACTTGACGCGTTTTGGCGATTTTCTTACTATATTTTTGTGTCCCGACGATGGAAACTCGATCACCAACGGGGGAAAGGTATTATGGACGAAATTTTGGTGATCCTAATACCCTTTATCAGATTATCTAACCCCCATTCACCCTCCAAACCACCTCTCAACTCTCTCAAACTTCTCTCAACCCGAAAACCCCAAATTCTTGTGTTCTTGAACTCCCGACGAGCAAACCGGAGCAAGGAGAAAGTGGAGAAGAAGTGTTCACATCCTAGTTAGTGGTAAGGCGTAGTCTTGAACCTTTGTTTCATAGTTTTGGCCGAATTAAGACTCTAAATTTTGGTTTACATTCTTAAAAAAAAACACAAATCGGGGCCAACGGAGTGGAGACGAGTAGTAGATTGGACGTGTTCACGGACTCCGGAGACCATCCCGACGAAATCTAAGGCTTTAGATTTTAGATACTGTAAGTTGATTCTTCTCATAACCGTTTTGGTACCCTAAAATCGAATGGAATGCAAGTTTTAGTCAACGCACGAAAATCTGTTCCAAAAACTCTCCCTATGCGCGTTTTCTGAAATCCAACTTTTAAGCCCTTCTCGAGCTTTCAAACGGAGGAACTTAAAACTACAAACCTGTTCCTAATGAGTTAAAGTATATCGTGTTAAATTTTCAGAAATTTTCGTCGACGTTTGGTCTGTCAAATCGGATCTGGTATTTTCTTAGTTATTCTTCAAACCCGAAAAAGCTGACAGAATTTCATGTCCGACTTCTTTGACGTTTTTCTAATGGATCCCATCGAAAATAAACTTTTATGTAAAAAGAAAAGTTGTAGCTAACTGTCTAAATATTGTGTCCGTAAAATTTCACGCATTTTCGTTAACATTTATATAGTAAAAAACCATTTTGAATAGACTGTGGTTTAAAGGAAAAGTTGACAGATTTGAGTGTTCAACTTCTTTGACGTTTTTCTTAAGGATTCTTTCAAAACTAACCTTTGGAGTAAACATGAAAGTTGTAGATAATTATGTCGAAAAGGTTTGGTTAAAATTTCGTGAATTTTGGTTAACGTTTGTGCCATCAAAATCGAACTGAACAGCTTGCGTTTGAAATAAAATTTTGACAGAATATGTAGGCAAACTTGATGGGCGTGTTTTACCACTTCTAGTCCGAACTAACCTTTGCAATGTAAATAAAAGTTGTAGATAATTATGTCTAGTATGTGCTCACACAGTTTCGGAATTTTTGGAGTCCATTTGATAGGTCGAAAAATCGGATTTTTGAACTGCATCAAACCCGAAATCCTGGCAGCACGCTATTTGTGTAGAAAACTCGATTTTTGGCATGTTTCGTCACCTTATTTCGAAATGGTTAAAATACGAAAATTGTTCATTAGGGTGTCGTTGGTATATTGTGTAAATTCCATAATGATTGCCTTAAGAATGAATTTTTCAAACCAAAAGGCGTAATCTGCAACGTGTGTGCTTATTAAACTTTGAGATTTATGGAAACCCTCCTTGGGACACTTCCAACTATTTTGAAAGCTTTGTGATTTATGATCGAATTGAATACTATGAAATATTGATTATGTTGCTTGTGGACATAAGAGCCCAAGCGTATGACTAGCGGACATAAGAGCCCTAGTGAAATATTGACCATGAGGCTTGTGGACATAAGAGCCGCCCTAGCGAATGGTGAGTTGTATGGCTAGTGGACATAAGGGCCCTAGCGAATTTTGATTTGTGAGACTTGTGGACATAAGTGCCCAAGTGGAATACGGTGATCTCGATCATATTGAAATAACAGTAGAAGAATGAAATATTAGTTATGCGAGAACAAATATCTTATCCCATGATTTTTAAAAACCCTTTGTATTTAATAAATCTTTGTTAAAATTTTTGAAATTTATATACTTAATATTTGTGTACGTCTCTTTACATTTAGAATCATACCTTTAAATCCTTATTATCAATGTTGTCAAAATACATTTTTATATTATAAAATGTGCATGAGTAAAAAGGTGAATTTTTATTAAGTACATTTTAAAACCCATTATTGGTATGTTAAGAATTAACTTACTCAGTATTTTATATACTGATAAAACCCATTGTTTTATTTTTCTTTTACAGAGTATGAAGAAATGGCATGAGCATGCACGCATATTCGGGGCTCGGGAATTAAATTAGTAATTGTGAATGTTGTATTTTGTTAGACTTAAACTACCCACTGCGTTTTGTCCATGTCGGCCCATATTTAAATTTCCGCTGCGACTAATTTTGAATTATACTATGTTATTTTAAAGTAAACCCTTTTGGGCTTGTTTTTAAATTATTTTTGAAATACCTTTCGCCTTGCATCTCTCAAGCGAGCTCGAATAAACTCGTGTCTTGCTTCGGAGGTGTGGCGGTGGCATCCCGGCCTGGGTTATCAAATCCGGGGTGTTACAGCCAATCTGCCAACTTTGCTTCTTGTTCTCTTTTGTTCCACTTCTTCCATTTTCCATGCCTTTCTCCTACAACCAACAAAAGAGTAAAGTGCTACCAAAACCACCTAAAACATATCCACTATATATATCATTGACAAGCACAAAATTCACACTATCAAACACAAACATGATTGTGGGGTTTTAAAGCCATTAATCAATATTTAAATGAAAGCATGCTAATAAATCATAAACAATTCACTTAAATTAACTAAATCATTGCATAATTTAATTCATGGATTCTAACTAATATTACATTTAGCATAATTTAAATAAAAGCCATAATTAATTTAAATAAAGCACTAAATAATTTAAATGGACAATAAATAAATATTTTACTTATCCCCATTACACACAAGATCTACTTTTTCATGTATTTCACGATTGCATCGCAATCTCGACAAGTTTAGCCGGTAGCCCGGCGGCCGCAGCCGTATCCGCCATACCCAGTACCACTCCGGAGCCTCGGGAAACCCATATGATATTCTCGAGAGTGTAGGCCATATATCTCATGCCGTTTTGGCAATATATCTCAATTTTGCGCGGGGTCACCATCGTCCATAACGGCACGAAGTGAATAGTTAGGGGGCACCCTGCAGAGCACTCACCTCCTAATTTTAATTAATCAAGTTGTAAGGGGATTTTTCAAAATTCTTATTTCATGTATTTTATTTCAAAGGAAATTTCCAAATGTTTAAATCTTAAAGGCCAAATTCACCGTTTCAACAAGATTTTCAAAATTCAACTTCTACAAGACGTTGTTTACTCCAAAATTAATTAAAAATCCGTTTTAAGTCAGAAAATTCTGAAAATTTACCAGTGACTCGAAAACACAGAGACAAACAAGTTTCTTGTTTTCAGTTTTTCGATCAGAGTTAAGGGAACAAGTCAAAAACGTGGATTTTCATCTGGATATTAATCTGTCCGAATTTTCACAGCAACAGTTTCTTAATTTCGAAATCTACCATAGCAAACGAACTCCAAATTTGATGAACTCTTACAGGAAGATGCTTAAGACATAGATTTACAAGTTTCATGTTCGACTAAAGTTCTAAATAGGCTTAGGTCTATTGTCAAAATCGAGTACAAGTTCGGACTAAGATTCTGCCAAGATTTCAAGATCTAAGATTTGAACAGATTAGTTTAGGATGATTTCAGATATCAAAACTTGATAAAAATTACGAAATTTTTACACAACCTATATCAGTGTCTTAGGAACGTTTTTCGTGTTTTAGGTTTTTCCGTTTGAACAGTTTTAAGGGTTTGAAAAATTTACGCGAAAACGCTGCGCCATAGGGTTTTTCATATTGACAGATTTTTTGTTTCTTGATTAGATCTTTACGTTAGGTGTATTTTAATTCGCGCAAAACCATAGTAAGGTTAACTTACAGGTTTATGGATGTTCCGGCTCGTCGATTCGAAGGCGTGGCTTCCAGTTCACCGTTTGTCTCCTTGATCCGTCGGGATCTTCGTTCTTGAACCGGATCGGGGTTCAGAATAGAAAAGAGGTTTAATTAGGATTCGTTTTCGAATCTTAAATGAAATAAAATGGAAAAGGTCTTACCACGATGACGAGGGTCTCCAAACTTCATCCAAGTCTTAGTTTTTGAATGCCTTCGTGCCTCCGACGACTCCGGGATTAGGGTTTGATATGTAGAGAGATTTTTGTAGGGTTTGAAAAGTGTTCGGGGTCGAATAAGACGATTATTTATAGATGTAGGGGACCTAGGGGACATCCAAGGTCTGCCCTAGGGAGTCTTGAGCCGAAAGGTAAGCAACCGAAGTCGAAAAATCCGGAATCGGGCGAGAAAATCTCGCCTTGTTCGTCACTGCTCGCCGGCGCGGGGTTGGCGCGGCAATTGAAGAAATCCCGCGCGGCCACCGCGTGGACTTCGGTCCGGGCAGGTTGTGCGATCCGTCGAGTCTTTCCTCCTCTCTTTCGGACTTCTATCCCTCTATGTTCTCGGACTCCGATTTCCGGACTCCAATTCCCTATTTAACTCTATCGGTTCTGGATTTAATGGCCTCGAATTCTCGAGTCCATTAGTGTCGGGTTCTCGTGTACAATTTATTTGATTAAATAATCTTTGGCTTTACGGGTATTGGAAATTTAATTCCTTCTTAAATTAATTCCATTTCTCTATTAAATTCCATTTCTCATTGATTCCTTATCCATGTATTATGTTTATTTATTTATTGCATTTATTTATTTTATGTTGCAAAATTCTCGGGTATTACAGTCTACCCTCCTTAAGAATCAACTTCGTCCTCGAAGTTGTGTTTCGGCTTTTCTCGTTCTAAGAACTAATCCTTTTTGTTTGTTTTATTATTTTGTGACTGAACTTAGAATTAAAATTTCTAAGCTGCCTACGTACCCTGTGAAGTGATCAAGCCATAACGTAGTTCAAAACAATTTGAATTTGTTTGGTTGTTTACAAAAGTGCTTGGAATTTACACGATGTGACACTGGTAAAGCACTGAAGGCCATCAAATGACCTAGTGATGCATAGATCGGCACTGGAGGTGCCACGTACCCAAAATTCAGCATACTAGGTGCCGCTGGAGTGAAAGTGTAAGCCGCCTGATATGGGAATGGGAATGGACTGGCCAGGCATTCAGACTCTGGGAGTGGCAGCTGGCCGGGTGTGGTTCCCCAAGTCCTTTGTTGGCTGCCTGACAGCCCTGGACATGGGAGACTGGGCGACACGTTCGTGCCGTTTGTAGGAGAAGTTCCCTCTTGCTGAGTACGCATGGAATCGCATACCCTGTCAATCTGATCGGCCATGGCAGGCTGCAACACATCCATGAGGTGCTTCGTGAGTAAAGGCATGAACTCGGCCATCGATTCTGTCATCGATAGCTGCATTTGCTCAGACAATGTAGGGGTCTGAATGATCCCCTGTTGCGGTTGAGAGGTGCTCGCCGTATCAATGACGTCCTCAGATGGTGTTCTCACCGGTGTCTTATCTCGTAAAGACATTTCTTCACATTTCTGTGTCAAATCGCTCACCAGTCTACCAGATCTCAGATTCATATACTCAGAGCGGATATGGTTTCCATTCGAGTCCCACTGGGCGTGCCAATTTGTTAAGCAAAAAATTGCAGAGGAGCAAAACCTCTTTTTGATTGATGAACTCCGAAAGGATTACAAGGAAATGTAGATAAGGAATTACAGGAAAATAACGAAAGATTGTAAACGAATTGAAATTGCAAAATGGAAGAACAAAATGGAACTTGCATGAAAGGAATTGCAGAAAGAAAATTGCAGAAAGCTTAAAAAATGTAAAGTGCGGCTTTTTTTAGAAGAGTTGAGGTATCCATATTGAAGATCGTCCCCAATATTTATAAGCCGGTCTATCATGCCATGCTGCGTAACCTCCCACAATGTCATGACTCCCCATGCTTCAATAACCACTGTTGACTACTTCGGTGAACCGCCCTTCAGCCTTTTTGCTCGATAACTTTAATGCAGTAATGCGGACTGGGCTTAGAGCGTTGGGCCGATGCGTGCTGGGCTTCAACTTTTGGGCTCAGACAACTGTTGGGTCAACACTGCAACAAGTGGGAATAGTTTCATATGGTTTGGGCCTTGTCTGATGCTAATTATAAGTGATCCGGAGCTTCCCAAGGAGATACTGGCGAAACACAATGTGTATCAGAAACCGGTTCCAAACCCCATTGGGGAGATGGTGGCTGGTGGGCTAGCATTTCTTGAGGGTGAGAAATGGGCTATACATAGAAAGATTATCAATCCTGCTTTCCATACTGCTAAGTTGAAGGTAGGTTTGCTTGAATTTGATGTATTTTAGGGGATGGATATATCAACTCTAATAAAATAGAATCAGATTCTATATGTGTTTGTGAACTTACAAAGAATCTCTAAGCAAAGTAATTTTTGCTGACAGTCGTAATTTTTATTAGGTTCATCGTTATGATTCTTGTGGTTTGGAAGTTCCAATTTTTTTTGATGAAATATTCCGAATATGCTTCCACTTACATGCTGATACGTACAATCTACACTGAATTAATATAAAGCATTGATTGTGTATGGCTAATGCAGAATATGGTACTTGCCATGATTTTGAGTTGTTCAAATATGATCGATAAATGGGAGGCCCTTTTTTCGGACGAAAGCTCCAAAAATTTAACGAAGAAAATTGACGTTTGGCCTTACCTTGAAAATTTAACAGGGGATGTGATTTCGAGTACATCATTTGGCTCTAGTCATGAGAAAGGAAGAAGAGTTTTTGAGCTACATGAACAGTTGAAATTGATATTGGATCTTATGCACCTCGCTTTCTTCCCAGGATTGAGGTTATTAATTCGATATTTTCTTATGGATTCTTAAATTTGAATATTGCCCTAGAGTTGTTTTTTTTTTTTTTATGTCTTCACATTGTTATAGATTCATTCCAACAAAGGCCATGAGAATGATGAAAGAAATCAGCGAAGAGATTCGGGAACTGCTAATGGATAGCATCAAGAAAAGAGAGAGAGAGAGAGAGAGAGAGAGAGAGAGAGAGAGACATGGCTATGGGAAAAACATTTGGTAATGACTTGTTAGGCACATTAATGGAATCAAGTACGAAGGAGGTTCAAGGACATTGGGGATATTGGCTTTACCATTAAGGATATATATAATAGAGGAATGCAAGTTGTTATTCTATTTTGCCGGTTCAGAGACCTCTTCGGTATTGTTGGTTTGGACAATTAATGGTAATGCCAAGTGTCCTCCATCAAGAATGGCAAGATCGTGCAAGAGAGGAGATTTTGCAAGTTTTCGGATGCAACCAACCAGATTTTGGAGGTCTAAGTCGCCTTAAGATTTGTATGTTCTCTTCTTCAAATGTTTATGCGAAGCAAGCGTGTTTGCACATACAAAACCCATATTTTTTAGAACACAGACAAATTAAACCATATCAAACTAATTTAGTTGTGGCTTAGAAGGGTTCATGAAATGGACTTAGAGAAACAAAGAATTTTTGAAATGAGGATTTAGGTTCTATATCCTTTTCCGGTTACCTGATTGAGTCAAAGCCTGATCTGATTCATTTTGATTTCATCTTATTTGATTTGATTTTAGCAAGAATAAGTAAAAAGTTAAAAGAAATAAGTTGAGGTAAAAAGGTCCTTCACGCCATATTTACTAAGTACTCCCTCTGTAATCAAAAAGAAATTAACATTCCTTGTTTTCATGCAATCCAATACAAATTTTTAACGATTAATATCAAAAGTAAAAATTATTAAACTTTAATATTATAAAACTATTTGATTAGACGAATCTAGCAATATCCAACTTGACTATGTTTTATCTTATGTAACTATATATATTAAAAAGTTGAATCAAAGTTACTCAGGAATAGTGAAAACTATGCAAATGTTAATATTTTTAAATGACGGAGGGAGAATTAATTATTATTATTATTATTATTATTATTATTATTATTATTATTATTATTATTATTATTATTTAAGATCGACAGGAGTTGAAATAGAATAACAATTGCATATAATAGATTCTCTCTCAAATTTGCATTCGAACAATAATTCACTAGCTAATAATCCAACTTGTAATTATGGATGAAAATGTCATTGTTAATAACCCTTATAAAGAGTTCTAACCATGCATATATACAATTGTATTATAGGTGACTATGATTTTCTAAGAATTTTTGGAGCTATATCCACCAGCATCACTTATGCTGCAACTCCCCAACAAATTAAAAGCAACAAAACTAGGAAACATAACGATACCCATCGGGGTAGATTTGATGCTCTTGATAGGCATGCTTCATCATGATCCCACGATTTGGGGCGATGATGTTGAGGAGTTCAAGCCCGAGAGGTTTTCTGAGGAGTTCAAAGCTTCCTCAACTACACTAGCTGGTCTCGCATATAAGATGGATCTTTTTCTCTGTGTTCTTTATACTTTCCTCAATTGAGCTCTTTTTCTGTGATATAGAGGCTACCACATTGGATTAGAGACAAAGATATCGAGACAAAAATGCAAAATAAAGTGATGAATGACGAAGGAAGAAGATCCATCATTACGAGCCGTACTTATTATATAGGGCTAAGAGAAAGTGAGAGTGCCATTGATACCTTTGACATTCTCATGAGATTGCCTAAAGCGGCTATTGAATAAGTTAAACAAATGCAATAGTAAAGTGTTTTAGAGCATTAAGTTAGAGTAGTCGGGCTATATCAAATAGAAATTGTCTTTATATGATTTCCAACGAAAGATGGAATGTTATTGTAATATAAGGAATAAGATTGGCATATAGTATACCCTATGGTGGTTGTTTTGGCTATGGTCTTAGCAGGACCTTAAATGTTATCATGTTTTAATTAATTATGGTGTTGATGGATTTTAATATTACACTTGCTGAAATGTTTGAGATGTAAAGGTGTTTTCTCGATGCACTCGAATTATTCAAATTTGAATTTTAAGTAGGGAAAACTAGAGTAAGCACAGCACCCTCTTGGAAACAAAAGTTTGAGTCAAAGCGTTACCAAATATTAGAGTTAGGGCCCACTATAAGTTTTGAAAGATTAAACTTAACTAATCTAATCTAAAATAAAATTATTGAATGAAAATACAAAATTGTCATTGTATTTTTAAATAAAAAATGAGGTAACTATTATCACATTGTTGTGGTAACAATTTACACTAAACAATTTACACATTAAGGTGGTAATCATTTTTTAATTAGCGTGGTAACTTTATCCAATACATCGTTGTACTTGTCACTTTACATTTGTGGTAACCACTCGAGCTCATATGTGGTATGAAAAGATTAGGTAGTGAAATGTGTTGCATCGAAATTATTGAATAGTGGTAACCAACAAGATAAAAGCGTTGTAACCTAATCTTTATAAGGTGGTAACTAAATAATGAGGAATGTGGTAACCAACCACAGACATGTGGTAACCTAGTATTGAGAACGTGGTAACATATACTTCAAAGTGTGTAAACAACTTAATACAAGTACGATTACAATAAATGTGGGTTGAAATAAAGTGAGATTTTATATGGACTGAGTAATAAAATTTGTAGTAACCAACTCATTATAAGTGTGGTATGAACAAATGTAAGCGTGTAACCAATAATTTCATATTGGGGTAATCAAGCATTATAGAATATTGTAACCGAAAGCTTCAAAGTGTGGTAAACAATTTTAGAGAAGTGTGGTAAACACGTAGTATTTAGTAAGAGTATGGCATTCAAGGTGTGGTAACCAATTTTATATTCATATAATCACCTCCTCCACAAATCCCACCAATATTTCATTACACAACCCAGTAATATTACAATAACAACCAAACAGTGCGAAATCCTAACATTCTTCAATTGAGACATCAATATAGTTCAATTTTGGGGGTTTTAAATCAATAAAACTATTGTAACATTTTCTCAAACACATTCTATACAAATTACATTCACAAACATTCACCATATAATTTCCCCCACAAATTCTCCAAATCAAACACAAACACGATAGTCCTACCAAAATCAAATCATATTACAATTTTACCACCCACACAAAACCTAACATATAATCCAACCTAGCACATTCATCAACCTAACAATCCCACAAAATTTTTTGAAATTAAACCTTACCGTCGGTAGCTCGGCCTTCTTCTTGGGTGCCATTGTTGGTTGAAAATGTGGGATAAGCTCCAAATCATCTTCTTCAAGCTCGAAAATCCTCTCTCAGCCTTCGTTTTTTCTCTTTTTCCCTTCTCCCGCAGATATTTGCAGAATACCGGGAGCTTGCATTTTCTTCTCATTTGACACACCTATTAATAAACAAATGAAACAATCATTTAACATTGACCCTAGACATCATACTAACCTAAACCACAATATTCATTCAAATTTTTCTCACCAATCCATTGTTAAACACTATTTCTCACTATTTAAAATTGTTGTATTCTATAATCGAACATTACAAACACTAACGTTCAGTAATTAAAACAACAATGTACCTCAAATTTGAGGCTTTTAAATCATAATATCCATTCTAAAATTTCTTTGAACGCATTATGATCAATATAAATTACAAGTATTCATCAACAACACTTTCCACACAAATTCTAGAAAACAAATTCTAGAAATCAAAGACAAGTCATTATATTCCCACAAAAATCAATTCGAATTACAAATTTTCATCTCAAATAAAACCTAATACTTCCTCCGTTCTTATATATGTGCTCAATTTTCATAGTAACAACTATTCATTGAGTAACTTTGATTAATTCTTTTACATGGTTCTATAAGATAAAACATAGTAGTGAGATCTTATTAGATTTGTCTAATCATGTAGTTTTAAAATATTAATTTTTTTATAATTTTTACTTATATAAAATATGAGTTATTATTAGTTAAAAATATTTATTGAATTGCATGAAATACAGAAATGATGCAGTTATTAAAGAACAGATGTAGTACATAATAACCTAACTAACACTTTCTTCAACCAACAAAACCACAAAAAAAATTTTGAAATTTCACATTACCCAGATTGGTTTGCTCGGCCTCTTCCCATTGATCGGGCTTCCTCTTTGGTCGTGTATTGCTTCTAATAGTAGAGTTTTACGGTCGAAATCCTCTTCTTCCTCCTCTAGGGTTTGATCGACCTCTTCTTCCTTGTTGCCCAACACTTGGTCTCTCCCTCTCCTGCCCTCTCATTCACGGTACTCCTTTTGTTTTTCAATTAATAGTTGGTCCAAAATGTGGGGTTTTTTTTGCAATAGCTCGTCCTCTCGTTGTTCGCAAGTTGGGGCTTGGTTTTTTCTTTCTCCTCCCTTCTTCTCTTTGTTGAACGCTCTTCATCTCTCCCTGTAATGACCCGATTTATTCGATTTGGGTTTGTAAATTTATTTTGAAGGTTTGAAGGGTATAGCCCATTTTTCAGGTTTGGCCCAAATCAATTTCAAATGTGGTGAGGGTTATTAGTAGGGTTGGCAAAACACGGTATACCGAAATACCTATTCTGTTACCGTACCGTACCGAAATTTTCGGTATGAGTAAAATCCATACCGATACCGATACCGATACCGAATTATTCGGTATCTTTAATGTATACCATTAACATACCAAAAAGTATATCATACCGAATTTTCAGTTTTTACCGAAAAATACCAAAAATTACATACCGAAAATCGTGTTGAAGGGAGATGTATAGTAGCTTCTTCTTTAGTTTGGAGTAATTCTTTAGCATTACAACAATGTGTAGAAAGTGCCTACACATTCAGCTTTGCAAGCAGTGGCGAATACAGGCCACTTGAGGGGTCAGCTGACCCACCTCACTTTTAAAAAAAAATATTTTAAATATTTTTAATTATTTTTTGGAATGAATTTTAAAATTCTTATTATTTTACAATAGAGATATTGATTAATTTTTTTTATTTGGTTGTTAGTGTACTTAATTATCTTGAGTAAATTGGTAAAATTGCATTGTATAGTGGTCAATTAAGCCATTACTCTTTTGAGAAATATTTTTTGCTTTGAGTTTGTTTTTATGTTGCATTTGTTTTTTTTTTTGGCGAAATTTTATGTTACATTTGTTGAAGTTCGTTTGTAAATTACCCTTTATTTGTTTTATCCATATGAGTGAGACAATATTGCCCCTGATGTGCTTGAAAATCAACAAACTGTATTAGAGATATCAGGATCTTGATTTCTTAGATGTTCTTTGAACTAGTGTTCTTATTTAAAAGTGGTTGAAAAAAATAAGGATAATGCCTATCCTTTGGTGTATTTATTTATCAAACTATCCTTAATTGTGACATCATATGGGTGATGAAATGTTAAATGATTCATTATTGTCATACAGTTAAAAAAAGAAATACTGGATGAGTAGATGAAGTTATGATTTTCTTTTTTCAAAAAATGTCTGTGTATCCAAGAGTGATGTAATTGACATAGTAGTATTTATTATTCTGTAATTTTTCTAAAAAGTTCGCACACCCTAAATTGAATTCCTGGAATTGTTTGCAGGCATCACCTTTGTTAAGGTAAATGTTGCAGGAATTTTGAAGCAAGTACGGCACAAGGAGGAAATACAAACACAAATAAAATAAACTTTCTTAGCCAAGAAAATAAAATACTAACAGAAATAGTCATATAACAAAACATTACTTTCTAGATTTTAATTTTGCTTAATGCACCAAAACAAGGCAACATTCACACAGATCACACACCAGGTACAAAATCACAAGCACAAAGTACTTTATCAAAGCTATGGTAAAAATCAAAATTCAAACCACTTAATTTAAACAAACAATTCCCCAGCGGCCGACACCAAACATACATAGATCACATAAGGTATAAATCCAGAAGTGAATCAAACAAAATGGTCACTCGGGTGCGATATGAATCTCTAAAAATAGCCTTTGGCTTCAGCTTCGAACATGCTCCTCGGGATCATGATGTTCCTCCTAGGGGCCTTGATCATCCTCCCCCGACTGCAATGCCGCAGTAGAGACAGACGAGGACCAAGACAACGAGGGCGGCGGTGAGGTAGGGCAGAGCGAGGTGGAATCAGTGAGCGACCTTGTTGGAGCGGACTAACAACAGAGATGAAGAGTGAAGAATGAAGTATGCACAACGGCCATTGGAGAATCTGAGTTAGAGGAACTTAGGGCTAGGGCACAAACAAGTGAAGAATGAAGAGTGTGTTACGTGGGCTTGGGTTTTAAGGGTTGGGCTTTAGGAAATGGCCTGATTGGGCTTTAGAAAATGAGTTGATGTAGAATATTAAAAATTCAAAATAAATTTAAAATTGATATTTCAGTATAGCTGTATACCGAAATATCGAAAATTCCGTAAGTTCCATATTGTTACCGTACCGGTTTTTTCGGCATACCTCAATTTCGGTTTACCTAAATTTGGTATACATAAATTTCGATATTTTTCGGTAATTTTTTATACGGTAAACTCGGTATACCGAGTTTTTGGTAATTTTTTCCACCCCTAGTTATTAGTCCTTTCTTTCCAGATTTTGGGGTAGGAAAATATTGAACGATCGGTCAAGAAGGGGGATAAAAGGAGAACTAGGTTAGTTCGAATCAGTGCAGAATCTTAGAGTTCGATTAATCAAGTGCTGGTAAGTGATCCCCCTCACTTCCCTCTTCGAGTTGATATTTATTTCGTTTGATTTGGTGATGATTTGAGGTTATTGATGAATTAGGGGTTTTGGTAGATTTTGATATTTGGTGAAATTGAGGCTTAGAATCGATGAATCGGTGGTCTATCAAGACTCTAAGGCAAGGGCTTAATATGTGTAATTTCAAGACGGCTTGAAATCCCTAAATATATTTAATCATTAGTCACCCTTTTCATTGGCTTGATGTTATTCTTAGGTAAAGAAAGGGAGTTTATTAAATCAACACTGTATCTCTCTGCAAAATTCCAGAGTCTGTGTTCGGTGGTTTCTGCGGCCCTATTCTTTAACATCCTTCAGTATATACTATAATTTATATATGTTGTCTTTGCCAAGTGGATATAGGAACGAGTATTTACATAGTCCATGGTGAGAATTTCAGTCAAATATGGCCGTGGTGGTGGATCTTTTATAATGTGAGTTGATTAGATTAATTTTTATCTAATGATTAAGTTATGGCCACAGGTAGTTGATCATGTTATCTATCTAATGATTAAGTTATGCTTTTAAATGACTACACATTTGATGGAATTGTGGATGGAGTAGTGCCGTGTAGATGTGTATCTATTATATTACATAAAACGGTGTGCACTGGTGTGTATCGAGTTCATTGCATTCTATTTGAACTATTTATTAACTGCTCCCATGTTTACAGATTGACTAGTGGAATCATTGTGGTCTAATTCCCACTACACTGAAATACTAGATTTACTCTTTGCAAATAGTTTTGTCCAATTGTAATTTAATGTCTTAGCACATTATGGCTTTGGTGGAATTGCATTGTGGTGAGATGACTTATTTGATCGGGCAGCTTTCACCGGTATTGTTGAGTCCCAATGACCCTGCGGGGTGTATGAATGGCTGTTAGGCCTGGATATTTGGCTGTTAAGCCTGTGAGTATTGGTTGTGATGCTTGTTAGCCCTTCGGGGTGTATGATTTGGGCTATGATGCCTGTGGTCCCTGCGGGGATGGTGTATGTACCCTGTAACGGGTTAGAGTTGATGATATCATCACCCGTGGTTTCATACCGCCTGGGTTTTTAGGTGCCGGCTAGGCATACTCATTTGCATTTGCATATAAGGTAGATAGGTGTATATTAGGCCATGCATCACCGGAATGGGACGGTGTTATGTTTTTAATGCTTTATTTATATTATGTTTTTAATATAAATTATGCTTATTTTTATTAATTGATTTCCCTTATTCTCCTGCACATATTAACCATTGCTCAGTACTTTGTACTGACTCCTTGCTTTTGTCTGTTTTATAGATCCTCGTGGAGGCGTTGGAGCATGACTGGGTTGGGTTGGAGAGATCAAATAGATAGGGTTGCAATGTTTTATTTATTAAATTCCTGTGATACTCTGCTGATATCATTGTTGGTTATTTGGACTATTTTCTAGTTGAGACCTATGAGCCTAGGATTTATATTTTGTCGGCATGTGGCCATGGTTGAATTATTGCTTTGGGTTGGTAGCCCCTTTATTGAGATATTTGGTTTAGATCTGAGTCAAAACTCAAAACATTAGACAGGGCTAGGGGTGGAAAAATTTATCGGAAACTCGGTATACCGAGGTTGCCGTATCGAAAATTACCGAAAAATATCAAAATTTAGGTATACCGAAATTTAGGTATGCTGAAATATAGGTATGCCGAAAAATTCGGTACGGCAACGGTATGGAGATTGCGGAATTTTCAGTATTTCGGTATACCGATATACCGAAATATTTTTAATATTATTCTAAATTATTAATATTCTTCATTAGCCGATTACTAAAGCTCACTTTTAAAGCCCATTAATATTCTTATCCCCAAGAACGATAATCCAACGAATTTCAGCGAATTTAGACCGATTTCACTCGTTGGCAGTATTTATAAAATTCTCACGAAGGTTCTTGCAAGGAGAATACAGAATGTGCTAAGCAATCTAGTGGGTGCAACTCAAATGGCGTTCGTACATGGAAGACAAATTCTAGATGGAGTCCTAATTGCGGCTGAAACTGTCCAGGCCGCAAAGTCGAGAGGCTGTGGTGGTCTAGTGATTAAGTTGGACTTCGCGAAGGCATATGATAATGTATCATGGGATGCCTTAATCCGAATAATGGAGGCCATGGGATTAAGACAAAGGATTAAGACAGGGAGACCCAATCTCGCCTTATTTGTTGTTATCGTTGCTGAGGTCCTTAACAGGTGTTTGGAAAAGGCGGCTGCTCTGGGATTTATAAAGGGCCTGAAAGTTAGCAGGGCTGGTCCGGTGATAACAAACTTACAGTATGCGGATGATACAGTAATTTTCTGTGAGGGGGATTTGGACCAGGTGCTAATGATAAAGAGAATTCTACTATGCCTAACGCTGACTACGGGCTTGCGGATAAATTTCAACAAGAGTAGTCTGCATGGTATTAATGTGTCCCAGGACTTGATTAATGAGGCTGCTGTCCTGCTTGGCTGCCAGATCGGGAGCTGGCCGATGACATATCTTGGGACCGGTTGGAGGTAGGATAAATGGTGTCTCCTTATGGTCGCCCGTATTGGAAAAAAATAGAGAAAAGGTTGGCCGGTTGGAAAGGAAAGATGCTGACGCAAGCAGGGCGACTTTGTTTAATTAATTCTATATTGAGTAGTCTTCCAGTTTACTTCCTTTCTATCTTCAAGATCCCCAAGGAGGTGGCAGATAGGCTTGAGAAAATTAAGAGGAGTTTTTTTTGGAATGACGCGGTGGGGCATCAAAAGCTGCATACATTGAGTTGGGAGAAAATTTGCCAACATAAGGACTATGGGGGGCTGAATGTGTGGAATGTGAGATGGTTCAATGATGCTTTACTTACTAAATGGAGGTGGAGATTCGGCAGGGAAATTTCATTGTGGAAATCGGTCATAGACAACAAATATTATGGAGGTCGCTCCCCTTTGGTACCGGACGCTAGAGAATGTAAATCCTTGTGGGGCAATATCTGTAAAGCCTGGGAAAGCCCGAGTGGGGATGGTGGCAGAGGTGGTTTTAAGATTTGTGTCGGGAATGGGTTGCGAACAAAGTTTTGGGAGGATGTATGGGTGGAGGCTGAGAGGCCACTAAAAGAGCTTTTCCCCAGGTTGTTTACTTTGGCTTCAAATAAGGGAGTATTGGTTGCGGAGAACGGATGCTGGACAGGCCTGGAATGGGGTTGGAACATCCAGTTTAGGAGATCACTGTTCAGGTGGGAAGAGGAGGTTTGGAATGACTTTCTGCACATACTTAATAGGGAAAGGTTAAGCCGGTTTTTGGAGGATCGGGTGGTGTGGATCCATGAGGGCAGTGGCCGTTTCACATCAAAGTCATGCTGGAATATTCATTCAAGGATTGGGGAGGTTGAGACGAATTGGATGTGGAGAATACTATGGAGGGTCAAAGTGCCAATGAAGGCGAGACTCCTGGTTTGGAAGCTCCTTCATGCAGCTTTACCTATAAGGGAATTATTATGGAGGAGAGGATGCATCCAGATGTCGAGTATTCAGTGTGCATGTTGTGCTGTGGAAGTTGAAACCATGGATCATCTATTTTGTAGGTGTCAGTTTGCGAATTTATTATGGTATAAAGGAGTGGAATGGTTTGGAGTGGATTGGGTGTGCCCAGGTAGTGTCAGCAGCTTGCTTCAGTGGTGGCTGGGAAACAGTTTCAAATCAGTGCGGAAGGAAGTATGGTTAGTAACAGGTGTCGTGATCATATGGACCATTTGAAAGTTTCGGAACAAAGCTGTGTTCGAGGGGAAGACTATCTCATTGCAAGAGGCAATGGATGAAATAAAGTGGAGAGTGCAGCTTTGGTGGAGTGCAAACTCTAATGTTGCAGGTAACATTTCCTACGGTGTTGGAGGATATTTCCTTGATGTTTTTCCACAGACTGGGTTGGCAGGGAAGGGTGGAAGGAGTAGGGGTTTATCATGGGTTCGTCCAAACAACGGATGGTGGAAAATTAACACGGATGGGTCTTCGTTTGGTAACCCGGGTCCGGCGGGGATTGGAGGGGTTATCAGAGATGAGAAAGGGGAAGTGATTTTCATTCTATCCGACTACATTGGTGTGAAAGGCTCGGTGGAGGCAGAGATTGTTGCAATATGTCGAGTATGCCAGGCATTGATCAGGGATCAAGGATTCCCCTTGAATAAACTAATTTTTGAATGTGACTCTATTAATGTTGTTAAGTGGATTAATGACCCGGGGAATGCACCCTGGGGCTTTAGAGAACAATTTGGCCCGATTGTAGCAGTCTCAAATTGCGCAGGTGTAGTGAGGTTTCAACACATTTTGAGAGAGCGTAACACCTTGGCGGACTACTGGGCTAAACGGGGAGCTTCAGGTGAAGGCAAAATTGAACAGTGGTGCTGAGCACGTTGGGGCGATGTTGGAAGTGGTTGGATCTCAAGCAGACTGGAGACAGCTGAGGTACTAGCAAGAAGCTGAAGTTGCAGTTTGAAGAGTTCTGTGATTTGAAGGGAATAAATTCCTACTGCGTCGAGAGTGGCTGCTGCGTTGATGACTGGTTGACATTGATTTTCGGAACCTGGAGGAGTACTATGCTGTTGTCTCACGTTAATGCTCCCTGCGGAGTCGATTAGCTCTGCCTATGATGGCAAATTGTTGGATAGACGGATAGTTGGATAATGTAGATTATTGTGAAGCTACATTGCCTTCACATGAACTTGTAGTTGGTATGTTGGTTTTGGAATAAAATTCTTTTCCCTCAAAAGCTCACTTTTAAAGCCCAAACCTATGTTTCTGGTATGGTTCGGTATGCTCACGCTATGGCTTTTTTTCGGTATGGTTCGGTATGCCGATTTGTAACGGTATCTAAATAATTTTCGGTATGTCAAATTTTCGATATGGTAACGATATCTATTAAAGGATAATGAAAATTTTTGGTATACCGAAATATTCGGTATCGGTATCGGTATGAATTTTACTCATACCGAAAATTTTGGTATGGTACGGTACGGTATCGGTATTTCGGTATACAATATTTTGCCACCCCTAGACGGGGCTCTATATAAAAGAAATGAGGGATGGGGCCTTTTTTTTGAGGAGCCATTGAAAGCCTGAGAAAGAGATGGTGGGAGCCCATGCCACACAAATTACAAAGGGGAATAAAAGATATGGATAGGGGGCCGGTGGAATTTAGAAGGAACTATGGAGGAACGTCGGATGGTTGATTGGTTGTAAAAAAGAATCTAATATCTTGTCTTGAAGACACTTTATCGCTTGAGGATGGAAAGTAAAAGCTCTTGTTGCGGCTGCTGCTGGTGCTATTTTGAGAGTAATAGGTTGCTGCTGCTTGTCCTGGAAACTGCTGCTGCTGTAGGCTGCGGTGGTTGTATTGAGTGGAACATGGTTGATGTGCTTGTGTGTCCATGGTAATTGGTTTTATGTACTTATGATCCCATTGGTCTGCTACACTCTAGATTTAGTGTTAGAAGTTGACTTCCATCTTCAGGATTGGTGGGTAGCATATCAGGAGTATTATGGTGTTGTAGTTTTCTTCTACTGTGCTTTGTTTGGAAGTTATAAAAACTTTATTCCACAAAAAAAAATGGATAGGGGGCCGGTGGGATCAAACCACCAACCTTCAATTGGAAATTTAGGGACTTAACCACTGGGCTATGGGCTAAGTCCTCATCCCATGGGGCCTTTTTTTTTTTAAATCGAGGGCTTGGGGCCCTAAATAAACCTTTTTGGAATTATTTTCGGGTCGGATTGTCAAGTATTTAAAATATATACCGAACCAGACCCGTACAAAAGCAGATACCCGACTTTGTCGGGTCGGATTTATCGGGTACCCGATACCCGAAAAATATTATTTTACAAAAATATAAATATATTCCATTAATTTAGTTTTACTTTAAAAAAATACAATTATTAACTCAAGTTACACAATTCTTTAAAAAAACTAAAATTATTAATTTTCAAGCACATATATATTCATTTATATTGTTTTTAAAAATTTTAATAAGAAAACTTTTATTTTAATTTAAAATGATAAAAATATCAATTTAAAATAATACTAATAATAACTAGTAATTTTATTTTAATTTTTTTCTAATTTAAAATAATAATAACTGTCAATTTTTTAATTTAAAAATTATAAATTTTAGTTTTATTTATTAGTATTATTGAATGTCATCTTATTTATTAGTATTATTTAATTAAATTTAGTATTCGATGATGATTATATTAATTAAAGTAAAAAATATAACTATCATGTTATCTTTCGATTTTTGAAATCTATTGTCATATTCAAGATTAATTATCCATAATAATGCCAAAAAATTTAAATATATGAGATTTTATAAATTTTTCAAGCTTATATTTAATTTTTCACCACATTGAATAAAAAATATTAATTATCAAATACATATGAATATTGTAAAGTAAAATAAATAAATAAATATTTTGGGAAAAATATTATAATTTACTCCATCCGTCCCATTTAACTTGTCTTGTTTGATTTTTGCACACAATCCAATGCACTTTTTAAATCGTTAATATCTCAAAATATATACAACGAAAAATTATGTAAAATATATATTTGAAATATATATGATCATACGATTCTAACAAGACCCAACTCGACTATTTTTTTCCAAATATATACTTGCAAAAAAATTGAGTCAAAGTTAAACAATGAACAGTGTCAAAAAGTCAAATAAGACATATTACATGGAATGGAGGGACTGTTTATTTATTTATTTTGTCGGCTACCTGATACCTAATCTTGTATCCGACTATAAATCCGATATCCAACCCGACACTGTCGGGTTGGATACCCGAAATGTTTTTTAAAAATTAAAACCTGACAAAACCCGAACCCGATATGTCGGGTTACAATAAAAAATGCCACCCCTACCCGGCTAGTGGGAGTCTCAAACGTAAAGAGTACCTGACCCGGATATGGACCTTGGATTCCGGCATTCCGCTATCAATAAGTTTATCGTTAAACCCGGTTTGAGTTTCGCTGAGGGTAGTGCTGTAAAACAAACGAACAGTTCGCGAACAAAGCTCGGTTCGGCTCGTATTCGTTCGTTAATTGTTCGTTCGTGAAGCCTAACGAACCGAGCTCGAACACGAACATGGGCTCGTTTGCTTAACGAACGAACACGAGCTTTGTTCGCGAACGGTTCGAAAGTGTTCGTTTATGTTTGTTAAGGGGGTATTTTTGTAATTTTCTATTATTATTTTTTAAATTGTTTATTTATTTATTTTAATAAATTTCTAATTTCTAACCTAGATATACCCCATCCACATCCCAAATTCCAGAAACCCCGCAGCCACACTTCTCCATTCCTTTCCTAAATCTCATCGCCGTTCTCGCCCTTTCCCTCCACCGGGCGCCGCCGTCCCCTGCCCTTTCCCACCACCGGAGCCGCTGTCCCCGCCCTTTCCCTCCACCGGGCGCCGCCATCTTCCCAATTCCTCTCATCCGCCGACCCTCTAACATTTTCCCAAACAGTAAGTTTTTTGATATTGTGTTTAAGGGCGCTGCTTTAAACGGAAAAGTTTGTGTGGCTTCAGATTTACGGTGATTTTCGCAATGCTATAAACCCCTTCGCTGCAGTTGCCATGTGTTTCCATCTGCGGCATTTTTTTTTTTTTGGGTATTTACTTTCATCCTATTTGAATTAGTTATATGATGAAGTCTGCACATCATTTAGTTTTTTCTATGCAGGACTTAGGTAAGAACTTAGAAGCATTGAGTCTCCATAGGGTTGTTTACTTATTTACCATTTGAAGTATATCGACCATTGAATATTTTGATTCCCTAGTTGTTTCGCTTATGAAATAAAGATATTGGTTAGATCTTTCACGTTTTCACAGGTAGGACTCTCTTGCTCATGTGAAATTGAAATATGTATCAGAAATTAAACTCTATTTGCGTAGGTTTGTAGTCAGGAAATTAAATTAATTCTTCATCTCCTACAGGTTATTCGTGGCCACATGAAATGGGTGTTGTCAGTTGCACTGGTTTTGCTGAGGAAACTATGGAGGTTTGAAATTTAAATATTCTTTCTTGAATGTGGTCAGCCTCTTTTCCCAAAAAAGTGCAACTAGATAATATTTGAAAAGAATGTGTATATAATTTAATTTAAAAATCTCCTTTCTTTTGTGGAGACATGTAATAGGGGATGAAGAAGGTGAATATATTGGTGAATAGTGAAGATATTTGCATATGGATGTGTGGCAATTGTAATAAAATCCTTTGTGTTTGTTAGTTGAATTTGGTGTGAATGATATTCTATCTTGTTGATTGTTGATGTTTATTTGATCTTGATGAGATGAAATTATGTGAATATATTTATTTTAATTTTGTGGTGTGTTTTTATGGATGAAGGATAATTTATAATTTTTGGTAAATTTTAAATCGAGCCGAACGAGCTCAAACGAGCTAAGTTCGAGCTAAATGAGCCGAGCCAAACAAAATAATAAATTGGCTCGTTTGAACTAAACAAGCCGAGCCGAACACGAGCTCGAGCTCACGAACATTTTCACGAACCGAGCTCGAACATGATTTCAGGCTCGAATACCTTAACGAACGAACACGAACAGAGCTCGAACGCTTAACGAGCCGAGCTCAAACACCTCCAGCTCGGCTCAGTTCGGCTCGTTAACAGCTCTAGCTGAGGGGTTCTGATAGGGTTTTGGGGGCAGAACCGCAGAAGCCACTCTTCACTTCGGATGCTTTGAATGTCACCATTGTGATTTCTCCTCCAGCTAAATGCGGGTTCGCTCTATGCTTCTGTGAATTTGTTTTCTTTCTTCGTTTTTTTCTTTTGTTCTAAAAAAAATTAAAGTTTCTGTTGGTTTCTTTTTCTTGTTCGGTAAATCCGAACGTTAGTGCTTTTGATTTTAGTTTAATTAATACACGGGTTTTGGATTTCGTTAATTAGGATTCATGGGGTTCTTGATTTATGTATTGAGCTTGAGTTAAGATTTTTATGATTTGATTTATGATAGACGATTTAAGTATCATACCAAATGAATCCTCGACTCCTTTTATTTTATTTTTGAAGTATTCGTGTAAGGATCAGCTCTAATATATCATCTCTGATAATTGTTAGTGGTTCCCAAATTTCTGTTATTTCTTTGATGCCTTAGCAGCTGAAATTTTCTGCAGTGGATCCGGCTTATCATCACTAGACCGTATCTGAGCATTCGATGTTTGTTTCTTTGATAAAGGAGAAAAATAGACATGACTATAAGGCAATTGTTCCTTAGACATGCTGTTGCCAATCTGTCAAAAGCCAATGGCAGGGTACTGGCATGGAATTCGTCTTGTTACAGATGTCTTGCAACCGCCACAACTAACACTTCCCCCTTATTTCGTACATGTGGAGGTTATAGTCCCTCATCTGCTTTATGTGGGCCTCAAAATCCAAAATTCTACATGTCTTCTCGTAGATGCATTCAAAGTTTACAGGGAGTTAGTTTAGATGATTCATTCAATGATATAGAATGTGACTCAGAAGAGGATCCTACCATGAATGAGTTCTTGTCTCGGTTTGTTTGGATAATGCGAAAAAAGCTTAATGAAGTATATCCTGACTGTGACAAGAAAACTGTTGATGGGATGCTTGTGATTATTATTGAGAAGGTTGCATCAGAGATGGAAAACGGTGGTCTTGAGCAAATGAGCGGAACTGCTGCATCAGTGCCCTCGGATGATTTCAGTGCAGATTTGTGGAGAACTGTATGGGATGTCAGTAATGTTGTTCTTCAAGACATGGAGAAGGAAAAGAAAAAGGAGAAAATTAAGAGTTTTCTTCAGTCTGAGGAAGTTAAGGAGATGTACAGGTTTGCTGGCCAAGTAGGTATCCGTGGGGATATGCTAAGAGAGCTTAGGTTTAAGTGGGCACGTGAAAAAATGGAAGAAAGTGAGTTTTATGAGAATCTTGAGCGCCTTCGGAAGGATGCAGCACAAAGAGAAACCCAAGAAAAAGAAAAAGAACAATCAGAAGAAAGTATTGTAGGTGGTGAATTGGTAATAGGAGATAATATTAATAACAATAATAATAATGCAGATGAAGGTAAACAGAAGGTTGTCTCTCTTCCTAGAAGACATGGGAAGATAAAATACAATATTTATGGACTTGATTTATCTTCTCTGGAGTGGGCTGAGGTAGCTGATAAACTTCATGAGAGTGGTGAAATTTTGTGGCCCCAGGAGCCAAAATCATTATCTGGCAAATGCAAAATTGTTACCGACAAGATTCTCTCTTTACAAGAAGGTGATGATCCTGCTCCACTTTTAGGTGAATGGATGGAGCTTGTCAAACCTAGCAGGGTTGACTGGGTATCTCTTCTTAAAAGATTGAAAGATCATAATTCTCATCTGTACTTTAAGGTATGGCTATGCTGAGAATCTTGGTTTCAAGCTTTACTTGTTGATATACATGCCTGTATTCCTTAAAATCCTTGCCTACAGTTAGCTTTTCTAAATGATAAGTTATCCCATATCAACAACAATATATATCTAAATTATGTGATCAGAACATGTGCAAAATGTCATGTTAGTCCACACTCCTATTACCATGACATATTGTTTTATTTTTGACTTGAAATTTCAAATCTTATTTGAAGTTTTCTCATGTTCCCAATCATATTATGCAGAACTTAGCAGTAAGTTCACTATGTAAGTTTTCTGCATGGGCATATGTCATCCCACTCCAATCTATGCTGAGCATTATTTTTAATATAGTTTTGAAAACTTTGATGGGAGGGCATCTTACTAATTGACTCATTCATAATGTGATAAAACTGCTCAGCACATTCTTTCTGTTCTACGCGAATTGACTCATTCTTTTAATTATTAAATCCTTTATTTTTGGCAAACTGACCTGGTTAACATTTTGCTTTAGATTGCTGAACTTGTGCTAGGTGAGAAGTCCTTCCAAGCAAACGTACGTGACTATTCCATGCTGGTTGATTCTCTTTCTAAAGAAAATTGCTTGGAAGATGCTGAAAGAATTATAAAGAAGATGAATGAGAATGGCATTCTACCTGATGTTATAATGTCAAGCACTTTGGTTCACATGTACTGCAAATCAGGAAATCTTGATCAAGCAAAAGAGGCATTTGACAAATTAAAGTCCTGTGGATATCAACCTGACACAAAAGTGTACCATTCGATGATCATGGCCTATGTTAATGCTGGTCAAGCAAGAGTGGGCGAGTCTTTGGCAGGAGAACTAGCCTATGTAAATGGTGGCCGACCAAGTGAGTCTTCGGAAGGAGAAATGGAAACAAGTGATATAAAGCATAAAAAGGAGATATACATGGCTCTGCTCCAGTCCTTTGCTCAGCGTGGTGATCTAAGTGGAGCTGAACGAATTTTAACATCTATGGAATTTTTAGGGTTTAAGCCAACTCTAGAATCCTGTACCTTAATGGTTGAAGCATGTTCACGAGCAGATGACCCTGACCGTGCTCGACGAAGATTTGATCAGATGAGGAAACTTGGTTTCAAGCCAGATGACAAATGCATTGCTCATATAGTTACTTCTTATAAAAAGCGGAACTTTTTAGATGATGCCTTAAGTCTTCTACTGGAGCTTGAGAAGGATGGCGTGGAGTCTGGGGTTGCTACTTATACAGTTATGGTTGATTGGTTTAACATGTTGGGACTTTATGAAGAGGCTGAACATATATTGGATAAGATTGCTGAGCTGGGTGAGGCACCTCCAGTTAAGCTCCACATAAGCCTTTGTGACATGTACTCTAAGACTGGGGTTGAGAAGAAAGCACTTCAATCTTTGGGGGTTCTGGAGTCGAAGTTTGAGCAATTGGAGTCTGGGGACTTTGAAAGGATTATTGACTCCCTTATAGCTGGTGGCTTTGTCCAAGATGCTCAAAGAATGCGTGGATTGATGGAAGATCAGCGGGGATTTGCATTATCAGAGGATCTGAAGATAAAGTTGATGGCATCTCAAGCAATGGGAAAGGTTAAAAACAGAAAGTAATGAGTTCTTGGAAATGATCAGAGAGTTATCTTGTCACCTAGGATGCCACCTTCTTCATTTGAGTTCCTGCAATTTTTAACAATCCTGTTTTCTTTGTTTTTTCATTTAGGAGTAGGTCCGATTTTGAATTTTGTTAGACTGCAATTTCTCCAGTTATTTGTTGTGATTTAGGTACTTTGGGTGGATTAAGTTTTGCTGCACCTAATGTTTCTGGTTCATCTTTGCTTGCAGCATCTCGTTTTGATTTTTGATGTGCATTATGTATAAAAACAAGGGATAGAGTGGTAAATGAAATGGTTGAAACTCAGGCCTTGTTTACATTTAAATGGTTGTAGTGATGTTGGGCAATAATGTAAGCCCCGTTTTGATTGGTCTTATTGGATCCGGATGGGTGATATCAACTCTATCATGACAATACCCTTGTCTCTGTTGACTCGTGTGCTGTTGACTGTTAGTTCGAAGTCTGCTTTGTTGGTATGTCTTGTGGAGACTGGGGTAAGTGATGCTGCAGTGCAGGCCTCACGATCTGGTAGTGTAGTTAATTTATTTGAAGTTGTAATTTTTATTGTATCACAAGGTTATGATTGTTCTGATGTATTCTGTTTTCCTGGTATTCTTTTCGTTCTTTTGCTTATCTGGTAGACTGGTACTGTGTTTATTTTATTTTACAGATGCTAAATTTATTATGGGGAATGGTTGGAAGTGTGAAAGTAGGTTGTACTTGACAAACCTTGAATCAAATTTGGATTTGAACGAATTGGACATTTTATGAACTTATTAAGTAAAATTTAGGATATGAACTTTGGAACAATTAGTACAACGGTGATGTTACGAAAATATTTTAAAAATTTTGGGGCACTACACTTAAGCTTAAATACATATTAAATAAAAATCATCTAACAAATTTGCTACGAAAATATTTTAAAAATTTTGGGGCACTACACTTAAGCTTAAATACATATTAAATAAAATCATCTAACGAATTTGCACAAATCGATTTCCTTTTAATCAATAAGCTATAACACGTGAATAAAAAATCGTCTCGGATTGAACATTTTAGCAATAAAGACAATAATATTATGCATCAACTTCAAATAGAGCATTTCCGCAACAACGAATAAAATATTTCAACGTTTCATGAAGGTTCTTATTTTGTCGCTGAAATGAATAACAATGTCTCGCTGAAATGTTCTATCATTTGTCGCTTAATTACACATTGTTTGGCGCTAATCCCATTTTGCACACTCACTTGTAACATTTCAATTAGTATGTATTTGTTCTTTCTGATATGCCATAATAAGGATAAACTTAAAACTAGATGAATGTTCATATATACTCCCTCCGTTTCTTTATAATGTTACTGTTTGAATAGTTGATACTATTCATTAAGTGACCGTGATTCAATTTTTAACACAGTTGTGTAAGATAAAACATAGTTTGTTGGATTGGTCTAACCTGGTAATTTTATAATTTTTACTTGTATATAATTTGAGTTATTAATGATTAAAAATATGTATTGGATTGTGTGCAGTGAAGAAGTGGAGAAGTTAAAAAAAGAACGGAGGGAGTACTAAATATGAATAGATTTTTTTTCTTTTTAAATAAGAAAACCAATGACTAGGTTTTCTCGTGGAGGTCGTGCGACATTAACGTCAGTGCAGGGTGAGACTTCTCAGGCAAGATCCAATTTTTCTTATTCAAAGATGTGGTCGAGCAGGTTAGTGATGAGTCTCATGATGTACCTATGAAAAGGAATGGCATAATGCACTAATCATTAAAACATTTCGTGAGTTTCTTGGTATTGAAGGATAGGCTTTCACGGATGTGGTAGCCGCAGGGTAGTTTCGACCTTATTGATGTTGGAAACAGATTTTTTGTGGTGCGGTTTGATTGGGGAAAAGACCGGGGAGAATGTAATTAATTGGAGGCGTTGGATACTCTTTGATCACTACTTAACAGTTATGAAGTGGTACTAGAAATTTGATCCGACAACATTTGAGTTCAATTGAATGCTTGTTTGGGCTCGGATGTAAGGAATTCCCTCACATCTGTTCAAGGAGGAATTTCTTTGTACTTTTGCATTAGCGGTTGGAGAGGTGGTGAAATTTGATGCGTGTATTTCGGCAACGGATTGTGGCAAGTTTGTGCGCATATGCGTGGAACTCGACCTTAATCCAGTTCTTGGAGAATTCATGGTAAATAACAAGTGGATTAGAGTTGCAAACAAAGGCTTACATTTGATTTGCAGGACGTGTGGAAGGTATGGTCAGTTCCAAAGGGATTGTAAGTTTGAGTGTCTTGAGAGTACTCCTTAGGGGAGCCAAAGGCTGCGGATCAGGGGCCGGCCGATAGGGGATGGAGGGCAGACGGAAGATCCGACATTAGGTCACGGAAAGGATGGGGGGGGGGGGGGGGGTACATGCGGGGACTCCTCAAAATGAGAATGTGGAGGGTACAAGGAAAGTGTTGGGGAGAGTGCAATGATGAGGGAGCTTGTGGTAGTTTTGTTGCCACTACTCAGGCAGTCCGGCTCTAAGGTCGGGAAAAATAGGAGGTTGCATGGTACGAAGTGGTCGCTATTGAGCCTTTGGGGAATGTGGGGATTATTATTGCTCGAAGGCAGCGCCACATCGGGAGAGGGGTGATGAGTCAGATGAGGAGGTTATGGAGATTGGTGAAACATGTGGAAGAACTGCCTTTGCAAAGACAGCTCTTGGGCGAATGAGGTGGAGGGGCGTAGTTGATGTATTGGTAATGTAGTGCCTTTTTATTCTACTTGTATTATATGGAGTTTCAGGACTTTAAATTGATCGCGTGAAATATGGGGATGATAAATAAGGCGACTCAATGATGCAATTCGGTTTAGGTACAGACTCAATTTTTAACTGCAGATGCAGCTACAACAATGGTGATGTCCTCATAATTTTTTGTGATGTGTGATGTTTCAAGGTAAAAAAAGTCAAAAATTAGAAACATCACAAAAATAACTATAGCCATCATCATTTTGTTGTATATCACAAAAACTCTCCCTCCACTCACAACTGTACCGTGTAGGGACTGCACACTAGTTGCACCCTCAATGATGGGTTAGTAGTTGTTTTCGACAAGGTCAATATGAGATTGTTAAGGTGTTTGTCTATAGGTTGTGGTACAAGCCAATGGTATAACAGTCAAAATACGATTGGCTTATTGGACCAGCCTGTCCCTGTAACACCCCGGATTTGATCACCCAGGCCAGGGTATTTAAATCCAATTTTTTTAATTTTTGGATTTAACTATCGCAACCGAAATAATTCCGAGAGAGCGGAATTAAATATTTTCGGACGATAGCAACTCGAAGAGAGTTATCGGATTATCCAACGATCTCGGATAATTCCATATTATGATTTTTAGAATTTAAAATCATAATAATTATATTAAAAAAAAAAGGAAAGGGAAAACGCAGCAGGTGGCCGCGCGGTGGCGACGCGGTGCGCGCCACCCGCGCGCCGGCAGCTGCTAGACTGCGTTCTCACGCGTTCTCACGCGTTTTTCACCCCATTTTCCGAGGAGGGCGATTCCAACCGATTGGAATCCATTCCTAAGACATTCATGCACGCATTGGGGTAGTTTTGGATAGCTTTTAAGTGTATTAGACTCACCTACAACTTGGATTAAGAAGGATACATGTACACAAAATGGATTAAGTAAACCATGTTGGAGTTAGGTGGGTTGGATGAAGTTTTGAGGGACTTAAATGGTGTATTGACTGCCATTATTCATGCACCACTTCCCTAGGGTCTTCATGGCACCCATAGGAACTCTAAACCTCCATAAAACAAGCCTTTAACAGCCCCAAAAACTACTCCTCATCCATTCATCCGAAAATTTGTCTTCTCCTTAAGTGTTGTGAGTTGGTGAGGGTTCTTCTACTTGTTCCAGGAGAATTGGTCGATCCTCAAGCATCCTAGACATTCATCCATTGATAGGTAAGTGTTCTAATCCTATCCCTTGTTCCTACTTCGAATTTCAAGCCCCAAATCTAAGGAACTCTTTCAATCTCTTCAAAATAGAATTCGTTCGGTAGATCTTGGAAGAAGGAACTGTGTTGGTCGACTTTGGAGCAAACAAGAAGGGGGATTTCGATCCAAATCTCACCAAGGTTAAGTTAATATTGTGCATTTCAAGTTTTAGGGGCTTTGGTGGAGGATCCATCAAGTTCTTACTCGAAATCCAATCCTTGCCAAATCTGTGTATTAGGGTTTCATCCGTACAGTTTATTTTGTTCATCTTTGTTCGTCTGGATCCGTTCATTTTTGGCAAAACTTTTCTAAATGAAATATGTTCCTAACACCGTGAAGATGATCTCTGTAAATTTTCATAATTTTTGGACATGATTTAGGTGTCGAAAAAGCATCTGGTATTTTCTGAGTTTGTGTTGACAGTTTTCGTTTCATAGAAGCAGTCAGTGTTGTTGTTCGTATTACCCCTGTCTACGGTCGTTTTTAATGGTCAACCTCTTCATGACAAATGTTCATCTATGTGTCTAGTTTATCCCCGTAAACTTTCAGAATTTTTGGATCACTTTTAGAATTGTTATGGATTTTTAAAGAAACTGTGGTCGAGTGCACAGTGATTTCTGTGTCTTTTGAAGAGGTGTTTTCTGAAATGATTTTTTTTGGGCTATTTAGAGTCCGAAATTGGCAAAGCCTATTTCTAAGGAAAATGCTTATTTAGGTGTTTCCTAGTCTCTGTAAACTTTTCAGAAATTTTTAAAATGATTTACTACATTTCCTGGTACAAACTTGAAAACTGCCACAGTGGAACTTTTACCGGTAAACTTGGTTTCGTGTGTTTTGATGATTAGTGAGTCAATTGCTACTCATTTATGGACATTATGAATTCTGGAAATGTAATGATGTGTTGTAATGATTAAAATGTGAATTTTGAAACTTTGTGACTTTTGATCGAGTTAGATGCCCAACTTTGGAGGGTAAGTGCACTTGGCGTGAGCTCGTTGGGCCGCCCCCTCTTTTTGGTGGCCAAAACGGCGCCAAGTAAATTATGTTGAGTGTTAGTATGAGTCTATACTCCTAGATGTATCCGTATGGGTTATCTAGGGCTCCGGAGTGTGTCTGTATAGGGTCCGCTACTTTCACTTGCCTTGCGGGTTCGATTCCCCAAGGTTTATGTTTTTCCTGCGGGTTCGATTCCCCAGGATATTGTTGACTCCTATGGGTTCGATTCCCTAGGATGTATATTGAGTTCTTGCGGGTTCGATTCCCCAAGGACGAGGTGTCCTCGATCATAATGAACAATGGTAAACGAAGGTATTTAAGTTCTGGAAACAATGAAGTCCTCGATGATATGGAACAATGGTAAAAGAATGTGTTTGAGCTCTTGCGGGTTTGATTCCCCAAGAATGGTTGTTCTTGATCAAAAATGAATAATGATATATTATTAGTATGGTAAAGTGTAAGAATCTTCCGGAATTATTTTTACTCGACCTTCCTTTTTAAATTACAAATTCTATCTTTAAATCTCTCTTCTAAAAACTTTAAAATTTGTTATGCTATACATTAACTTACTCAGTACCGTTGTACTGATAGATACGTTGTCTCTATTTTTTTTCAGATGTTGAAGATTAGCGCATCGCATTTACATTTGGGATGGGAATTTCCGAAGACTTGTCGCACTTGTTTTTAAATTATTTTACGAATTCCGAACTCATGTTTGGCCGTGTTTGGCCCTTAGCTTCCGCACTGTTTTAAATTATGTATATTTGACTTAACTCTGATTTAAACCTTCGGGCACTTATTGAATGGTTTTTAAATTATTTTTAAGTATTGGTACAACTTAGCCTTAGCATCTTCTCAAGTGAGCTCGAAATGGTTCGCGTCTTGCTTGGGGAGGTGTGGCGGTAATGCCCTGGCCTGGGTGATCAAATCCGGGGTGTTACAAAGTGGTATCAGAGCGGAATTAAATAACTATCGCAACCGAAATAATTCCGAGAGAGCGGAATTAAATATTTTCGGACGATAGCAACTCGAAGAGAGTTATCGGATTATCCAACGATCTCGGATAATTCCATATTATGATTTTTAGAATTTAAAATCATAATAATTATATTAAAAAAAAAGGAAAGGGAAAACGCAGCAGGTGGCCGCGCGGTGGCGACGCGGTGCGCGCCACCCGCGCGCCGGCAGCTGCTGGACTGCGTTCTCACGCGTTTTTCACCCCATTTTCCGAGGAGGGCGATTCCAACCGATTGGAATCCATTCCTAAGACATTCATGCACGCATTGGGGTAGTTTTGGATAGCTTTTAAGTGTATTAGACTCACCTACAACTTGGATTAAGAAGGATACATGTACACAAAATGGATTAAGTAAACCATGTTGGAGTTAGGTGGGTTGGATGAAGTTTTGAGGGACTTAAATGGTGTATTGACTGCCATTATTCATGCACCACTTCCATAGGGTCTTCATGGCACCCATAGGAACTCTAAACCTCCATAAAACAAGCCTTTAACAGCCCCAAAAACTACTCCTCATCCATTCATCCGAAAATTTGTCTTCTCCTTAAGTGTTGTGAGTTGGTGAGGGTTCTTCTACTTGTTCCAGGAGAATTGGTCGATCCTCAAGCATCCTAGACATTCATCCATTGATAGGTAAGTGTTCTAATCCTATCCCTTGTTCCTACTTCGAATTTCAAGCCCCAAATCTAAGGAACTCTTTCAATCTCTTCAAAATAGAATTCGTTCGGTAGATCTTGGAAGAAGGAACTGTGTTGGTCGACTTTGGAGCAAACAAGAAGGGGGATTTCGATCCAAATCTCACCAAGGTTAAGTTAATATTGTGCATTTCAAGTTTTAGGGGCTTTGGTGGAGGATCCATCAAGTTCTTACTCGAAATCCAATCCTTGCCAAATCTGTGTATTAGGGTTTCATCCGTACAGTTTATTTTGTTCATCTTTGTTCGTCTGGATCCGTTCATTTTTGGCAAAACTTTTCTAAATGAAATATGTTCCTAACACCGTGAAGATGATCTCTGTAAATTTTCATAATTTTTGGACATGATTTAGGTGTCGAAAAAGCATCTGGTATTTTCTGAGTTTGTGTTGACAGTTTTCGTTTCATAGAAGCAGTCAGTGTTGTTGTTCGTATTACCCCTCTCTACGGTCGTTTTTAATGGTCGACTTCTTCATGACAAATGTTCATCTATGTGTCTAGTTTATCCCCGTAAACTTTCAGAATTGTTGGATCACTTTTAGAATTGTTATGGATTTTTAAAGAAACTGTGGTCGAGTGCACAGTGATTTCTGTGTCTTTTGAAGAGGTGTTTTCTGAAATGATTTTTTTTGGGCTATTTAAAGTCCGAAATTGGCAAAGCCTATTTCTAAGGAAAATGCTTATTTAGGTGTTTCCTAGTCTCTGTAAACTTTTCAGAAATTTTTAAAATGATTTACTACATTTCCTGGTACGAACTTGAAAACTGCCACAGTGGAACTTTTACCGGTAAACTTGGTTTCGTGTGTTTTGATGATTAGTGAGTCAATTGCTACTCATTTATGGACATTATGAATTCTTGAAATGTAATGATGTGTTGTAATGATTAAAATGTGAATTTTGAAACTTTTTGACTTTTGATCGAGTTAGATGCCCAACTTTGGAGGGTAAGTGCACTTGGCGTGAGCTCGTTGGGCCGCCCCCTCTTTTTGGTGGCCAAAACGGCGCCAAGTAAATTATGTTGAGTGTTAGTATGAGTCTATACTCCTAGATGTATCCGTATGGGTTATCTAGGGCTCCGGAGTGTGTCTGTATAGGGTCCGCTACTTTCACTTGCCTTGCGGGTTCGATTCCCCAAGGTTTATGTTTTTCCTGCGGGTTCGATTCCCCAGGATATTGTTGACTCCTATGGGTTCGATTCCCTAGGATGTATATTGAGTTCTTGCGGGTTCGATTCCCCAAGGACGAGGTGTCCTCGATCATAATGAACAATGGTAAACGAAGGTATTTAAGTTCTGGAAACAATGAAGTCCTCGATGATATGGAACAATGGTAAAAGAATGTGTTTCAGCTCTTGCGGGTTTGATTCCCCAAGAATGGTTGTTCTTGATCAAAAATGAATAATGATATATTATTAGTATGGTAAAGTGTAAGAATCTTCCGGAATTATTTTTACTCGACCTTCCTTTTTAAATTACAAATTCTATCTTTAAATCTCTCTTCTAAAAACTTTAAAATTTGTTATGCTATACATTAACTTACTCAGTACCGTTGTACTGATAGATACGTTGTCTCTATTTTTTTTCAGATGTTGAAGATTAGCGCATCGCATTTACATTTGGGATGGGAATTTCCGAAGACTTGTCGCACTTGTTTTTAAATTATTTTACGAATTCCGAACTCATGTTTGGCCGTGTTTGGCCCTTAGCTTCCGCACTGTTTTAAATTATGTATATTTGACTTAACTCTGATTTAAACCTTCGGGCACTTATTGAATGGTTTTTAAATTATTTTTAAGTATTGGTACAACTTAGCCTTAGCATCTTCTCAAGTGAGCTCGAAATGGTTCGCGTCTTGCTTGGGGAGGTGTGGCGGTAATGCCCTGGCCTGGGTGATCAAATCCGGGGTGTTACAAAGTGGTATCAGAGCGGAATTAAATAACTATCGCAACCGAAATAATTCCGAGAGAGCGGAATTAAATATTTTCGGACGATAGCAACTCGAAGAGAGTTATCGGATTATCCAACGATCTCGGATAATTCCATATTATGATTTTTAGAATTTAAAATCATAATAATTATATTAAAAAAAAGGAAAGGGAAAACGCAGCAGGTGGCCGCGCGGTGGCGACGCGGTGCGCGCCACCCGCGCGCCGGCAGCTGCTGGACTGCGTTCTCACGCGTTTTTCACCCCATTTTCCGAGGAGGGCGATTCCAACCGATTGGAATCCATTCCTAAGACATTCATGCACGCATTGGGGTAGTTTTGGATAGCTTTTAAGTGTATTAGACTCACCTACAACTTGGATTAAGAAGGATACATGTACACAAAATGGATTAAGTAAACCATGTTGGAGTTAGGTGGGTTGGATGAAGTTTTGAGGGACTTAAATGGTGTATTGACTGCCATTATTCATGCACCACTTCCCTAGGGTCTTCATGGCACCCATAGGAACTCTAAACCTCCATAAAACAAGCCTTTAACAGCCCCAAAAACTACTCCTCATCCATTCATCCGAAAATTTGTCTTCTCCTTAAGTGTTGTGAGTTGGTGAGGGTTCTTCTACTTGTTCCAGGAGAATTGGTCGATCCTCAAGCATCCTAGACATTCATCCATTGATAGGTAAGTGTTCTAATCCTATCCCTTGTCCCTACTTCGAATTTCAAGCCCCAAATCTAAGGAACTCTTTCAATCTCTTCAAAATAGAATTCGTTCGGTAGATCTTGGAAGAAGGAACTGTGTTGGTCGACTTTGGAGCAAACAAGAAGGGGGATTTCGATCCAAATCTCACCAAGGGTAAGTTAATATTGTGCATTTCAAGTTTTAGGGGCTTTGGTGGAGGATCCATCAAGTTCTTACTCGAAATCCAATCCTTGCCAAATCTGTGTATTAGGGTTTCATCCGTACAGTTTATTTTGTTCATCTTTGTTCGTCTGGATCCGTTCATTTTTGGCAAAACTTTTCTAAATGAAATATGTTCCTAACACCTTGAAGATGATCTCTGTAAATTTTCATAATTTTTGGATTTAAATTCTCGACGTCGATTTCTCGGGTATTACAGTCTACCCCCCTTAGAAATCAACTTCGTCCTCGAAGTTGGGTCGCACTCGGAAAGCAACACCAACATAAGTAGTTTTACACGCATAGAATTATTGAGGCTCGAAAATCAAATTCTTACCTCAACGCGTGACATCTCTGTGGGGTATCACATCCTCTCCCCTCTTAGGACCGCAGTTATGCCCCCATAACTGCCTATGAATTTTCTTGCTGGTTGCGATTCTGTTGTGGTCTCTGTCCTTGATTATTGGGATGATTTGGCCCAGTCGGCCGATTCTCGTGTGGAGGGTTCACCAGATCCAACCTCTTCTCGATCATCTCCTCGCGAACATTGCATTCTCTAATCATGTGGTCTTCCCCACCACACCTATAACAAGTTCCACGCTTAGGGCACTCGCGCACCAGATGCGCTTTGTGGCACTGCGGACATCGTGGTATGGATGTACCACGGGTGTCATTTCTTCTGTCGTTCAAACCTCTGTCCACATTCTCCTTAGGTCCATCGAACCTAGTTTGACCATTGTCCTTCCTCAATTTGTTATTATTGTTGCTTCGATTCTTTTTCTCAAATCCTTGCGAGCCCTTGGTCGACTCACCATTGTCCTTACGTTTCAGCTGCTGGACACGAGCAATTGCTACAGCTCGGTCATACACTGTCTGAAGTGAAGTGTATTGCCTTCCAACCAGTATCTCCCTGATACTGAGGTTCAACCCCATTTCGAATTTCTGAGCCTTGTCAGAATCAGTCGGCACAAGTCTCGGAGCAAAGCGAACTAGCTCCTTGAACTTGGTGTAGTATTCTTGCACCGTTTTTCCTCCTTGTCTTAAGTTAATAAATTCTTCATACTTTGCAGCCTTGGTGCTCAGTGGATAAAACCTCTCTCTCAATGCTTCCTCAAATTCTTCCCATGTATAAACCTTCTAAACCTCGGCCAAATCTCCTTGGAGATGTTGCCACCACTCGTTTGCCTCTCCATCCAGATAATAGGTCGCTACTCGAACCTTCTCGTTCTCGGGGCATTTGACGGCAGTAAGAAGCTTGTCAAAAGTTCGGATCCAATTCTCCAACTTGGTTGGGTCCTCTTGGCCGTCATAATGAGGTGGTTTGTAGGGGTTCACCAATGCTAGGTAGTTGCCTCGGGCTACCGGCGGTGGTACACCCGCTTGTGCACGTTGCACCTCGGCATTTCCTAGTGCTACGAGAATTTCCTCAATATTCCTTAGACGCTCATCCATATTATTGGGAACATGAGGCACTCGCCCTCCTATGTTTTGAGGAATGTCATTGTCGTTAGGTGCGTTAGCACCACCGTTGTTTGGGACTACCCTCCTTGGCCTTCCCCTAGTTGCCATTTTCTGTT
This sequence comes from Hygrophila difformis, assembly GCA_030278955.1. NCBI lineage: Eukaryota > Viridiplantae > Streptophyta > Magnoliopsida > Lamiales > Acanthaceae > Hygrophila > Hygrophila difformis. The sequence continues at coordinate 41,586,605 of JAOANR010000007.1, read as the reverse complement.
ATTCAAGCACGCGAAGATGAGTTTCTAGTCTAAGGCACGCTAACAGTCAGGAAGATCTAATAATAGGAAGGGTAAGAGGAGAGAATAGATATGTGCAAACTAAGCACCCTTGATCAAGTTCTAAGGTTAAAACAAGGTTAGATTGAAGTTAGTGGCTCTAAGGCAAGGTCAATCGACATACCAACTAAGAACATTATCAAATACACGCGAGTTGCATATATATACTTTGGAGCATTTAAAAAAAAATGATGGATGTATGCAAATGCATCCCCCCCCCCCCAAAAAAAAATTTAAGCATTTTTCAAGACTTGTCGGAACAATTGTTATATAATTCCCATGGGTTTAAAATAAAATTCATTTCCATGGAAATAATATTTGAAATGCTTAAAAGTAATATTGAATATTTTGGGCCTCTATAGTGGGCCGAAAAATAATAGCTTTAAAAAAAATTCCGGGCTCTGATACCACTTTGTAACACCCCGGATTTGATCACCCAGGCCAGGGCATTACCGCCACACCTTCCCAAGCAAGACGCGAACCATTTCGAGCTCACTTGAGAAGATGCTAAGGCTAAGTTGTACCAATACTTAAAAATAATTTAAAAACCATTCAACAAGTGCCCGAAGGTTTAAATCAGAGTTAAGTCTAACATACATAATTTAAAACAGTGCGGAAGCTAAGGGCCAAACACAGCCAAACATGAGTTTGGGATTCGTAAAAGAATTTTAAAAAAAACAAGTGCGACAAGTCTTCGGAAAATTCCCATCCCAAGTGTAAATGCCATGTGCTAATCTTCAACATCTGAAAAAAATAAAGACAACGTATCTATCAGTACAACGGTACTGAGTAAGTTAATGTATAGCATAACAAAATTTTAAAGTTTTTAGAAGAGAGATTTAAAGATAGAATTTGTAATTTAAAAAGGAAGGATCGAGTAAAAATAATTCCGGAAGATTTTTACACTTTACCATATGAATAATATATCATTATTCATTTTTTTATCGAGAGCAACCATTCTTGGGGAATCAAACCCGCAAGAGCTCAAACACATTCTTTTACCATTGTTTCCATATGATCGAGGATATCATTGTTTCCAGAACTCAAATACCTTCGTTTACCATTGTTCATTATGATCGAGGACACCTCGTCCTTGGGGAATCGAACCCGCAAGAACTCAATATACATCCTAGGGAATCGAACCCATAGGAGTCAACAATATCCTGGGGAATCGAACCCGCAGGAAAAACATTCACCTTGGGGAATCGAACCCGCAAGGCAAGTGAAAGCAGCGAACCCTATACAGACACACTCCGGAGCCCTAGGTAACCCATACGGATACACCTAGGAGTATAGACTCATACAATCACGCAACATAAGTTCCTTGAGCTCGTTGGGCCGCCCCCTCTTTTTGGTGGCCAAAACGGCGCCAAGGAAATTATGTTGCGTGATTGTATGAGTCTATACTCCTAGGTGTATCCGTATGGGTTACCTAGGGCTCCGGAGTGTGTCTGTATAGGGTCCGCTGCTTTCACTTGCCTTGCGGGTTCGATTCCCCAAGGTGAATGTTTTTCCTGCGGGTTCGATTCCCCAGGATATTGTTGACTCCTATGGGTTCGATTCCCTAGGATGTATATTGAGTTCTTGCGGGTTCGATTCCCCAAGGACGAGGTGTCCTCGATCATAATGAACAATGGTAAACGAAGGTATTTGAGTTCTGGAAACAATGATATCCTCGATCATATGGAAACAATGGTAAAAGAATGTGTTTGAGCTCTTGCGGGTTTGATTCCCCAAGAATGGTTGCTCTCGATAAAAAAATGAATAATGATATATTATTCGTATGGTAAAGTGTAAAAATCTTCCGGAATTATTTTTACTCGATCCTTCCTTTTTAAATTACAAATTCTATCTTTAAATCTCTCTTCTAAAAACTTTAAAATTTTGTTATGCTATACATTAACTTACTCAGTACCGTTGTACTGATAGATACGTTATCTCTATTTTTTTCAGATGTTGAAGATTAGCACATGGCATTTACACTTGGGATGGGAATTTTCCGAAGACTTGTCGCACTTGTTTTTTTTAAAATTCTTTTACGAATCCCAAACTCATGTTTGGCCGTGTTTGGCCCTTAGCTTCCGCACTGTTTTAAATTATGTATGTTAGACTTAACTCTGATTTAAACCTTCGGGCACTTGTTGAATGGTTTTTAAATTATTTTTAAGTATTGGTACAACATAGCCTTAGCATCTTCTCAAGTGAGCTCGAAATGGTTCGCGTCTTGCTTGGGAAGGTGTGGCGGTAATGCCCTGGCCTGGGTGATCAAATCCGGGGTGTTACAGTCCCGCCTCTCATAAATGGTGGGTTGAGCTGAACAAATATAGACCCATTTGTAAGGGGAACATGCCAAGCCCGCCTAAACCCATCCTCTGCTTAGGCTAGCCCGCGGTGGGTGCAGGCCAGCTTGTGGGCCAAGCCATTTTTTTATTTTTTATTTTATAAGTTTGTTATGAAAACTTAAATAACATAATGTATTGTATAAACTTTTATTGGTTAGATAGATGTTATTTGAAATCATATAATGTTAATTTGATCATTTATAATTTAATATTTTTTTGTAAAATAATAAAATTGACCTGATGTTAACTAAATTAAATTAAACAATTCTAATGCTCATTACATATGTCATGGGCTACTTAATATTACTTTTATACTAACTAGATTTTTTCGCCCCCTACGTACGGGTGTTAAACTAATATGACGATATAAAATAAGAATATAGTATTTTTTTTTAATTACATGATATTCAAAATCTTTTGCTTAAATAGTGGTTGAAATGCATGCAACGAAAAATTAAAAGAAAAATAAAAGAGATAATAAGATGAATGAAGGAAATTCAAACCCATGTGGAAATAATATAACATAAATTATTTTTACTGTTAAAAATTATATATATATGTAGTTTTCTTTCATATCTAAAATGATGAGAGCAAGTGAAAAATAAATACCCCTTAACTATTCAAAATTAGAAAAAATTATTCCATTCGTCCAACTAATTCTGTCTCACTTTCCTTTTAGGTCTGTCCCACTACAATTGTCACATTTCACCTTTTAAAACTTACTCCATAAACATCAACTAAAACATTGCATCAGCTAATTACTCCACTTTATCACAATAACCTATTATACCTAAAATACCGTGTCCAAAAATTTTGGACAGTGTTACCGGAAATGATTGAGTATATTTGTAACACCCCGGATTTGGTAACCCAGGCCGGGATGCCACCGCCGCACCTCCCTAGCAAGACACGGTTTCTCCGAGCTCACTAAAGAGATGCAAGGCTATGGTTTTTCAGAATTTAAATATTCAAGTAGCCCATTCGTAAATAATTTAAAATAATACATCAGAGTTGCAGCGGAAATATAAGTTGTGCAGCGGAAATAAAGTATAAGGGCCGACATGGCCAAAACACGGGTTAAACATTCCCGTTCATGCAAGTCGTAATTAAATGCAGGGATTTAAAATAAAGATTTCCCCTAATGTTCCCATGTATGCACATGACGATGCATATTCTTCGTACTCTGTAAGAAAAAGGAGATATATGGTTTGGGTCAGCAAAAACGCGCTGAGTAAGTTAACACATAGCATGGGTTAGGGGTTTCAAAGCCTTTAATTATATTTAATAAAAAGATGTTTGTAGGTAAAACGCAATTTAAGTTTAACATCCAATAATAAATAGATGGCATGATTTAAAGTAAAGATTTTCACGTGATCATGATTCAACCTTCATCGTAAAATGATTTGCACGGCATAGTTATGATAAGACTTTTTGTCATGCATAAAAACGTTTTATTTTAAAAAAATGCGATTATAATTGCATACTTAAAATAAACAATTAATTTCATAGTTAAAACTTAAGCATGGGCAATTATTTAACACATGATTTAAAAACACGAATAATGCCGTAAGTAAATAAATAAAGATTTGAGCTTTTAAAAATTCTCCCCGATACGTCACCATCTCAACAATATTTGATTTAGCCGGCAATCCGGCGGCCGCAGCCAAATTTCATAAAATCTGAGCTTTTTAATATATTTCCCGTTACGCCATCATTTCAACAATATATTTGATAGCCGGTGATCCGGCGGCCGCAGCCAATAGTAACAGATAGCCGGTGATCCGGCGGCCGCAGCCAATAGTAACAGATAGCCGGTGATCCGGCGGCCGCAGCCAATAGTAACAGATAGCCGGTGATCCGGCGGCCGCAGCCAATAGTAACAGTTAGCCGGTGATCCGGCGGCCTCAGCCAATTTCATAAGTAACATGTCATTTTAGCCGGTGATCCGGCGGCCGCAGCCGATACGCCATACCCAGTACCACTCCGTCGAGCCTCGAGTAACCCATACGGATACACTCGAGAGGGTAGGCAGTTGGTCTCTTGTGACCAAATACGCCATATCCAGTACCGCTCCGTCGAGCCTCGAGTAACCCATACGGATACACCCGAGAGGATAGGCCCAAAAATATAAGATGCCGTTTTGGCGATCTTTCGCGCGTAATATCATTGCCGTTTTGGCACAAAATGCACAATTAGGAGGGCACCCTGCAGAGCACTCACCCCCTGATTTTATGTAACCGATATTGTTTCAACTTTAGTGTAACGGGATTTTCAAAAATATAGCTTTATCGTATCACAAGATTTCGATCGTTGTTTGAAAATTTCAAAATTTCACAAGTTAAAACCGATCGATGTCACAGTTTACGCCTTTTCAGTTTAAAAATCCATTTCTTAGGCGATTGATCTGAAATTTTCACAGTAGCTCAAAAACATCCCAATGAACAACTTTCATGTTTTGAGTTTTTCGGAAAAATGATAGGAAGCATGTCAAAAATCAAGTTTTCTACTCAAATAGTATGCTGTTAGGATTCAGGTTTGACAACTTTCAAAGATTTGACTTTTTATCATATCAAATGATCTCCAAAAATTCTGAAATTTCATATGCATATACTAGACATGATTATATGCAACTTTTGTTTAGAACTCAAAGATTGGATCGGACTAGAAATGATAGAAATATGCTCATCAAGTTCGGTTAAGAAAACTGTCAACCTTTGAAAATTCTTTAAAACGCAGAATATGTCCGACTCGATTTGGGGTATCAAAACTTGATGAAAATGCATGAAATTTTACAGAGGTATTCAAGACTCATAGATCTACAACTTTCATGTTCAACACCAATCCTAGATCGGCTTAGATCCAAGGTCAAAATGGCTAACAAGATTGAGAATGAAATCTGTCCAAAGTTCTAAGATCCAGATTTAATACTCTTCGGTTTTGGGTTGATTTCAGGTTTCAAAACATCATGAAAAATTATGAAATTTTTACAGTAGCTAGATTAATGTCTTAGGAACACTTTTCATGTTTTGAGTTTTATTGTTTGAGCAGCTTTAGAGGTTCGAAAAATTCATACGAAAACGCTGCGTTGAGGGTTTCTCTTGTTGACAGATTTTTATAAATTTTCTTGAGTTGAATCTCTATGTTTGGTTGTATTTTAAGTCACCCAAAACCATAGTAAGGTTAACTTACAGTGGGGATGATGTTTAGGAGGTCACGGGGTCGTCCGGAATCCACGGGATGTCACGAACGAATCTCCTCCACCCGATTTATTCTTCCAACAATCCAAAGCTTGCAATCCTTGATCTACATACTTCCTTGGTCGGATTTGGTTGCCGGAAAGTCGCCGGAAGTTCGCCGGAAAGTCGCCGGAAGGTAAAGCTTTGTGTTTTTGATTTTGGGAGAGTTTTTGGGATGAAGAAAGGGTGTGGATGGCTGATAAATGGGTGTTTGGGGATGTATTTTGGGCACAAAAAGGGACAAAATCCGACAATAGCATGTGCTGCTACAGTAGTGCTACAGTAGTGCTACAGTAGTGCTACAGTAGTGTTTAATTATTTTTTTTTTTTTTTTTTTTTTTTTAATATTAAGATTCCTTCTCTACAAAAATAAAAATCATAATGTGGGAATTATCCGTGATTGTTGGGACAATTCGATAAACTCGTTTCGAGTTGTTATCTTCCGATAAATAATAAATTCCGCTCTCTCGGAATTATTTCGGTTTTAATAATTTAAATCCAATTCTTTATTTTTGGATTTAAATTTTCGATGGCGATTTCTCGGGTATTACACCAATAATGTCTCTTACCTTATTCTCATAAGAAAGGGTCATCCATTAATGGGAATGCATATTTTTTTAATTATTATTATTATGTTAAGTTTTCAAAAGTCTTAATGTAATTGCCTATTAGAAAAAAAAAACTTATCCACTAACTAACAATCCCATTACCCAATCTTGACAATGGTAACAATAATAATAATTATAATATTATAATAAATAATAATAATAACAATATATACCAAAATAAGCTAGCATATAATTAAAAGTGATCTTGTAAGTCATACATAGCTCCAAAAAGGAATATATTCTTTATTTGAAAATGACAAGATATGATTAATATTCCACCCTACAATTTCAAACCATAGTCAAATTATTCCCAATTATATTATGGCATTCTAGAATAATTCCATAATAAAAATATGGGTAGAATCATTAATTAAGAATATATAGAAAATAGATAATTTTCATTATAATTTAAACATGTAAATATATACATGTATATACATGTGTACATGTTTGGAAAGATCATTTCAAGACCAAGGTATATATGTGTATATAAACTTGTATATGGATTTAAAATATTCTATGAACCATATACTTATTACACTTGATATTGAAATCCATATATTTATTTGAAAAGACAAATATATATATAATTTTTCAAAGTATGTTTTTTTTTAGAAAATAATATACTAATCTTTAAGCAAATATTTGAACATATAAATATATATAGATTTGATTAAAAATCTACTTAGTGAATTAATCAAAAATATATATTCATATATATATTTCGGGCAATTTCTATGGTATTACAATCTACCCTCCTTAAAAATCAACTTCGTCCCCGAAGTTGCGCGACTTATTGACCGATTGATTGATTGCGATTGTATCATTAAATTTCTTCCGACTTCACGGGTTCTTGGAATTAAAATTCTTTTCCTTCTTGAATTTAATTCAAATTATCTTGACTCAATTCATGGAATGTCTTCGGGCTTCCTTTCCCTCTTTTATTCCATTTTGAATTTGAACCTATCGGCGTTTTATTTCCGAGCAATAATTTATTGTGATAAATTATTTTCTTCTTCTCGGAGATATTCCGACATTGATCGGAATAAATTTTATTCCTTTGGACGTTGATAAAAATCTGGGGTATTACAATATTTTGCATTATTAAGGTTCTAAAAAAATATTAGTTTTACTCCCTAATATGTTGTACGTTTTCACTATTATCCCTAAAGTATTTTTAAAAAAATATTATTTATACATTTTTGTTATCTTTTCATCATTTAAAACTCATATTTTATTATGTAATGTATTTTAAATTTTTGTTGTGATTAATTTTTATGGACTAATCCATAAATTTATAAAATAAATATTTATAATTACGTTTTGATTATCTGTTAATTTTTAAATATTATTTTTGTCCATAATATCTTCTCAATTTTTTCTTTTCTATATTGATTATGAAAACAATTTGGTAGTTAATATTTTCATTTAATTTAATTAAATTTTTATTATTTTTTAATTCATTATTATTATAAGCCTTAAAATCGAATTTATAGTTTTTTGGGGCATGTTTGGCATGGTGTATAGTATTAAGGTGTATTGTATTATTTAATGCAGATGTATTGTACTATGATGTATTGTATTAAATTAATGTTATACAGTTTGGGGGCACAGTGTATTATAATTATACAGCGTTTGATGCTAATATAATGTATTGTACTTGTAATATTTTTATGGTATTCTTGAATGGTTTAAATTATTTAAATATTGCAATGTTTATATTTTTGAATATTTATGATTCATAGAAAATATATTATTTCAAAATTTAAAATTAATCTAAGAAGGATGAATTAAATTTAATAAGGACAAAAGAGTCTGCACAGGCCAAAAAGTATTCAGGATTTATTATATAGATTTGATGTTATTTTTCAAAAATAATATTTTATAAAATTAAAACAAGTCATTTTATATTCTTTTTAAACATATCTTTTATTTGAAATTAGATAATATAATTAATTTTGGATAAATAATAATATTACATAATTTAAAATTAAATTAATTAATTAATTAAAATAGTAGCGGGCTAGCTCGTCTGGCCTGCAACCCGCCAGGCGCCAGTGGGTTGGGCTAAGGCGGACTGGCTGTTTAGGCACGCTTCCAAACGGGCTATAATTATCTCGGTCTTGCCCAACCCATTGGCGTCTGGCGGGTTGCAGGCCAGGCGAGCTAGCCCGCTATTTTATAAATTAATTAATTAATTTAATTTTTTAAGAGCCTAAACAGCCAGTCTGCCTAAGCCCGCCCCGACTATGGGCTGGCCCATGTCACTCCGCTGGCCCGTCTTTATAACTCTACAAGCCTATTCACATCCAGGAGGCTTGTGGGAAGAGCGGGTGGAATGTTGGTATTACTTACAGGTGATGGCTAGCTCGTATCAATGTTGGGTGGTGGATGTGCGTGATAGGTTTATTACGATGGAGGTGACGACTAGATTGAATAAATGGTATTTAATGGCCATGTATCGGGATCCTAATTACCAAAGGTACGGACTTAATTGGGACTCGGGAGGGCCTTAAAATTGTTAGTAGACACTATCCAGGGCCGTGGTTGGCTGTGGGCACCTCAAATTAAAAAAAAAAAAAAAAAAAAAAAAACAAGAAAAGAAAATTAATTACTTTTTCTAATTTAATTTTTCACCATTTTTTTTTCTACACATAAGATTTAAAAAACAAATAGATTCCGGCCCTACCGGTCGAAAAACCTGAGTCCGCCACTGGCTGCCGGTGACTGGAAAGAGGTGAAGCTAGAAGAAGAGGTTATGGGAGTTTTGTTCCTCCCTGGTAGGGCTAATGAGTTCTGTGAAGGGGTGAAGATCACTGTGGCCTGTCAGTAATTTGCAGTGACTTTTCTGCCCGCCGCTTTACGGAAGTTAGTTTTTTACCCGAAAAGACCGAAAACCTTTGGCCCGGATGCTTGGCCCGGACCGGCCAAGCGTACATACCCGGGCCAAGTGTAATCCAGGTTTATCCAAATTGTTCTTGATTAGAGGTGCTTGACCCGGAACGATTAAGGTTGGCCCAGCGGGCCAAGCTGTAGAAGGTCCGGGCCAAGTGCTTGGCCAGTGCCATTTTGCTTGGTCGGTGGAGTTGTTGCTTGGCCCGCGCCTTAATCTATCCGGGCCAAGCCTCGGGAAGGCCGAAAGCTAGTCAATTGTCATTACGTGCAGCATTTATTCCCGTCCTGTGAGTGCATGGAATATATTCGGTTATTCTCCCTACCACCCCCACCACCCACATTCATTGTTCCACACTTCCACTCCACCATTTTCGTTCAAATTTGTTATAGATCTAGATCTTCTCTCCTCACTGCCACCAAGGAGATACTCTTACTGTGCTATACTACCATTCTCACTGCCACCATTTTCGCCGTCCGACGTGAAGGAAAGCTTCCTTTGTTGTTCGGTTTGGTAGAAAAATTTTCTCGACGGAATTAGTTTTGTTGGATTATAAATTTTTTGTCGCACATTTGCTTCCAATTGATTAATCTCGTGTTATTATTTCAGATCCGACGTGTAGGGTTAGGGAAAGTTTGATTTTGGTTGAAGATCCGAGTGACTAAATTATCTATTGTAAGTTTTTTTTTTTGATTAATTGTTTATTTGAATCTGTGGCATTTTCCGTTTCCATTAAAGAGATACCCTAAACTAATTTTCGCGTGAAGTAAAGAATTTCTGTTTAAAATACTAAAACGATAACTCGAGGGTTTTATGCTATAATATTGATAAATGTAATTATTTATGCGATTTTGTTCATGTAAAGTGAGTGGACCAAGCACTGTCGAGCAACCAGTGTTTGGTTCTGCATCATGGCGCTTGGCCCGGATTCCCATCATGGCCGGGCCAAGCGGGAAATGTGCTGTAGGGTTCAGGGTTCAGGGTTCAGGGTTGTAAGTTGTTGCGTTGGGTTCAGGGTAGGATTCATGGGACCAGGGATTAGGACCGGGCCAAGCTCAAGCTCCCGGGCCAAGCTCCCCGGCCAAGCTGTTTTTTATTTATATTTGTTGCTTTGGGTGAAATGTTTAATTTTTGTTTTGAAATGTGTTTTGTGCAGTTGCAATATTTCGTGAAAGTAATGTCCTCGTGGCTGTTTGGTCCGGGCGGGTTGTTTGGAGAGGACGTGAACACTGGAAATGACATTGAGCACAATAATAATCGTAAGTATTTATACATTAAACACTGGAAAGTAATTTCATTCATTGGATGCATGTTAGTTAGATATGTTAGACTTATTCTTTAAGTTGTTAATGGTCATGGTTAATTTGTTCATTTTTTGTGGAATTTGGCTATCCAATCTTATGGTGTTGTTGACTATGTGTATGAGATTTAATAAGGCTTTATTACTTGTATTACTATTATTATTATTATTATTATTATTATTATTATTATTATTATTATTATTATTATTATTTAAGTATAAAATACAAAGAATGCCGTGGAAACATAAAAAATTAAATTAATATTTAAATCATTATATGTGACAATTTAATTTAAAGTAATAACAATGAATTTAAAGTAATAATCATATTTACTTTATTATTTTATTTTATGTGATAATTTTTATTTCATTATTGGTATTTAATTATATTAATTATTTTATTTAAATTTATTTATTTTCGTTTGTATTTTTATGACTATTTTATTTTTCTTAATTTTATCTCATTTAAAAATTGCTCAAACAAAGATTATAGTTATCCAACTAGAAAAAATAGTTTATACTTGCAAAAAACATATATGCCCACAAAGCAAAAAATTTAAAAATTGGTATTAGAACATAAATTTAATTTTTGGTCTATGACTAATAGAGAATTAAAATAAAATCAAAATCTAATTAAACCACAATAAAATATTAACAACGAAAAATTATTTTTTTTTAAAAGAATGAAAAGATAACAAAAAAATTATTATTACTTGTATTATTATTATTATTATTATTATTATTATTATTATTTAAGTATAAAATCCAACGAATGCCGTGGAAACATTAAAAAATTAAAGTAATATTTAAATCATTATACGTGACAATTTAATTTAAAGTAATAAAAATTAATTTAAAATAATAATCATATTTACTTTATTAATTTATTTAAAGTAATAAAAATTAATTTAAAGCAATAATCATATTAAAGTAATAAAAAATTACTATTTATTTTATTTTTCTTAATTTTATCTCATTTAAAAATTGCGCAAACAAAGATTATAGTTATCCAACTAGAAAAAATAGTTTATACTTGCAAAAAACATATATTCCCACAAAGCCATACCCCTAAAAAAATTTAAAAATTGGTATTAGAGCATAAATTTAATTTTTGGTCTATGACTAATAGAGAATTAAAATAAAATCAAAATCTAATTAAACCACAATAAAATATTAACAACGAAAAATTATTATTTTTTAAAAGAATGAAAAGATAACAAAAAAAAGAACAAATAATATTTTTTGAAAACTTTAGGGGTAATAGTTAACATGTATAAAATAATATAAGTAAAATGAGATTATATGTGGACAATCCTAGATAATTCAGGGGTATCTAATGTATGGTTGTGTTCTTTGAAAAAGGAAGGAACGAACCAGCAAATTATACTCGTGCAGCCCCGTATCCGGATGGTGGTGTTCGGGCGGGGAATTGGACGGAACGCATATTCGGTCTCCCACCGGCGCACAATCCGTTTTTGTCATCGAATGCTGGTGCTACTAGCAGTGGCAATGCACCAGAACAACAGAATTACTACGGAGCAAGCAATCCTGGACATTATCCTGGATTGCCGGGCGGGGTGCCGGAGCAGGAGCAGGAGCGCGAGACCAATGCAAACATTGCGGTCGAGGAAGGGGAGGTGGGCGGGCAGGATAGCAATGTGGAGGAGGATCCGAGTGATGAGAGTGAGGAAGAAGAATGGCAGGATGAATGGGGGGAGTCAGACGCGGACGTAGACTACGAAGAGTTGGTGGGGCATCGATACATTCTCTCTTATTTTAAGGCCTTTTGGAGAATTGTACGAAGCGGAGGTTCTATCGAGGGGTTAGAGCCCAGCGACAATCCGGAAATGCGGGCGCCGACAGTAGGGTTCAATGTACCTGAGATGAGCTAGGGGAATTGGAATTTGCCCCGCCCGGACTTTGGTCTGCCTGAAGAGTTTGTGGACCCGTACGTGGACGAAACAGTGGATAGAGCACTGGCGACCGGATCCGTTTTCGCGACAAAGGGACGGTTGTAGGAGAAACTAGTGGAGTACTTGGTTGGAGAGAGGTGCGGGTATGTCACGTGCAAGTCTGACAAGAAGGGTACTGGGTACGATGTTCCGCCGCGGAATGCGAATTCCAGATGCGTGCCCGAGGCACCGCATCGATATGGACTGTCTATAGATTGATACCTCACAGTTGCGTGGTGGACCCGGACAACATTCCTGATACGCGACTTCCGGTGAGGCATTTGGGGGCATATTATGCCAATGAGGTTGCGATTGGGGCGGAAACGATGGGCCCCGAAGGGCTACAGGCCCGATTGCTGCGGGACGGCGTTAGAATCTCCGTGGATATGGCGAGGAAGATTCGGCACCATGCCATTTCACATATATTCGGTGGGCAGGACGTCTCGTTCAAGATGATTCCGTCATACCTGTATATGCTGCGGCAGCAAAACCCTGGGACCGTGACCGAGTATGTAGTCGACTCTGACAACAAATTCTTGTATTGTTTCTTTGCGCTAAATGCCCCTATCACCGGGTGGAAAGAGATGCGGCCCTTCATTGTCATCGACGGCACGCACCTCAAGGGCAAATATAAGGGGATACTATTCGCGGCGGTGACAAAGGATGGGAATAATCAGATATTCCCGTTGTGTTTCAGTGTTGGACCGAAGGAGTCGACACGGGCGTGGAGATGGTTCCTGACGCAAATGAGGGGTGCGTTTAATCCACACAATAAGGTGTTGATAATATCGGACGGTTCTCCCGCAATAAGAGCTGCAGTGGAACAAGCACTCCCCTCTTTTCCACATGTTTTGTGTTGCGTGCACTTGGGCAAGAATCTGGCGAAGTACGGGAGAAAGGGAGCCGTGGACGCGTTCATGGGAGCGGCATACGAGTACAAGAGGTCCGTGTATGAGCGGCATATGGCCACCCTGAAGGACTTGTATCCGAATGCATACGCGCATTTGATGGATGAAATAAGGCCTGAACAGTTTTCTCGAGTCCACTATCCTGTGCGTCGCTACGACATGATGACGGCGAACATCGTCGAAAGCATGAACAGAGTCTTGTTGTGGGCACGCAGGTTACCCGTGTGCTCCATGCTAGAGGTGATTTGTGCGACCATCGGTGATTGGTTTCGAAGAAGGCATCATGCTGCATCTGCTAGCACAGAACGTTTAACGGACTGGGCAGTACGAGAGGTTTTTGATCGTCGGGCGTTGGGTGAGAAGATGAAGATAGAAAATACGCGGCATGAGAATGTGTTCCACGTGAGACACAACAGTAAGTCGTACACAGTGAGCCAGACGGATGAGCCAAAGTGTACTATATATGTTTTCCTGTGTTTAATGCATAATTGCAAGGCAAATGGAGAACTCAGAGTGTCATCCAGAAAAAACTCTCGAGACACCAATTCTGAAACCAGCGGTGGTCTGCGTATGTGTCTGTACCAACATCGCAGCTTGCATAAATCATACGAGGAAGCGTTAATAGTGAGTCATATATGGAACCAGTACGAAAGGATGGAAAACTGCTCATAGTTACATACCTATACTTGCCATCCAAGCAATATAACCTGAATTCATCCAACTATAATTAAGCCGCGGCCTGGTCATACGCATGAATAGGCTGCGAAGACGATGGGCGAGCACTCCATTCCGCTTTGTCTAGAAGGGGACCGGTTCTGGATCCTGGGCGCTCTTCACAAACGTCACAGGATCATCGCTATCGGAATCCTCGCCTTCGTTCTCGGCTACACGAGCTACGCGGGGAATTATATGGTAAATATTTCAATCGATCATGACTTAATAACAACACATTCAGATTAAGTACATTAATTTCAACATACACTGGACTGGTGTGCGTGCAGCATCTGAATCCCCTGTGTCTTCTGCTTGGGTGACTCCGCCGGACGCTTGTGCCGTCCCAGGAACCGTGGCACATGGCTGGCCCACCGCATCCGTCGAGGTCACTAGAAAATAACGTGAATTATTAGAAATTACTGTCGATACACGAAAACGTCTAATACAAGCAATGGTACGGCCCACACGATACAAAAGAGCATTATTTGCCTTACCCGGATCAACACGTGTAGCATCTGAATCGACTTCATACACTGCCCCGTGTGTGGTGTCCGCACGGACCCTCTCCGCGCCCAAAACTATAAGAATCCAAGTACAGGTGTTACTAACAATATTATAATGTACGAAATAAAATGCTCGTTCATAAAATTCATACCTGGGTCCGCGCTCGTACCATCGGGAGGCACTGGGGTGGAGTATCGGGACAGGCTGTCCACGTGCCTGGAAGCATGTGGCTCTGGAATATTCGGGGAGAATCTAAGAAACCAACCGAATAATCTAATTTACAATACACAACTCTAAGTAAAAGCTAACAATACCTCCCATGGTATGCGGAAGCTGCGATCCATGACTGTCCGATGGCGCAGACGGCTCCCGAACATGTGTCACTGGCCCCTCACTGTGTATATCTTGCGAGTCCAAATCCTTCTGCGCTACGTGGGCGTGGGTGGTGGCAAACCGTGCCGTGGATGCCATCCGCTCCTCCTGCTCTGTAGAGCAGCCCGTCGCCGGAGCAGGCCGTACGACCGGGCTCGCACCAGCAGTTGGCTGCGGCACGGTGCGCGAACTATGTGCCTGTGGCTCTGGAATATTCGGGGAGAGTTTAAGAAAACAACCGAATAAACTAATTTACAGTACACAACTCTAAGTAAAAGCTAACAATACCTCCCATGGTATGCGGAAGCTGCGATCCGTGACTGTCCGATGGCGCAGACGGCTCCCGAACATGTGTTGATGGCCCCTCACTGTGTATGTTTTGTGAGTCCGAATCCGTCTGCACTACGTGGGCGTGGGTGGTGGCAAACCGTGCCATGGATGCTCATCCCGCTCTATAGAGCATCCTGTCGCCGGAGCAGGCCGTACGCCCACGCCATCCCCGGCAGCTGGGTGCGCCACGTAGCGCAGCACGGCCCTAATCTCGGACTCCAGCACATCGCGCACCACAGCAGTCTGGCGCTCAATGTCTCTCCGCAACTGAAGCTGTGTCTGCACCAAAATTTCCGCGAATGCAATCACCACCCGCTCTTCGACTACGGCTGCGATCCTTTGCACCAGCTCCTCCATGTCCGGCATAGGATGCTGCGTCGGCTCGGGCGGCATAGTATACGCAGTATGCTGGGACTCGTTCGCTGGCGGGGCAGGTGGCGGCGGTGTGCCAGGGGGAGGCACCTGCTCATCGCCGTCTCCATGTACCCGGGCCGCCGGCTGCCCGGAAGTCCGCATACGTCGGCTCGGCGGAGCATCAGTCTCTCTTCCCGGCCTATATGACTGTGGCTCGGTGCCTGGAGCATCGCCCATCCTGTCGTCCGGCTGCTCCGTGAATTTGCGCTTCCGTCCTTTAGCCCGAAAGTCAACAGGGGCCCGCACCCATCGCAGCCCCGGCGTCGTCGGCACATCCACCCCGATCATGTATGGCTCCAGCAGTTCCTCGTCCGCCGGGGTTAGTCTCTCGAGACACTGGCGCTGCAATACAGAAGACAACCGTATAAGCTACTCTCCGATCGGAACGTGTGCATTCAAATTAAAAGGTATTACCGAACTAACCTTGATGGTATAGAATGTCGTCCACCCCAGACCAGACGTCCGCTTTCTATAAGAATACCGCAACATCCTCGGGCGCTGGAACTCGGGATGGTCAGAAGTGGATTGGCGATAGAACGCGCCGACCTCCGGAATGGCCTCGCACATCCACACCTGTATGAGTACGAGCATAGAATGATTGTTATGCAATGCAGTAATTTATAGTACAACATAGTATGCGTTTATGAAATGATAGATGTTATGCAACGTACCATAAATGAGAGGGAGTGGCCGTATAGGTGGACCCCTTTCCTGTCCGCCTTGCCCTCCACCGGGAAGTCCCAGATGTACTGTCTCAAAACGTGCCAACTCATCAAGCCCCAAGGGAATGCATTCCATGCAGCCCTATCCTCGACCAGGCGCCACATCCATGTCTCAGGAGTCCGACTGTGGCCGTCGTGCCCCAATACCAGATAAAAGGTTGTCATCACCATAGCGACCTTCAGTGTGTCCGCGGGTGATCGCTGGAAAGCCCCATCCACGTAAGCATCTCGGATCTTGTCCATAGATCCGCTCCCAGCATATACTCCTCCAGCCGGGGGCTCCTCATCAGCATACAGCTGGAAGTCAGATGGTCCATAACGGAGCCCCGTCATGAGCGCGTGCTCCTCCCGTCCAAATCGAATAAAATGGCCGCACACGTGAAACCATACGGCATCGTCCTCGCCCCACGGCTCGTCCTCCCGTAGTGGCGGAATGCCACCTCGTAGGACAACAATGCCGCCATGCTCTGTGCACATAAGACACTCTCCGACCACCTGGGCCGCCTGTCGCCCTCAGCTCCTCTGAAAATATAACCGAGGCATGAATCCCACAACTCTGCAATCATACCGGGTGCATCCCGCTCTAACTGCGCCAAAATGATGCCGATAGCTTTATTGTATCGTAGGTAAAAGTTCAGCATCGGGCTCTTGCCCTGGGCTGATGGTCTTCTATAGTAGAAGTCCCCCTGCGATTCACATACAGATGTGTTCTAGTCATATTATTGGATTATATAAGGGGAAATAATAGATGTTATTATTTTAGTATATTTATGAAGATAATATTTTTATTAAAATCTAAAATTAATAAACTCTAACTCAATTAATATATTTAAAATGAGAGATGTTATTATTTTAGTGCATTGAAACCAATTCTACAATTACAATCCTAGAACTTCAACAATATACCATATACGATTCAATCAAATAAGCGACCTAAGTCAGACATCAAATATAATTTCAAAATTCAAGAATCTCCCGTAAAGAATCCAACAAGCACCACTGTATAAATCATGCCAACCAATAATCATTAAATTAATTAGATATATCGATTAGCAACATAAACACAATAATCAAACATATCATTTGGAACTTCAACAACACAATCTCGAGAATCGAACAAATACTCCAGCGGTCGCAACATATAATCCGGACTGAAAACTCAACCAATGCATAATTTCCACAAACCCGAAATAATTCAACAATACAAACTCGACAATCCAACAAATACTTCAACAACACAAACTCGACAGCCATGTAAAAATTCATGCGAGTAATCAATCAACCAATGCGTAATTTCCATAAACTGAAATAATTCTAACAAAACTCATAGTTTGAATAACCGGAAAATTAGCAAAACGGACGAATTACCCGGACTGGGTCATGGCCAGACGGTGCCGGAATTTCCGGCAGAGGTGGCGACGGTGCTGGGGCAGTGGACTCCGACAACTCTTCGAACAACGAATCATAAGTCACCATCTCCATTCCCTCGATTCCGGATCCCACATTCGCATCCTCCATTTCCAAAACTTAAAATTTCAAATAATTCCGAATAAGGGAGACAAGACGACGCCGGAGAAATGGTGGGAAGAGGAAAGGGACGTCGGCGCCGGAAAATGTGTTCGACTTGGCCCGAGTATTTAGCACTTGGCCCGGCACGGCACTGCAAACGACGGCGAAGAAGACGGAGAAGAAGAAGCGGGAAAAGGGAAAGGGAAAGTGGAGAAGAGGGGATCCGTACAGCCCTTATCTGCCTGCTTGGCCCGGCATATTACCCGCTTGGCCCGGGTTTAAAACCCTTGGCCAGGGTATATTAGTGCCCGGGCCAAGCGGTTTTCCGTCTTTCCGGATAAGACGCAACGCTTGCCCCAGGCCTTACCGCGTCGGGCCAAGCATATAATTAATGGTTAATAATTATTTTCCCATTATTATGAATAAATGATTAATAATTATAATTAATAATTATAATAGATTATAATTAATATATTATTATTATAAATATAATTATAATTAATAATTAATAAATAATTATCTTGGATAATTAATAATTAATTAATAATAAATAATTTTTATTATAATTATCATCCTCCCAGTATACTATTATTTCCCATTATAATTATAATTATTATAATTTCTATTCGAGGTATTATTTCTTTTTTCGTTATTATTATTATATTATTATTATTATATTATTATTATGCACACTTATCCTTTTACAAATAATATTATTTAAATTATTATAATTATTACACTTACTATTAATATTAATAATATTTGTATCATTATAAATATAATTGTAATGAAACTGCAATTACTAATATTGCTTGTAAAATTAATGTTCCCCTATAGGGTTACAAAAGTAATTATAATGACGATGAATGCGAGGAATCGGCAATTATCATACTTTGCTCCACCACCACTCCCGACCAGTTGCGCTCCGTCGGAGGCCTTCGGCATCGCTCTGCCTCTGACAAGGAGTATAAAGTGGGAATATTAAGATATTTTTCCTACCATATTCCACCAATCTCTCCTGCACAAGACTTGGAGGAAAGATTGCAGGCGGCAGGTAGTTTCTTAACTGTGGGTTGTTATTATTATTATTATTATTATTATTATTATTATTATTATTATTATTATTATTCAATCTAATGGCTTATATATTCGGGATGCTTAACTGCAGATTAGTGTTTTAAGTCGGCAGTTTCATTTCAGGGGAATAGAAGGTATAGGTAAGAGTGTCACATTCGGAATCACAAGCGCCCCATCATGATGAATGTTTTGATGGTGGCATACCACCAATCTCTCCGGCCAGTTATTTTAAGGCGGAAGAGTTGAACATTGGGCATGCATGAAGCACAATGCTACAAGCACAAGGCTTGAAGCATCAGCTACGTGAGAAGGAGAAAATTCTGCAGTCTTCTGTCGTATACAACTTCAGGTTAACTTTAAAAAGATATTTACATTTAAATCAAAAAAGACATTGTTGTGGTTATTTTATTATTTTTATTACGTTTATTATTGTTATTATTATTGCAACTATTATTCACACTGTTGGCATTCTTATATATCTCAATGTTTAACTGTAGGTCGGTATGTTGAAGGTCACCGTCCCTTTCTGGGAATGCTAGGCATGGGTAAGAATACCACATATAGGAACACTTGCGCCGCAATTATGAATGTTATGTTTGTGACGTTTCAAATTTGCAGATCCCATCAACGACTCAAACAAACGGAGAATGAAAGAGTGAGTATTAAGCCAATCTTTGGAGGGAGGCTGAGAGAGGTTGAACATAGGGAGCATAAATTTGAGCAGGGTCATAAAGAAGCCAATCTTTTTGGAGGGAGGCTGAGAGAGGTTGAACATAGGGAGAAAAATGCAAGTCGGAACATAATGAAGCATGGTGTCCAACCATACAACGAGGTTGATTATCTTTATTATTATTATTATCATTATTATTGTTCTTGTATTATTATTATTATTATTATTATTATTATTATTATTATTATTATTATTATTATTATTATTATTTTGGATTATTATTTATTCATGAATTTTCGGTTGTCCAACTGTAGGTTAATTTCCAACTTTATGGGGAATTAGAGAAATCGGCAAAGTATAATAAAATGAACAAAGTAAAGCTAGTGCGGTACCGCCAGCTAATACTCACTGCGAAGATATATTTCCTACCATATTCCACCAATGTCTCCTGTACAAGACTTGGAGGAAAGATTGCAGGCGGCAGGTAGTTTCTTAACTGTTTATTATTATTATTATTATTATTATTATTATTATTATTATTATTATTATTATTATTATTATTATTATTATTATTATTATTATTTGGCCGCTTATTTAATATAATATTGTGCACACTACAGTCCCCATCATATGAGGAATTTCCAACAATGATTCACTAGAGGTAATTTTACAGATCGTGAGTGGGTGCAATGTGACAAATGAAGAAAGTTGATGAAATTGAGCAGTAGCATCGACAGTAGGAAGTTACCTGCAGAGTGGTTCTGTTACATGACGCCTTTCAGTGGACAATGCGAGATGCCAGAGGAAAAAGGCTAGTAGCGGATTGATCACAATATCAACTCAGCGCCGTGAGATTGTTTATTATTATTATTATTATTATTATTATTATTATTATTGTTCTTGTTGTATTATTATTATTATTATTATTATTATTATTATTATTATTATTATTATTATTATTATTATTATTATTATTATTATTATTATTATTAACTCTGGTTTGCTTGTGTAAGTGTAGGTTCATTATGAATATCATGCCTATTTTTTGGGAATGAGAATCTGTTAAGTTTCCGTGATCAACCGCTACCGTTAACTTTCGATTCGAATAAGACTTCGGAAGCAACTGTAACACCCCGGATTTGGTAACCCAGGCCGGGATGCCACCGCCACACCTCCCTAGCAAGACACGGTTTCTCCGAGCTCACTAAAGAGATGCAAGGCTATGGTTTTTCAGAATTTAAAATATTCAAACAGCCCATTCGTAAGTAATTTAAAAATACTACATCAGAGTTGCAGCGGAATTTAAATATAGGGCCAACATGGCCAAAACACGGGTTAAACAGGCCCGTTCATGCAAGTCGTAATTAAATGCAGGGATTTAAAATAAAGATTTCCCCTAATGTTCCCATGTATGCATATGACGATGCATATTCTTCGTACTCTGTAAGAAAAAGGAGATATATGGTTTGGGTCAGCAAAAACGCGCTGAGTAAGTTAACACATAGCATGGGTTAGGGGTTTCAAAGCCTTTAATTAAATTTTTAATAAAAACATTTCTTGTAGTAAAATGATTTGCAAGGCATAACTAAATAAATACTTAAAAATATTAGATATTTTGTTCTCCCGTTACATAACCATTTCAACAATATTTAATTTAGCCGGCAATCCGGCGGCCGCAGCCAATTTCAAAAGTATCATTTAGCCGGTGATCCGGCGGCCTCAGCCAATTTCAAAAGTATCATTTCTCAATATTTTTCGTTTCTTTTATAGTTCACCATTCACCAGGGCTCTTGTGACTGCAATCCTCATAATCAATATTTATAAATAACCATTCGCCAGGGCTCTTATGTCCACTGGCCGTTCGCTTGGGCTCTTATGTCCACAAGCCGTTTGGTCGACCATTCGTTAGGGCTCTTATGTCCACTAGCCGTTCGCTTGGGCTCTTATGTCCACAAGCCTTCTGGCCCATATTGATAATTTCAAACTTGGTCACAAATCCCCAATGTTTCAAAAGAATTCTTTTAAGAAAATGTTTTTATTTGGTGTAACGGGATTTTCAAAAGTATAGATATATCGTATTTCAACGTCTCGGCCGTTTGTTTCGAAATTTCAAAATCTCTTTGATTTAAAAATCATTTGGCGTCACAGTTTGCGCCTTTTTGGTTTAAAAATCCATTTCTTAGGCGATTGATATGAAATTTTCACAGTATCTCAAAAACATCCTAATGAACAACTTTCGTGTTTTAAGTTTTTCGGAAAAACGATGGGAAGCATGTCAAAAATCAAGTTTTCGACTTTTTGACATATCAAATGGACTCCAAAAATTCTGAAATTTTACAGAGACATGCTAGACATGATTTCCAACAACTTTTGTTTAGATCATGAAGATTGATTCGGACTAGAAATGATAGGAATAAGCTCCTCAAGTTCGGTTATGAAATCTGTCATCCTTTGACAATTCCTAAAAACGCAGAATATGTCCGACACGTTTTGGGGTATCAAAACTTGATGAAAATTTCTGAAATTTTTACACAATATAGCTTATGATCTTTGGATCAAAATATTAGTTTTGAGTTTTCAGGTTTGAACACTCGAAGTAATAGAAATATGCTCATCAAGTTCGGTTAAGAAATCTGTCAAGGTTCTTGACATTGGTTCTAACGCAGATTGGATCGGCTCGAGTTTGGAGGTTCAAATCTCAATGAAAAATTCTAAAAACTTACAGTAGTATTCCAAACTCATAGGTCTATAATTCTTATGTTCAACTCCAATCCTAGATCGGCCTAGATCCAAGGTCAAAATGGCTAACAAGATTGAGAGTGAAATCTGTCCAAAGTTCTAAGATCCAGATTTAATACTCTTCGGTTTTGGGTTGGTTTTAGGTTTCAAATCATCATGAAAAATTATGAACTTTTTACAGAAGCTAGACCAAAGCCTTAGCAACACTTTTCATGTTTTGAGTTTTGTTGTTTGAGCAGCTTTAGAGGTTCGAAAAATTCATACAAAAACGCTGCGTTGAGGGTTTCTCTTGTTGACAGATTTTTATAAATTTTCTTGAGTTGAATCTCTATGTTTGGTTGCATTTTAAGTCACCCAAAACCATAGTAAGGTTAACTTACAGTGGGGATGATGTCTAGGAAGTCACGGGGTCGTCCGGAATCCACGGGATGTCACGAACGAATCTCTTCCACCCGATTTATTCTTCCCTTGGCTCCGATTTGTGTTTGAATACGAAGATTCGTAAGTTAGGATGATGGTTATGATCTTAAAATCATAAAGAAACTTGATTTACATCTTACCAACAATCCAAAGCCTGCAATCCTTGATCTATACTCTTCCTTGGTTGGATTTGGTTGCCGGAAACTCGCCGGAAGTTCGCCGGAAAGGTGTTTGGCTTAGGGAGAGTTTTGGGAGAGTTTTTGGGATAAACTTTGATGAGAATGGCTGATAATGGACATGGGATTGATTACATAACGTCCAAAAAGATGCCACACCCGTGATAGATCGGATTCCCAACCTTGGGCCCCGAAAATTGGCGAGAAAGTCGCCAAAACGCGACAAACGCTGATGCTGTCATGGCGGCGCGGGGTTGGGGCGGTTTTTAGCCAAAACCCGCGCCGGGTGCGCGCCACTCTCGCCTGGACTTCGGTCCGGGCGGGGTCGTGCGATCCGTCGTGCTTTTCCTCCTCTCTTTCGGACTTCTGTCCTCCTACGTTTTCGGGCTTGATTTTTCGGGTCATTCTCGGGTCATAAATTCTTGTCTTAAGTTTATCTTGACTCAAATGGATTTCACGTTCGAGATCTTAAGTCCGTCGGTCTCGGGTTCGTCGGCTTCCAATTCGTCGTCTTTTGATTCCCGTGCAATAACTTGTTTCATTAAATTTCTTCCGACTTCACGGGTTCTTGGAATTAAAATTCTTTTCCTTATTAAATTTAATTCCAATTATTTTGACTCAATTCATGGAATGTCTTCGGGCTTCCTTTCCCTCTTTTATTCCATTTTGAATTTAAATCTATCGGCATTTCATTTCCGAGCAATAATTTATTGTGATAAATTATTTTCTTCTTCTCGGATATATTTCAACATTGATAGGAATAAATTTTATTCCCTTGGACGTTGATAAAAATTCGGGGTATTACAGCAACTATAAATTAAGTACAGTTTGAAGCATCTTCTACGTGAGAATAAAAAGATTCGGCATCTTATAACACAAGGCGCGCTGCACAACAGGTTCTTTAAATGTAGTTTATTTTTTGAATCATTCGTCAATATGTGGGGGGAATATGAGGATTCGGCAATGTATTCTTTCATTATATTGCATTTAGGACAGAACTTATTCGCTGGATATGCTGTGAAGAAGGCTTATTATATATGTTCCATTTCCAAAAAGTAATCAATGATGGGGCTTTTATACAATGCAATGCATTATAACGGATCCGTATGCTGGAGAAAAAGTGGAATAATAAGTGTTTTTTATTTATATTATAATAATAATTTTGTAATATAATTTATTCAATTATACTAATCAATTTACAAGGCGATAATATTCACTACTAAATTAAAAGTTAAATAAAATAAGGAAAACAAAAGAAAAGATAGAGAAAACAAAAGAAGAAAAAAGGGAAAAAAGAAAATGAAAGAAAAAAATAAAGAAAATAAAAATAAACAAGAAGAAAATGAAGAAAACAAAAAATAAGGAAAAAAAGAAAAGAAGAAAAAAAAAGAAAAAATTTGCGAAAAAAAAAACAAAAAGGAAAAGAAAGACAAAAAATGAAAAGAAAGGAAAAAATTAAACAAAAAAATGAAAGAAAAGGAAAAATAAGGGAAAAAAGAAAATGAAAGAAAAAATAAAAATAAAAATAAAAATTAACAAGAAGAAAATGAAGAAAATAAAAAAATAAAGAAAAAAATAAAAGAAGAAAAAAGAAAAAAATTACAAGAAAAAATAAAAGATAAAATGAAAATGAAATGATAAAAAAACAAAAAAAAAGGAAAAGAAAGATAAAAAATGAAAAGAAAGGAAAAAATTAAAAAAAAAAATAAAGGAAAGGAAAAATAAGGGAAAAATGGATAGCACGAGCAGCAGCATCGACAACAGGAAGTTACTTGCAGAGTGGTTATGTTACATGACGCCTTTCAGTGGACAATGCGAGATGCCAGAGGAAAAGGATAGCAGCGGATTGATCGCAATATCAACTCAGCGTCGTAGTTACCTTCATAAAGATCCACCTGTATCTGGGGGCAAATCATCTGGAAAAGCAATGAATAAACAATGAGCAGGTTGTGGTGACAGTGATGGTGATAGTTCATCTGATGATGAATCATAAGAGAGCCTAGCTCAATTACGTATTGTCTTTATATTATTATTATTATTATTAAAAAACTAAAATTGAGAAAAGAAAAGAAAAGAAAAAATAAGAACATTCAAAATTAAGAAAATAAAATAAAATATAAAATTACAAAGATGAAACAAAAAAATGAGAAAAAAATAAGGGAAAAATGAGAAAAAATTAAAAAGAGAGAAAGAAAAAATGAAACAAAGCAAAAAAAATAAGAAAAAATGAGAAAAAGAGAAAAAAATAGAAAATAACAAAAAATGAGAAAGAAGAAGAAAAAAAATAAGAAAAAAGAGAGAAAGAAAAGGAAAAAATAAGAAAAAAGAGAAAGTATAACGCCCCAAAAATTCAAACCTGATTTTCGCAAGCATTACCGCCATACTAACTATACTAAACTAGTGGCCAGCTAATTTAAAACAGTTAGTACAAGGCTGAGCAAACTTAAAGTGATCATCTGATTACTCCAATTTCATGCGGAATCTAAAATAAAATAAAATACAAAGGTACTTAAATAATCCCCACAGAATAACTGAATAACAAAAACAATCCCTGTCAGAGTATCAGGCTACAAGCCTTTCAAACATAATCTGGCATCCTGCCAATATAACAGAAACAAGGCTACCAGCCAAAGCAGTAGACACATAAGGCCACAGGCCGACAGAATGTAAATCCTAGGCTCAAAGGCCTCAACTAGTCAATAAAGTATCAAGTAACAGCAATCAACAGAGTACCACATAAATAAACATAATAAAAAGAACATGAGAATCCTATCTATGTGTTCTCTCATCCCCATACCCCAATCATACTCCAGCGCCTCCAGCAGGATCTATAAAACAGACAAAAGCAAAGGGAGTCAGTACAACGTACTGAGCAAGGCTACGTGTTGGGGAGTAAAGGATAACAGAGCAATAAGAGTAAATAATAATAAATATAATAATAATAATAATAATAATAATAATAATAATAATAATAATAACAATAATAACAATAATAATAATAATAATAAATATAATAATAATAATAATAATAATAATAACAATAATAACAATAATAATAATAATAATAATAATAATAATAATAATAATAATAATAATAATAATAATAATAATAATAATAAAAGCATGAATAATAGAGCAGAATAAAAATAAAAGCAAATAAACATCACACCATCCCATACCGGTGCTTCAACCACAATTGGACCCGACAATATGGGTAAATACACGTAGACACGACACGTACACGACCTGTGTTTTACATGTACGGGTCTTCAAAAAACAGATACGGGTCAAAACAGGTCAACCCGTTTAGTACACGAATACAATTTGGGTCAAATGCAGGTTTATCTGTTTTACCCGAATTGACCTGTATTTTACCTGTATTTTACCTGTATATTGTAACATCCCGAGTATTTAATATTAATTATTTAAGTTATTTCTTATATTTTTATTATTTCAAGTATGGTTTATGGGTTTAGAATGTTTGAAGATGAATTGCTGAGTCTATTAGGAATTTTAAGATTTGAATTATGTGAATGTAATATTTTATATTTTATTTTAAAAGTTTAAAAAGTAATTTGATATAATTTAGTAGAATAGAGCAAAATACAGGTAAACAGGTCACAGGTAAATTCGACACGCGTGTCCACATGTTCAAATTCATGTGTATACAGGTCGACACGCATGTGATCCGTTTGTGAAACAGGTCGTGTACAGGTTTTGAAATACGGGTAAATTCTAAAAACAGGTCGTGTACAGATACAGATCAAACAGGTAAACAGGTACTTGACACGTATAACATACACGACCAGTTTACCCATATTGCCAGGTCTAACCACAATCATACAATTTATGCACGTGATGCATGGCCTAACATACACCTATCTAACCTATATGCAAATGCAATGAATATGCCTAGCCGGCACCTAAAAACCCGGGCGGTATGAACCCACGGGTGAGGATATCATCAACTCCAACCCGTTGCAGGGTAACATACACCATCCCCGCAGGGACCACAGGCACCACAGCCCAAATCATACACCCCGTAGGGCCAACAGGCATAACAGCCAATCATCTCTGTGTCACAACCAGTAATCCACCCCGCAGGGCCATCGGGACTCAACAACACCTATGAAAGCTGCCCGATCGATAATAACCACGATATCTACCAGATCAATTCCACCAATATTATAACACCCCGTAAAAATTTTTAATAGAAGTTTAAATTTTAATAAATAAATATTCAAAATTTCTCATAAATAAAATTTCTAGAACATGAAAGGAAAAGATATTTACTTTTAAAGTGCGAATTTATTCAAATCAATCTTAGCTGAGAATTAAATTTTAGGAGTTAAAAACTTTTAAGTATGAAACTATTAAATTAGCATATAAGTATTAACCTATAAATTATCAAGAATTTAATTAAGTCCCCTAGTTTATGTGTACGAGTTGGATTGAACATTACCAAATGCAAATTAAGTTAAACCAAATTATCCAACGAGGATGCCGGATAGAAATATAATTTAGTGGCCAAAATAGACGAGTTTATGAACTATTAGATTCTAAATAAAAATAATATTGGACATGAATTGAGTGATGAAATAGATAACCATACGCGGAATAAAATACTTAGCCAATTAAATTATGGAACTTGAGGACAAACCAATTGTTAATTAGCAAAACATTTAATTATTGTTTTCCAAGACCTCGACCAATTTGTCTACGGAAACTCATTACTAAGTAAGTTAAACCTATTGATTTGTTTATAAGTAATTGGGTTAAATATTAATACGCTTGATTATTGTGACGAGGAAATCCACTACTAGGTAATTTAAATCCATAAATCCACTAAACTATATTACGATAGTGAGATTAAATATTGAATTAAGATATTATTAATTAAGTTCTTGACGAATAAGAAGTTAAGTCCTAAAATCGCGTAATGGACAAACGACATGAATTTTTAAGTTAATGTTTCATTAAATGATTTCGGACTCAAATCATATTACAAATTAGTCATTAATATTAATACTTGACCAATTGAATAAAATTATCTAGCGACCCATTTAACGATTAATTGTCCGGATTAAGGAATTTGAAGTGGTGAGTCATTTCACTAAATGTGATAAATTAATAGATGGACTAATCTATTAAATAACACAGTTTATGAGTTAAGCTATAAAATTAAGTCCGTATAATTAAATTAGAACACTAAACCCATTTAATTATTAGGAATTGTCCGACCGATAAGTTGCGATTGTCCCGAATTGAAGAATATGGAGTCCCAAATTACTCGACTAATTATACCGGATAAATAAACTATTAAGTCCCCAACTTAGATTAATTAGTCAATTAAGTCCAACAAAAATTAAATTATGAGTGTAAGATTATTTAGAAAAAAAATAATTAAATCCATAACCAAGATTATTTAGCTAATTAAGTTCATTATAGCTAATTAAGTCCATTAGGGAATTAAATTGGGCTATCTCATTATTTGATCCATTCAGCAAAATAGGGGATTAATTAAGCCCAAAACCCAAGAAATAAACTAAGCCCAAAATCCAGTTGGCCCAACCCTAAGCCCACAGGATAAAACCCTAACCCTAAAGAAAAATAGGGCCGCCGCCGCCGCCCTCTTTTCCGGCGCCGCCCTCGCCGCCGGCGGAACTCCGACCACCACAAAATCACCTCTCCATTCCGACTCCGGCTCTTCCGTCACCACCACCACACCCGCCGCATCTCTTCCTCCCATTTCCATTTTCGCCACCGTCGCACCACAAAATCCGACCACCAAACAAGATCCGGCCACAACACCGCCTCCATCAACCACCATTCCACCGGGTCTACTCCTTCCAAACCCCAACAAAACACAAAAAAAAAATGAAGAAAAGAAGAGGAGAAGAAGAAAGAAGCGGCTGGGCCGTGGCGCCACCGCCCGCCGCCGCTCGCCACCACCATCACCGCCGCAACCTCCATGGTCTCCACCACCTCCGTTCACCATCTTCAAATCTTTCACCACCACCAAAACCCCAACAATGAAATCCGACCACCACTGCTCCCATTTTCATTTCCGCCACCATTGCTCCCACATTTTCCGGCCACCTCCAACCCTTCAATCCGAGCCACCGCCACGGCCCCACTGTCATCTCCTTCACCCGAATCCATCCACCACAGATTCATCAATAGCAAATCAAAAACAAAACAAAAAGAAAGGGGCGGAGGGATCGAGACAGAGAAAGAGGCCCGAGAGAGAAGAGGAGGAAGAGAGAGGGCCGCCGGAGCCATCCCATCCGCGCCCGTCCCGCCGCCGTGTGTCGCCGAGTCCCGCCGCCTCCACCGCCGTCGACCGCTGCTTCCGGCTGCCTCCTTGTCGCCGGCGAGGGGGTGAGAAGAGGAGGAAAAGGAGAAGATGATAGATGAGGCAGGATTGTGACCAAGTCCCTAAACTTACCATTGTGCACCATTGAGATCCTTGGGATCTCTTGAGAATATGAGACTTGGTGAATTGATGGGTTGAATTTTTGAAATGAAAGGGAGAAGGGGTTGGGGGCGGTGCAGACA
This sequence comes from Hygrophila difformis, assembly GCA_030278955.1. Lineage (NCBI taxonomy): Eukaryota > Viridiplantae > Streptophyta > Magnoliopsida > Lamiales > Acanthaceae > Hygrophila > Hygrophila difformis. Next base: position 41,557,104 of record JAOANR010000007.1, on the reverse strand, counting down.
TGTGAGAGGGGAAGGGGGGATTTGACAAGTTTCCTAGAAATCCGTTGGTTAAAGAGGGGTAGCAGTAGGGAGAAAGCTCTTAACCGGGAAAAAAGGGGGCTGCACTTTCCTCTATAAGAAGACCCCCCCATCATCCTCTCCAACTCGCCCCATTCCCTTAATTTTCTTCTCCCTTCTGCTGCTAAGGCCTGTTTTCTTCTTCTTCTGTTTTCCTTCACGTGGTGATTGTGTTGCTGACCTTAGTTCTCCGGTAGAGTGCTAGCAAGACCGGTCTAATAGGAATATTTCGGTAAGGTTCATTTTAGTTATAATCTTAGTTATTATTATTTTAGTCATTATTATGGCAGTTATTATTTTAGTTAGAAAACCGTTATAGCATATAAATTATTATTAGAATATTTTCTTAGTCACGTAGCTGTAAAGGGTATCTGCTCGTAGCCTGTGCGCGTGTGTTGCATCCATCCCGTCTTCGGTGACTGTAAGTAGATTTTTACTCTTTGGGGAGTAAGCCCAAAGTTATTTTAGCTTAAGCATAAATTACAAACCGCTTTATTATATTTTAAATTTATGCTTATTGCTCCCTACTGCTTTTGGATTATTGGTATGCCATTTTACTGTGCTTCATACTGTTCGCAACTATTATCAAATCCTACGGATTTTTGAGCTCATTGTTACGGGGGCTAGGTCTGGGTATGGGCTGGCTGCCCAACTCCTATGTTGTTGTGCACTTAATCGCCACACGGGGACTCTTGGGGCTATCCAGGCGGTTCCATATCTGATTCCAGTGGTGGGTTTCGAGGAAATTTCTTACCTCCCCCACACCCCTGCGTGTATGTGCAGTTTGAGCCCGTTGGGATCCTGCACATCACAGTGGCTGGGATTTTACATCTCGGTAACGCATATTGCTGTATTAACTATTCCCGGGTTAGATTAATATTGACTTTATGTACAAATTATTCTCATTTTTAGCATACCATTACCATAACTGTTGTCTTTAAATTATTTCTGCTACCCTACCTCCTCCGGGAGTAAACTTCTACTTACTCAGCGATTGTTTTCGCTGACTCTACACTTGTCACCATTTCCTTTCAGGTTTCGGATCTGCAAGGTTCGTTAGAGCATACTTTGCACGGGCACGGTACGAGGTAATATTTATAAGAATGAATATTTTTAAAATCCCCTATGGGGATAGAACTTATTTCTTGGCATAGATCATTCTTTTACGAGGCAAGGATAATTTTTATAAAGCATGGGAAATTATTTATCAAGCATGAATGAATATTTGGGTTTTATCCCGTTTATGCAAACGTTGTGCCCTACTGTTTAAACGATGCATTTTTGCATTTAGCAGTGTTATTTTTGAAATGTGAGATAGACAACCCCTTATTATTATATTTTTGAAATGCGAGGTACAACCTCTTTTAAAATAAAAATTTCCATGGATTTATTCCATTCCTATTATTGAGCTCCTTTGAGGAATGCGTTCCTCCGTTTGGTTATGCTATACCAAACATCTTTATTAAGCTTATTCTTATACTTGTTACGGTATTATAAGCTTTTGTGCAGAGTATATGCTAACTTGCCCGGGAAGTGGTTAGCATATGCATTAAACTATGATGTTCTGCACCCATTATTTTTAGCCTTAGCGTATTTCGGGCGGACCGGGATACGTGGCGGTAGCACCCCACCCATTGTTTGAGCACTTTTCTTCCGCTGCAATCTTTATAAAAATGGGGGTGTTACAGTTTGGTATCAGAGCGTTTTGCTCTTGGAATTTGTGCATTTAAATTATTTAAAATTTATGCACCAAAAATTATTTTGAAAGTTCTATGGCTATGCAAGTAGTGTATTCAAAATTATTAAATTTTTACACTAAAAGCATTGGAAGTATTTTTGCGATGGAAAAATGTGCATTTAAATTACTTAAATTTTTGCACATTAGGGATTATTTTTGAAGCATGATTGCTATGCTAGTAGTGCATTTAAAATTTTTAAAATTTGTGCTCGAAGAAATTATTTTTGAAGCATTTTTCCCAAGAAAGTAGTGCATTTAAATTATTGCAATTTTTGCACGAAAATAATTTTTGAAAAGACTATGCCAAGTGTTTTAAAGGTTATAAAGTTATATTTGGGGATGGGAACACACACACATTATGCATATAGGCACGAGCAGAATTTTAGTTGTTATAAGTTATTCTGACAAGGGTTTTTCCCAGATGTCGGACCCGGCACTTTTGGCCTTTAGTGACACCGTGGCCCACTTGACTAGGGACGTGGCCAAGCTCGAGCACGAAGTCTGCGGCCTTGAGGCCAGGAAAGCCCAATTGAGGGCAAGGCTGAAAGAGGTGGAAGCTCAGGTGGAGACCGAGTTGCGCCTGAAGGTGCTAATGCAGGACTACCTCGAGGCTGTCGCTCAGCGACAGGATGGCGAGATTGCGAGACAGCGACAGCGGATCGCTGCGCTGGAGACACACACCATCTCGCTCTTCAAGGAGCTTCACCATCTTAGGACTGAGTGGGGACCCGAGGGGTGGATGCGCACGGACATACTAGACCGTATCCATAAGTACACTACTATGGAGAACGCGCCCGCGTCCACCAGTGCAGCGGCAGCTGGGGAACCCGCGCAAGAGGGGTCAGACCCCGAGGGTTCCGACGAGTAGGATGAGGGACTCGATCGTTTCCGTCATGAGCCGTCTTCCACCCATCTCTAGCTACCTTCACGTATCACATTTCCTTAGTGTCTAGTTCCCAGAACCTAGTCGCTTTATTTAGGAACTATTATGTAGACGATGCCTACAGGAGATGACGGTATTTGCACTTAGTTTTACTTTTATCATCGGTAAGATCTCGGGGACGTTTACCCCAACAGTAGATCTACCAAATCACGGCGTTGTATCGAACCGGCCTTGAGCCATTTTCAGTTTCGGATATATGACTGAACTTCTACTATTATGCTTTGCCTTCGGGGTAATTATGGACTAAATTAAGGTTATGCCTTAGGATTGTGAGAACACGATTTATATGATAGCTACGATAATCACACGGATAACCAATAATAAGATTTTCCTAAATTTTATATGGTCTTAAAGATAAGACGCGAGTGCCATGTAAGGGCACCAAAGAAATTCTAAACTCACCACGAGTTCTATAAAATATTTACGAATTTCCCCTAAATTCATATGCCAAATTGGCAAGGGAAATTGAATAATTACCAAGAATATTCTTGAGGGAGCAATTGCCTCAATGACCACTTAAAGGATTAACTTAAGTCATTAAATTCTATTCCTTTAGGTTTAAAGACTTGGAACCCAATCCTTGATTAGAATAATATGTTAGGTAAGGCTCGATGGAATCATTAGAAATTATTTTCCCAAATGTGCTATGTAAAAGGATTCTCCTTCACAAATAATAATAATAATAATAATAATAATAATAATAATAATAATAGTATTGACGACAACAAAAAAAAAATAAAAAAATATATATATATATAAAAAAAATAATAAATAAATAAAATAAAATAAAATAAAATAAAATAATAATATACAAGGAAATATAATACGATGGATTAAATATTATGGATCACCAAGGACGAAGTTTATAATCAAGGACGAAAGATTGCATACCCAATAAAATATAAGATTCATAATTACCAAAATATGGTGGATAAATCTTAGTGGAAAATGTAAGTTATCAAGGTGATAACCCACCAAGCAAGGAAATTCTTCGTTAAAATTATTGTCATTCGAAAATAATGAATATCAATTAAAGATGACTTATTAAAAGTGAGAACTAGCAAGAAGACATGGTAAGAAGGATATTTATTATAAAATTTTATAGGCCAAGCATTTGAACCTATACCACTTTCGTGTAACCCTTGGTCGGGTATGCATAGAGGATAACTAACTAGCATTTGGAAATTTCAGAGTGATGGGAACTTTGTAATAATTAAAAGATTCTCATGGGTACGACTAAAGACGATTAGTAGTTAACTTTATACATAATTATTTCCGGATTAAGGATGAACCGAGTTGGATTCTTCCAAATGATTTAAATTTTATCTATCTTAGGTTGAGCCCGTGAAACTCACCACACTACTTCTGAAATTAGAGAACACTCAAAGTATAATAAATAAATAATGAACCAAAAACAAAACAAGAGTGACCACATGGTTCATAGGTAATAAATAAATTTCCTAAGGGCGACGCATTACAAACTAGAGGAGTGGGATTTGTTAAGGATTGATAAGGTACTCAAAGGAAACCCGTCAGTTTAACCGAGTTATCGTAAGTCTTAATAAAATAGTGTAACCAATGAATTTTTGTCCAAGACTTACCCCGAATACCTTTTGGAGAAGTATGAGATACGAGAAATTAAGAAGCGGGTAAATGAGATGTCTATTTTCATCCTCCTATGAAAAGAATAAAATCACGTAGTCGCTAGCATATCCCGGTAGAGAAGGCGTCGAAAGAAAAATGGACCAACCTATGTTTAACCAACACATAAAAATCATTTAGAAATATCGACAAGAACACCTAATTCAAATGGACATACCCTTGGATGAGTAATTTAAAAAGAGACATGGGTAATCTCTAGGTAATATAGGAACATGATAATAATTGGAAAATTCTCGTAGGTAACCGACTAAGGACATGCGTAATGTGAACAACAAGATGAGTGGGATATCCTAGGGATTAAAGAAAATTCATTAGATCAAGCTCAAAGAATTCACCGTAGTATTTTTGGGTTTGAGAACACCTCGGGCATAATAAAAAAAAAAATTGTTGAACCAAATATAAAACAAGATTGACAAAGTGTTTCGTCACGAATAAATAGGTTTTTCCTAAGAGCGACATCGTACCAACAAGAAAAGTGGGATTTATTAAGGAGTGAGAGCACGCCCGAAAGATTAACTAAGTCATTTGAATCCCTTTAGGGTGAAATAGAAGTGAGTAATCAAGGAATAATTAAATGACATAGTAAAGCACAGTGCGGTTAGTACATTCCGCTAAGGGGGGCGACACAAGAATAACAATGGACCGACGGGCGTCAATGACTGAGGACCATAGGAAAAATTATTTAGGTTCATGGCGAATTAAAGTTCGATAATAATGAAAAGATGGTGCCAGTAACGTGAAGGATTTAACATAAAAGGTTAAAAGAGGATATCAAGGATAGACACCTGAAGCGATTTGAAGAGAATTAAAAATGATAGGACCTTGGAATATTTTTTTTTCTATAGGGATATAAATTTAGGAAATATCCCCTAGTTATAACTGTACCTTAGTTCTGCCTAGAGGCTTCGAGGGCGAAGCCTTACTTTAAGGAGGGTAGACTATAACACCCCGTAAAAAATTTTAATAGAAGTTTAAATTTTAATAAATAAATATTCAAAATTTCTCATAAATAAAATTTCTAGAACATGAAAGGAAAAGATATTTACTTTTAAAGTGCGAATTTATTCAAATCAATCTTAGCTGAGAATTAAATTTTAGGAGTTAAAAACTTTTAAGTATGAAACTATTAAATTAGCATATAAGTATTAACCTATAAATTATCAAGAATTTAATTAAGTCCCCTAGTTTATGTGTACGAGTTGGATTGAACATTACCAAATGCAAATTAAGTTAAACCAAATTATCCAACGAGGATGCCGGATAGAAATATAATTTAGTGGCCAAAATAGACGAGTTTATGAACTATTAGATTCTAAATAAAAATAATATTGGACATGAATTGAGTGATGAAATAGATAACCATGCGCGGAATAAAATACTTAGCCAATTAAATTATGGAACTTGAGGACAAACCAATTGTTAATTAGCAAAACATTTAATTATTGTTTTCCAAGACCTCGACCAATTTGTCTACGGAAACTCATTACTAAGTAAGTTAAACCTATTGATTTGTTTATAAGTAATTGGGTTAAATATTAATACGCTTGATTATTGTGACGAGGAAATCCACTACTAGGTAATTTAAATCCATAAATCCACTAAACTATATTACGATAGTGAGATTAAATATTGAATTAAGATATTATTAATTAAGTTCTTGACGAATAAGAAGTTAAGTCCTAAAATCGCGTAATGGACAAACGACATGAATTTTTAAGTTAATGTTTCATTAAATGATTTCGGACTCAAATCATATTACAAATTAGTCATTAATATTAATACTTGACCAATTGAATAAAATTATCTAGCGACCCATTTAACGATTAATTGTCCGGATTAAGGAATTTGAAGTGGTGAGTCATTTCACTAAATGTGATACATTAATAGATGGACTAATCTATTAAATAACACAGTTTATGAGTTAAGCTATAAAATTAAGTCCGTATAATTAAATTAGAACACTAAACCCATTTAATTATTAGGAATTGTCCGACCGATAAGTTGCGATTGTCCCGAATTGAAGAATATGGAGTCCCAAATTACTCGACTAATTATACCGGATAAATAAACTATTAAGTCCCCAACTTAGATTAATTAGTCAATTAAGTCCAACAAAAATTAAATTATGAGTGTAAGATTATTTAGAAAAAAAAAAATAATTAAATCCATAACCAAGATTATTTAGCTAATTAAGTTCATTATAGCTAATTAAGTCCATTAGGGAATTAAATTGGGCTATCTCATTATTTGATCCATTCAGCAAAATAGGGGATTAATTAAGCCCAAAACCCAAGAAATAAACTAAGCCCAAAATCCAGTTGGCCCAACCCTAAGCCCACAGGATAAAACCCTAACCCTAAAGAAAAATAGGGCCGCCGCCGCCGCCCTCTTTTCCGGCGCCGCCCTCGCCGCCGGCGGAACTCCGACCACCACAAAATCACCTCTCCATTCCGACTCCGGCTCTTCCGTCACCACCACCACACCCGCCGCATCTCTTCCTCCTATTTCCATTTTCGCCACCGTCGCACCACAAAACCCGACCACCAAACAAGATCCGGCCACAACACCGCCTCCATCAACCACCATTCCACCGGGTCTACTCCTTCCAAACCCCAACAAAACACAAAAAAAAAATGAAGAAAAGAAGAGGAGAAGAAGAAAGAAGCGGCTGGGCCGTGGCGCCACCGCCCGCCGCCGATTGGATACAAGCTGATTGGACAGAAGACTACAAGCTGATTGGATACTCTGACAGTGATTGGTGTGGAGATATTGATGATCGAAAAGTACTGCAGGGTATGTGTTCTTTATGGGAAATACTGCCTTTACTTGGCTTTCAAGGAAGCAGCCGATCGTGACGCTCTCAACATGTGAAGCTGAATATGTAGCAGCATCTTGGTGTGTATGTCATGCTGTATGACTCAGAAATCTATTGAGCAAGATGGAGATGAAGCAGTCAAGCGGAATAGTGATTCACATAGACTTGAATTGGCGAAGAATCCAGTGAATCATGAAAGAAGCAAACACATTGATGTTCGTTTCCACTTTATCCGAGATCATGTGAAAAACGGAAATGTGGAACTAATGCATATGGCAAGCCTAGAACAAGTAGCAGATATATTTACAAAGCCATTGCCAAAGGTACTGCTCGACAAGTTCAAGAAAATGATAGGGATGATAGATGGAAGAAGCATTTGAAGTTTACGGGGGAGTTTTGTTGGAAAACGACATAAACATCAAATGCCGTATTTGTTGAAGCCATCTAAGTAATAGTACGATGCCATCCGAGTTGATTTCTCATCTACGGCGCCGAAAGTATTGAAGCCACCGCAAGAACAGTTTAGCATATGTTCGTTGTCTGTTATATGTTTTCATTTCTATAAATATGTATTTCGATTGTTGTAATTCTCAGAGCGAAGTAAAGCGAGAAATATAAAGAAAGCTTTAGCTATACAACTCTCCGCTTTTGGTTATCGTTTTTAGATATCAAAAGTGTAAAGTGTCTTATGTGTGTGAGATATCAAATCTACAGAAAACATCCACTGTTTGGATGGATTTTGATAAAGTATGAATTTTAGTTCTTGGGTTGGTTTTATTATGCTACAAATTACTATAAATGTGACGGTTGTAGTTTGCTTTTGAAGTTTAGACTATCTTGAAAAAATCCATAAGTGTTTTTATTCTTTGTTTCCTTGCATTGTTCATAAAAAAGACCAGATCGTTGGATTGTGTCCGAGAACTATGTTGCCCAAACCTATCTCAACAATTGCCTTCTGTAATTCTGTTTATGCCTTCAACTCAGGGAACCAACAAGATAATTTAATGCTGGCATGTCAATTGTCCTGTACTGCATAGTGGATATATTTTCATATTAATATGTGTATGTTGGCTTCTATTTTAAGAATGATTGCCTTCTGTTTAATCCTATTTGTCATTTAAATCTAGGTTAGCTATCCTAATATAGGAGTGAAAGCGGTTTGCAAGTATTGCAAAGATAAGCTAGCAACAGGTGGAAGAGGAGCATCCACCAGTCATCTAAGGAGACATGCAAATTCATGTTTGAAAAAGAAGTTGCATGAACAAAAATCAATGAAGCAGACGCCTATTCCTTTCAAATCGTCTTCTTCTACGAATCCATTTTTGGTTATTGGTGGCTGGTAATTTAAGGGGCAATCAGAAAACATTTTTATTTTATTTTTTAAATGATTTTCCTCTTGTATTAGTATTCTTTTATGCCTTGATTTAGATACTCAAATGAGAAAATGAGAGGGATAATTGCTACAACAATCATAATTCAAGAATACCTTTCAACATTGTAGAAGATCAAGTTTGGATGTAGGGCTTCCAATATACAAATCCAGAATTTCATAAAGTTTCACGCAAAACCATTAGGGGGGATTGTTTGGCAATTTATGAGGCGGAAAAGGCGATTCTAAAGAAGCTGTTGAGAAGTGTTGGCAAGATTAGCTTAACTACTGATATGTGGAAATCAACTCATCAGGTAACTGAGTATATAGTTATAACAACCCATTTCATTGATATGAATTGGACTCTTCAAAAGAGGGTTTTAAGTTTTGTTAAAGTGAATGCGCCTAGATGTGGAATTGATGTTGCAAGTGCAATTTTTAAGTGTTTGAAGGCTTGGGGGATTGAAAATAAGGTCTTCTCTGTGACAGTTGATAATGCTTGCCATGGATCGAATTGGATACGATTTTGGAAGATGGAAAAAGCAAGAGAACAAATAAAATGGATAGATGAGATACCAAGTTAGAAAACCCAACTTTGGAATCGATTGCACCGGTGTGCCGCCTATTCCCTCAATCGTTAATCCTTCCGGTGTCAATACGATCAAGTACTCTCAATACTTGAAAGGAATTCAACCGATGGGAAGAATTCATGGGTGACCTTCCAAACAAAAAATTCACTCTCCAAGTGTTTGATAATTAATTCATTCAAAAGATAATGAGCAAGAGTCTTGGAGGCCATATATATGGCAACCAAAATTAAACATTAATTAAACAACTAGGAAAAACAATTAAACAACCCTAATAATAATAAACAAGTGTTGAAAGTTGCATTTTACGACGTGAGGCAAGGAGAGACGACGTGAGACATAAAAACGGGAAGGCTAGCGACGTAAACAACACAACACAAATTGGAGAAGGCCACCGTTATATACACACAAAAATTCTTAGGGGCACACAAATTTTTTGTAAAATATCAAAAATATCCCTACTTCTTTATAGTGAACGGCTAGCTCTGACGGTTTGGATAGATAAAGGATCGGCCATCTGGCCGATCATTTGTCTATCCAAATGGCCGTTCAATATTTTTTTTTCCCATTTCAGCATAATTGCAAACCTCAAACAATGAGAGTGTTGTCTACAAAAAAAAAACGGATTGAGCTTGGATATTATAAGTACTGACTACTCGGAGAATTTGATAGTTTGGTCTCAGAGCTGAAAGCTTGAACGAGGGTCTTGTCCGGATGCAAGTAGGAATCACCGATACTGTCGTCTATATGAGGCCCTCTGTAGGACACGAACATGAACACCACATGAGACAATAAGCAAACATATATTAGTAAAATGCTGGAATAGGAACAGAAAAAAAAAAAGAAAAAAAGAAAAAAATTGAATGGCCAGCCACTGATGGCCGGTCTGACTATGAGACGAACCGCCACTGCTGGCGGTTCAATGTTCCAAGCAAACATCCAGTGTTGGACATTTGCTTCTGAACGGCTATCAATGGCCGTTCAAGTGGAGAAAAAAAAAGATGAATCCCGATTTTAGGATAAATTGGAAAGGGTAAATGTATAGATGTTTATTGTGTGCCCTAATCCTGATGTGTTTTTGTATGTTTGAAGTAAAATATTGTGTGTATATGGCGGGAGCCATTGGAGAATGTGTTCGGGGCATGCCGTAACAAGGGACGGGTCTTCAAGTCCTGGAGGTAGATAATTAAATAATACATCACAGCAGGCCCTCAACTCCCAGCCCCTTCCAAGCGTTTCCACAAGTGTTTGGACGTCCTGACACCCTTAAAATTACGTCGTGACACCTTCTTCAATGCGGCTGCCTCGCGTGGTAGCAGCAGCTCCGCGTTGTAGGTTCTCGAGAGATGGCATCGTCGGGGCCGGACGAGGTTGATGGGTTTGTTGATGTTGACGCCGGTAATGGATTGGAGACAGATGGGTGGCAGTGGGCATGAGGAAGATCACCGGAGAGGGACAGCAGCGTTTGATGAAGACGATGGAGAACGGAGGTCGAAGACTTGAACGAGATGATGATGGCAAAGATACAGTGATGGCGGAAGCTTGGTGATGATGTAGTTGCGGCGACATCGGGGTTGGCTGGAGTTGAGCCGTGGCGGGTAGCAGCTCCATAGTGATGGCTGGAGGGATGACGATGACGATGAAGGTTGCCAGAGGATGACAAGAGGGGTGCTGTTGGAGGGCGTCAATCGGCTGCGGGTTGTTGGAGCATGCATCAAACTACATGAGGATGAGCTACATGAGGATAAGTCATCGGCTAGAGGCATTGGATGAATTCTTAGTTTGGGCTTTGTTCTGTGTTTTTTTGTTTATTGGGCCTCCTTTGTCTTGGGCCGTTAAGTGTTCATTAGTATTTTTAGTGTCCAGTATTTAAGTCCATCTTCTTCATTGTATTGATTCATTCATTGTAACTCTCTGTTTTTGGTGAAATACAAAAACTGCTTCATTCCATTTTCTCCCTCGCTTTGGTTCCTCAACATGGTATCAGAGCATCGATCCTGATGTTCCTTTTCTCTCAAAATTCCTGTTATACATCTTATTCCTTGCTGCAATTTTACCTCTCTTGAGCTATGTCTGCTGCGGATAGTCAAGATAATCCACCACCAACGGCAACTTCAACTCCGGCCAGTAATTCAGCTCCAACCTCGGGAAATACCTCTGCAATCACTCAATTTGGAAGTGCTTTTACTCTCACAGCTGCTGATCAGCCAAATCTCCAATTGACGTCAACTTTGCTGGATCAAACCAACTGGACATCCTGGCGCATCGATGTGGAGCAGACTCTGATAATCAAATCCAAATTACGATTTGTCAATGGTACTATTCTACCTCCTGATTCCAGTAATGAAATTGATTATTCGAATTGGAAAATCATTGACTGTTTAGTCCTGAAATGGTTAAGGAATTCGGTCTCTCCTGAAATTAGTAGACAATTTGTGCATGCCTCATCTGCTAGATCTCTATGGATAGAGTTAGAGGATTGCTATGGTAAAATGAGTGGACCTAGAATCTTACAACTCAAAAAGAAGATTGTGAATTTCACTCAAGGAAGTAGATCAGTAACGGATTATTTTGGCAAGTTAAAAATGATGTGGAGTGACTTTCGAGCCTTAGATCCTCATCCTACTAACAATCTGGAAGTATTGAGGTCTCTGAACAAAGCTGATGACAAGGCATTACTGCTTCAGTTCTTAAGTGGTTTAAATGAGGACTTCACTCATGTGAGCAATCAAATTTTGCTCACTGATCCTATTCCCTCAGTTAATAGTGCCTATAGCATGGTATGCACTGCAGAAGCTCAAAAAGGTACTCTAGAAAATGGTGAGATCGAATTAGGAGGTGGATTTGCCCTTGCTGCTACAGAAAAACCTCAGGTTGAAAAAGGAAGCAACCGTCCTTCTTGTACCTATTGCAAAAAGCTTGGTCACACTAAGGACAAGTGTTTCAAGTTGGCTAATAAGAATGCTTACTGTGACTATTGTAAACAAAATGGACATTTAAGGGCTTCCTGTTTTAAGCTTACTGGAGTTGTTCCAGATTGGTACAAATCCATGAAGGATAGGAAGGGAAGCAGTGTTGCTGGTGCCATTACTGCTGGAGGTGAAGGTGTCAAGATCACCAACACAGACACCTTGATTGCCAAATTGGAAGAACTACTGCTGTCGAAAAATAATGGAGGAAACAATATGAATACTCCACTTGAGTTTGTTGCTGGAATCTATAACATGGCAGGTAGTTCTTCATCCACATCTCTTTATTTTAGTGACAAGTGGTTATTAGATTCAGGTGCTAGCTGCCATTTATGTGCCAATAAATCATTTCTAATTGACCCTCAGCCTTTGACATCTCTTATGCATATATATCTGCCTGATGGCACTCCTAAAATCCCTTCACACATTGGTTCAGTGGCTTTAGCTAATGATTTCATTATTCCTAATGTGTTATATGTCCCTGGGATTGTATTAAATCTTATCTCCATAGGTCAGTTTACTCATGATCTCAAGTGCAAGGCTATATTTGATGAATCATCTTGCATTTTGCAGGACTTGACCCGTAGGAGATATCTTCTTACATCTAAAATCCAAAATAAACTCTACATTTGTAATTCGAATTTCAGTAAGCCTACCAAACCTTTTCCTATTGTTTCTGCCATCAATGATGTTGAATCTGTAAAATCATGGCATTACAGGTTAGGACATCCATCTATCACTGTTATGAATAAACTTGGGTTATACAATAGTTCTTTTGAATCTGTTCCTTGTGATGTGTGCAAGTGTTCTAAAATGCATCGTTTGTCTTTCAATAATAGTACCTCTCATGCTGAGAATTTGTTTGATTTAGTCCATTGTGACATTTGGGGGTCTTTTAACATCTTTGATAGGTCCAAATCTAGGTACTTACTGACTGTTGTTGATGATGCCTCTAGGGCAACTTGGCTTTTCTTATTGGGGCATAAATCTGAAACCTACATCTCCCTTGTTCACTTCATCTCTCACATTCAAAACCAATATAATTGTACCATCAAAGTCTTGAGAACAGATAATGGCACTGAGTTTAGCAACAAGAAATGTCATAATCTCTTTGCTAGACTTGGAATTATACATCAAACCTCTTGCATTTACACCCCTCAACAAAATGGGAGAGTAGAGAGGAAACATCAACATCTTGTTCAGGTTGCTAGAAGCCTTCTACTAACATCTGGAATCCCTATGTCTTTTTGGGGGGATGCTATGCTTGCTTCAGCTTACATTATTAACCGGCTACCTACCAAAATTCTTGATTGGAAGTCCCCTTGTGAGGTTCTTTTGGGCTCTGTTCCTGACCTTTCCACTCTTCATACTTTTGGGTGCTTATGCTATGTTAAAAATGCCACCCCTCACTTGGGTAAGTTAGAACCGAGGGGTATAAAAGGAGTTCACTTAGGTACTGCTGCTAATCAAAAGGGGTTCAAAATCTTGTTGCTAGACTCTAAGAAGGTAGTGGTGTCTAGAGATGTTATTTTCTATGAGACAATCTTTCCCTACAAAGATACCACTCACTTTTCACCACCTGTGTCACCTCCTCAGCCTTCACCACTGATCACCTTACAACCCTCACCACCCATATTTACCTCTGAAAACTCACTTGACCAGCCCACTGCTGTTCAAGATCATACACCATCTCCAGAGGAGCCCACTGCTCCTCTGGCTCAAGTGCACTCTCCTTTGATCTCTCACAGATCATTGAGCCACACTAATACTAACTCAAATGCATCTCCTCATGATATGCATGATTCTCATACCTCAGCAAGAGAATCTTGTGATTCTCCTGCCTCTGTTGACTCATCATCTATGAGTCAACCTCCTTCACCTGTGTGCACTGATATGGCAGCTCCTCCTGTCTCTACTATTTCACTTAGACCTAGAAGAGAGATTAAACGACCAGTGAAGTACAATGATTATATCTGTTCCTCTGCCACTAATGATGATTTTGTGCCTCAAAGTTATGACCAAGCAAAAGGGCTACCTCAGTGGGATGCAGCTATCAAGGCTGAGCTTGATGCTCTTCAACTTAATCACACCTGGGACATTGTGCAAATTCCTCAAGGCAGAAAATGTATTGGTTGTAAGTGGGTTTTCAGAATAAAATACAACCCTGATGGCAGTCTCAACAAACACAAAGCAAGGCTAGTTGCTAAGGGTTTTCCTCAAAGGATTGGCCAAGATTATAATGAATCTTTTGCTCCAGTTGCCAAAACAGTTAGTGTCAGACTGGTTATTGCTCTAGCAGCTTCTTCTAATTGGTCCATACATCAACTTGATATCAACAATGCCTTTCTTCATGGCAATTTGGATGAGGAGATCTTCATGCAGTGTCCTCCTGGTCTGTCTGCCCCTTCTGGTCATGGTTGCTTGTTAAAGAAGTCCTTATATGGTTTGAAGCAGGCTCCACGCCAATGGTATCTTGCTCTCGAGCAATTCCTCACTTCCTCAGGATTTCTCCCTACCTACAGTGATCCTTGCCTTTTTTTCAAATTCACTTCTCATGGTCTTACCATTTTAGTTGTATATGTGGATGATATTCTTTTGACAGGGACTGATCACAAGGAGATTTATCATATCAAGCATGATTTACATCAACAATTCACCATCAAAGACCTTGGATCAGCTGCTTACTTTCTTGGATTGGAGATTAAATCCACTCCTGCTGGATACTCCATTTCTCAAGAAAAATATGCTTCAGACTTGCTCACTGAAGTGGATTTCCCTGTTAATGCTAGAGTTCACACTCCTTGTACAGTCAACAAAACTCTTGGAGCTGATGGGCCTCTCTTCGATAATCCTTCTCTTTACAGAAAAATGGTAGGGAAGCTCTTGTATCTTGGTTTTTCTCGACCTGATATTTGCTATAGTGTCCAGCAGCTAAGTCAACACATGCACTCACCTACCATTCATCATTGGGAGGCTGTAGTTCATGCCCTTCAATATCTTAGAAATACTCCACATGTTGGCTTGTTCTATCCCTCTGGTTTGTGTCTCGAGCTCAAAGGATTCTCAGATGCTGATTGGGCAAATTTTCCCTCCACCAGGAAGTCTTTAACGGGTTTCTGTGTTTTTCTTGGAGATGCCATGATCTCCTGGAAAACTAAGAAGCAAAAGGCTGTGGCACTAAGCACCACAGAGGCCGAATATAGGAGTCTCAGTGCATTAATTTCTGAGGTACTTTGGATTCATTCTCTTCTCACTGAATTGAAGATCTCTGTTGCTGCACCTGTTCCAGTGTTTTGTGACAACAAATCTGCCATCCAATTGGTGAAAAACTCAATGAATCATGAGAGGTCGAAGCATATTGATGTCAAGTGCCATCATGTTCGAGATCATTTTAAAAAGAAAGAGATTAATCCTCTCTTTGTCCCCTCTTCCCAGCAGCTGGCCGATCTCTTCACCAAAGGGCTTCCACCAAAATTGTTTCAGTCCTTTTGTTCCAAGCTGAAGCTTTGGCAACCTTCAGCTTGCGGGGTGGGTGTTGGAGCATGCATCAAACTACATGAGGATGAGCTACATGAGGATAAGTCATCGGCTAGAGGCATTGGATGAATTCTTAGTTTGGGCTTTGTTCTGTGTTTTTTTGTTTATTGGGCCTCCTTTGTCTTGGGCCGTTAAGTGTTCATTAGTATTTTTAGTGTCCAGTATTTAAGTCCATCTTCTTTGTATTCATTCATTCATTCATTGTAACTCTCTGTTTTTGGTGAAATACAAAAATTGCTTCATTCCATTTTCTCCCTCGCTTTGGTTCCTCAACACGGGTATTGGCCGAAGTTGCAGCGGTGAGGGTTTTTCCTGGAAGCTTGCGGAGGTGGCTTCCAGTTGTTGTGGGATGCCGGGGTTCTGTTGGTGGTGATGGACGCCGGTTGGTCAGAGATGATCTGGTGACGATGGCCGGTCGGGAAGGCGCTGAGCTGCTAGCCGGAGGGCGCCGTGCGTGGGGGATGCCGCTGCCGTCGTCGGAAGGGAGAACGGAGGGAGTTGGGCCGGTGAAAAGGGAGGTGGGCCGGTGGACTTCTTCCATGGCCCCATTGGATAATTTGGTGGCCCAATTTCAAATGGGGAGTTGGGCTGCTGGAGTGGACTTGATGAGTTAATTAGTTTTTGGGCAGATAGTGGTAAAGGCCCACCTCGTTCATTTTCTTTGATCCAACTTCTCTTTTGTCTTGGCCCAACCATCCTAAGTCCACAAGTAGAGGCTGTCATTGACCGGTGGTCGTCCGGCATCGACTGGCCGGAGTCCGTTCAAATTCCGGTGACCGTCCCGGGGATTCATATTTGATCCGGATTCTCAAACGGGTTGATCCGGGCATCCATGCCAATGCTTCTTGTAATGATTCATGTCTTCGAAATCTCAAGAATAATATATCACTTAATGCTATGTTGGTGCTTGATGGTGCTCTTTTTCATGTTAGATGTTGTACACACATATGAATTTATTGGTGCAAGATGGGCTAAGCAGAATTAAGGATGTCATTCACAATGTTCGAGAAACTGTGAAGTTCATTAATCAGAATGATTCCCGGTTGAAATCATTTTCTGATATATTGGAACAAAATAATTTGAAGGAAACAAAACTTATCCTTGATTTCCCAACAAGATGTAATTCTACATATAATGTGCGCTCTACTGCTTTGAAGTTTGAAATTGCCTATCCATCCTACAAGGAAAAAGAGCACCGCCTTTGTAATTATATGACATCTGATGAGGATTGGGAGAAGGTGAAAAAGGTGTGCCAACTTTTAGAAGTGTTCGATCCTGCTGTTCATATCATTTCAGGTAGTGACTATCCTATTACTAATTTTTATCTTCTTGAAGTTTGGAGAGTAAAGCAAGCAATTGATGATGCCAATGTTGAATATGCCTTGTTCATGAGAGATATGGCAATGCATATGAAATTGAAATTTGATAAGTATTGGGGTGAGCGCAATCTGCTGATGTCTATTGCTAGTGTTTTGGATCCTAGGTGTAAACTTGAAGTCTTAAATGCATGTTTTCCATTAAAATATAAACCTGAAAGTGCTTGCAACGAGAATGTGGATATGGTACTGGTTTCACTTGAAGCACTATACAATGAGTATGTTGAGATTGACAAAGAAGATTTTGGTGCTAATATTAGCGGTGAAGGAATTGGTGGAGGAAACCCCTTATCCACACAAGTTCGAGAATCTCCTGTAGTAAATGGATTTGATCGTATTATGAGCATTGTTCGTGAAAAACATGTAGTTCCCCCATCTAAGTCCGAGCTAACAACTTATTTGGAAGATGGCCTTTTTATTTCAGATGGTGATTCAAGTTCTTTCAGTGCCTTGGAGTTGTGGAGAAATGATAGTATGAAGTATAAGATTTTATCAAAGATGGCTGCTGATGTATTGGCAATTCCCATTTCGACTGTTGCTTCTTGAGTCCACTTTTAGTATGTCTGGGAGGGTGATTGATGAATATCACTCTAATTTGAATGAAAAATCAATTGAAGCACTAATTTGTGGTGGAGATTGGCTTCGCAACAAATATGGATTGAAAACAAACTAAGGTATAATATTTTTTATTTAAGCTCATAGCTGCAAGCTTGCAAGTTGCAACCATCCACTTTTGAAAGAAAGTACATTACAGTCTACGAATTAGAATCCTTTTTAACTCATATCTGAAATGTAATTTAATTCCCCCTTCATGTGGGGTGCTCTCTCTTGCAGCCTTGCAGATTTCTCACTAGTCACTGGAGTTTAGAACTAGAAACCACCTGGGAATAGAGCAGTCATAGTAAGCAATTAATGCAATACTATGCATTTTCGTATTATAATTGATTAATTATGTACTACTGACTTCTTACTAATTTAAATAAATTTTCACTTCTCAACCTTATTTGATTATTGATATAGTATTATTTGGCTACAAATTATATAAAACAATATTTTTCTCTCTTTCTCAAGGATGAACGAGAATAAGATATGCTTGGAGGAAATTTACAAGTTGATCAAGTGTTGGAGATAGGGGTGGGAATAGGCCAGGCCAGGCTTGGCTTTGAACGGCCTAAGCCTATTTTATTTTAGTAAGGCCTGAGCCTGGCTTTTTTTTTTTTTTTTAATTAAATAGGACAGACTTTAAGCTCGTAAGAAGCCTATTTAAGCTCGTCAAAGATCCATCCATGAAAATGAGAAAATGTTAGATAATATCATTATCTAATTGCAAAATAATGAAGTAAATCACTCCAAGAAAAAATAACAAAGTAAAATAATAATAATAATAATAATAATAATAATAATAATAATAATAATAATAATAATAATATATAAAAGTAATATAGTCAAGTTTCCCCCCACTTCCCCGCCCCTTTTTTCAACAATCACATTTAATTCATCCAACAATGTTTAATCCTAAAATTTTAATATTATGTAATGAAATATCCTTAAATATATATTAATATCCAATATTAATTAATATACGTTTAATATCATTCTTTTATCAATATTCATCAATATCCTAACAAATTCTTAATAAAATATTATAATATCTTTAACTAATTTAAACTATTATATTTTTAGAAGATCACGTCAAATTTGATTCTATTCATCTAATATTTTCATATATATCTCCATCAAACCTCCTCCTATTTCTCTATAAATATTCCATTCATTTATCTAATATCATGGTTGTCTTGAAATTCTCATCACCTCATATTTTATTTCTTCATTCTTTGTTTATGTCTTCTCAACATTGATTTTATATTTAAAACAATGTCTTTTGTTTCTTCTTCTCATGTATTACAAAGTTTCACACCCCAATATTTTCCTATATTTCTTTTGTTGCAGGTTAATTTTTCTCAGATTACAATATATTCTTCGTCTTGCTATTCATGTAAGATTTTTTTTACCCAAACGTGAATATTAGTGGATTTTTTTTGTTTTTTCTTATGTACTATTAAATATATATTTCTAATGGTTTTCCAATGACTTTTACAGGATTACATGTTGTAATTCAAGATTGCAATTAAGTCATACTCGACAAATTATTTTTATGATTCTCCTTTGTATACTACTCAAAATCTTTGTATATCATGAATCTATTTTATGTTGATTTTTTTTATTGTTTGTTTTTTTTTGTCTTTATTCAAAATTTGAAAAAAAAATGAAGAGAATAAATTTGGAGATATTTCCACTTTATTTTTTATTGATGTATTTTTTCATTTTGTTAATAGATTATTCCCTTTTTGACGTCTTTCCTTTTGGATACATTTTTTTTTACATATTTTTTAATTTATTTAAGTTCACTATAAAGTAGAAAACAATCATTATTTAATTGAATTCGGAAAAATTGGGAATAATCTAATAAATTGGATAGGGAATGATTTAAATTAGTTGTTTATTTTTTCCCAACTTTTTATTTAGCATAGTGATTTGTTATTATTTTAGAAGATCTCAATCTAATTTTGAATGGTTGATATATATATATATATAAGGTGGATACCGATCCTATATTTTTAAGAAATTATTAATTAATATAAACGGTATAATAACACTACATAAATTAAAAAGATTTACTATGATATACATCTTTTAACTTCGTCTAATTGAATAAATATAGTACTATATATTTGTATAATATATATACTTATAATTAGGGGTGAAAGGGGTACGGTCAATATCAGACCGATCCGATACTGTATCCGATTATATTCGAATCCGAATCTGTATCCAACTATCCAGCCAAATATTTCAATAGTCGCATCCAAATTTGAATCTGTAATTTAATATATGCATTCGTATTTGTATCCAAAAATATCTGACCTTATCTAAAAACTGATAGGATATTATCCAGATTTTAAATATGTATATCCGAATATATTAATATATTATTATTTATTAATTAAAAATTATCAATAATTATAACAAAATATAAAATTATTACTCCTATATAATTATCAAATTTTCAAAAAAGATTAAAAATTATCCGATAATCTGTATCCAATTAAATCTATATCCGACATGTATTTGTATCGGGCATATCTATATTGGATCCGAATCCGAGAAAAAAAATGTGGGATAGTATATATTCGTATCCAATACTATTTGATCATATCCATTGTAACACCCCGGTTTTGGTAACCCAGGCCGGGATGCCACCGCCACACCTCCCTAGCAAGACACGGTTTCTCCGAGCTCACTAAAGAGATGCAAGGCTATGGTTTTTCAGAATTTAAAAATATTCAAACAGCCCATTCATATATAATTTAAAGATAATACATCAAAGTTGCAGCGGAATTTAAATATAGGGCCAACATGGCCAAAACACGGGTTAAACAGGCCCGTTCATGCAAGTCGTAATTAAATGCAGGGATTTAAAATAAAGATTTCCCCTAGTGTTCCCATGTATGCATATGACGATGCATATTCTTCGTACTCTGTAAGAAAAAGGAGATATATGGTTTGGGTCAGCAAAAACGCGCTGAGTAAGTTAACACATAGCATGGGTTAGGGGTTTCAAAGCCTTTAATTAAATTTAATAAAAACATTTCAACAATATTTAATTTAGCCGGCAATCCGGCGGCCGCAGCCAATTTCATAAAATCTGAGCTTTTTAATATATTTCCCGTTACGCCATCATCTCAACAATATATCATTTAGCCGGTGATCCGGCGGCCGCAGCCAATTTCAAAAGTATCATTTAGCCGGTGATCCGGCGGCCTCAGCCAATTTCAAAAATATCACTTCTCAAAATATTTTTCGTTTCTTTTATAGTTCACCATTCACCAGGGCTATTGTGACCGCAATCCTCATAACCAATATTTTTCACAGGAAATCATACCATCGCCCTTGGGGAATCTAACCCGCAAGAACTCAATACATCCTGGGGAATCTAACCCGCAGGAAAACATACAATCGCCCTTGGGGAATCTAACCCGCAAGAACTCAAATACATCATAGGGAATCAAACCCGCATGAATCATATTGATAATATCAAACTTGGTCACAAGTCCCCAATGTTTCAAAAGAATTCTTTTACAGAAAATGTTTTTATTTGGTGTAACGGGATTTTTCAAAAATATAGCTTTATCGTAATTCCAACGTCTCGATCGTTGTTTAAAAGATTTCAAAAATCGATCGATGTCACAGTTTGCGCCTTTTTGGTTTAAAAATCCATTTCTTAGGCGATTGATTTGAAATTTGTACAGCATCTCAAAAACATCCCAACGAACAACTTTCGTGTTTTAAGTTTTTCGGAAAAACGATGGGAAGCATGTCAAAAATCAAGTTTTCTACTCAAATAGTATGCTGTCAGGATTCAGGTTTGACACCTTTCAAAGATTTGACTTTTTGACATATCAAATGGACTTCAAAAATTCTGAAATTTTACAGGCACATACTAGACTTGATTTCCAACAACTTTTGTTTAGAACTCAAAGATTGGTTCGGACTATAAATGATAGGAATAAGCTCATCAAGATCGGCTATGAAATCTGTCATCCTTTGACAATTCTTAAAAACGCAGAATATGTTCGATACGATTTGGGGTATCAAAACTTGATGAAAATCTTTGAAATTTTTACACAATATAGCTTATGATCTTTGGATCAAAATCTTAGTTTTGAGTTTTCAGGTTTGAACACTCGAAGTAAGAGTTTTGCTCGTCGAGTTTGATTATGAAATCTGTCAAGATTCTTGATTTCGGTACTAACGCAGATCGGATCGGCTCGAGTTTGGAGGTTCAAATCTCAATGAAAAATTCTAAAAACTTACAGTAATATTCCAAACTCATAGATCTACAATTCTTATGTTCAACTCCAATCCTAGATCGGTCTAGATCTAAGGTAAAAATAACCAACAAGTTCGAACGAAAATTCTGTCAAGGATTCTAAGATCCAGATTTGATACTCTTCGGTTTTGCGTCGGTTTCAGGTTTCAAAACATCATGAAAAATTCTAAAATTTTTACAGAAGCTAGATCTAAGTCTTAGGAACACTTTTCATGTTTTGAGTTTTTTTGTTTGAGCAGCTTTAGAGGTTCGAAAAATTCATACGAAAACGCTGCGTTGAGGGTTTCTCTTGTTGACAGATTTTTATAAATTTTCTTGAGTTGAATCTCTATGTTTGGTTGCATTTTAAGTCACCCAAAACCATAGTAAGGTTAACTTACAGTGGGGATGATGTCTAGGAAGTCAAGGGGTCGTCCGGAATCCACGGGATGTCGCGAACGAATCTCTTCCACCCGATTTATTCCTCCATTGGCTCCGATTTGTGTTTGAATATGAAGATTCGTAAGTTAGGATGATGGTTATGATCTTAAAACCATATGGAAACTTGATTAACATCTTACCAACAATCCAAAGCCTGCAATCCTTGATCTACACACTTCCTCGGTCGGATTTGGTTGCCGGAAAGTCGTCGGAAAGTCGCCGGAAGAGTGTTTGGCTTAGGGAGAGTTTTGGGAGAGTTTTTGGGATAAACTTTGATGAGAATGGCTGATAATGGACATGGGATTGATTACATAACGTCCAAAAAGATGCCACACCCGTGATAGATCGGATTCCCAACCTTGGGCCCCGAAAATTGGCGAGAAAGTCGCCAAAACGCGACAAACGCTGATGCTGTCATGGCGGCGCGGGGTTGGGGCGGTTTTTAGCCAAAACCCGCGCCGGGTGCGCGCCACTCTCGCCTGGACTTCGGTCCGGGCGGGGTCGTGCGATCCGTCGTGCTTTTCCTCCTCTCTTTCGGACTTCTGTCCTCCTACGTTTTCGGGCTTGATTTTTCGGGTCATCCTCGGGTCATAAATTCTTATCTTAAGTTTATCTTGACTCAAATGAATTTCACGTTCGAGATCTTAAGTCCGTCGGTCTCGGGTTCGTCGGCTTCCAATTCGTCGTCTTTTGATTCCCGTGCAATAACTTGTTTCATTAAATTTCTTCCGACTTCACGGGTCCTTGGAATTAAAATTCTTTTCCTTATTAAATTTAATTCCAATTATTTTGACTCAATTCATGGAATGTCTTCGGGCTTCCTTTCCCTCTTTTATTCCATTTTGAATTTAAATCTATCGGCGTTTCTTATCCGAGCAATAATTTATTGTGATAAATTATTTTCTTCTTCTCGGAAATATTTCAACATTGATCGGAATAAATTTTTATTCCTTCGGACATTGATAAAAATTCGGGGTATTACATCCATACCGTTTTCATCCCTACATATAATATAATACTCCCTTCATTTCAAAATAAGTGTAACATAAGGAAATGACCCGAGATTCAATGCAAGGAATAAAAGTGCTTTAGTGGAAGTTTTATACCCTTAAAAAAATTTATATATGGTAATGTAACATTTATTATGAAACACACAAAAAAAGAAAGTGTAACACTTAAAAAAAATGGAGGAAGTATAATATAGTATAATATGATAATTATATATTCATGATTAGATTTGCATTAGTTACTCCATATGTATGTGAACAATGTTATAAAATTATTAACATTATTTTGTGGAAAGCTGACGCCAAATAACAAATTGAAAAGAAAATAAAGGGAAAAAAGAGCAACAAAAAGAGGTGTCCAAAAGCAGAAAGGAAAAAAAAGAGCTAACACTTTGGCTCTTGGGAACCATACGCCGGAAGAATCCGCCGCTAACACCCTGTGCGTGAAGTCTGGGGGAATGTCCAAGTAGTGTAGAATTCTTCTAAAGATGCACCACATTTTGCTAGACAATCCGCGACCATTTTACACTTGCAAAGTACATGATGAACTGAACATCGGTCAAAGACGTCTCGCCAGGTGCGGGAGGCATGCCATTGGTCGAGTAGTCCAGTAGCATTATTAGTGTAATATATAATAATAAATTAACATATAAAATATAAAATGGAGTTAAAATTATATCTCGGAAATTATAAATTTAAAAATGTAAAATCAAATATATTACATAATTCGTATCAGGCAAAAATGTATTAATATAAATTAAATAATGTAAAATCAAATTGATTATGGGCTAAGAGGATGTTTGGATGCGCGTTTTAAAAAGTGCTTGAGCATTTAGAAAAGGATAATCAGATAATTGTTGTAACAAAACATGCTGTAGAAAATTAAGTGTTTGGATGAGCTTATGTTGTTTCAAATCGCAATAATAAGATAATCATGAAAAAGTGTTTGGATTTGTATTTTTCATTACCTCAAAAGGCAACAATATGGTAAAATATATTTTTGGCTACACGCAATTTTCTTGCAGCACCAAAGTGGGCTGCAAGAAAATAGCGTTTTCATTCCCTCAAAAGGCAAATAATAGATTATTGGAATTTAGTACAAAAACAGAATTAACTGATTATTTGCGTTTTGCAAACGCAATAATCAGATAATTCCGCCCAAAATGCACAAACAAACGCCCGCTAAATCAATAAAACAATAATATTAGGAAAATAACATAATTGACAAAGTTACTAAACCACTTTGTCACATTTTTTCTCAATAATGTGGTCAGAAAATTAGCATGAACCAAATTTTTTGAAGAAGCCATTGAAGGTCTGGAAAGGGTGGTGGGAGCTCATGCCACACAATTACAAAGGGAACAAAGGGAATGGATAGGGGACCAGATGGGGATTCGAACCCCTCAACCTAAAGGTTGGGAGTTGGGGGAGTTACCACATGATTAAGTCTCCAACCCCGCATGAACCAAATTTTATGTAATAAGTACAATATTTGATTTTTTGAAATCTTATCTTATTTTAAAATTATATATATAAATTTTACTTACCGCGCATTGCGCGGGCGGATATGCTAGTAGTAATAATAACAATGCAAAAGATACGGGCTTCATCATAATAAGCTTCCTCTCCAAGCCTATCCTATTCTTGTATATCCTTGAGAAAGAGAGAAAAATATTATTTTATATAATTTGTAGATAAATAATACTATATCAATAATCAAACAAGGTTGAGAAGTGAAAATTTATTTAAATTAGTAAGAAGTCAGTAGTACATAATTAATCAATTATAATATAAAAATGTATAGTATTTCATTGATTACTTACTATGAATGCTCTATTCCCAGGTGGTTTCCAGTTCAAAACTCCAGTGACTAGTGAGAAACCTGCAAGGCTGCAAGAGAGAGCACCCACATGAAGGGGGAATTACATTAAATTTCAGAGATGAGTTAAAAAGGATTCTAATTAGTAGGCTGTAATGTATTTTTTTTAAAAAATGGATGGTTGCAACTTGCAGCTATGAGCTTAAATAGAAAAATATTATACCTTATTTTTTCTTCAATCCATACTTGTTGCGATGCCAATCACCACCACAAATAAGTGCTTCAATTGATTCTTCATTCAAACTAGAGCAATATTCATCAATCACCCTCCCAGACGTACTAAAAGTGGATTCAGAAGCAACATCTGAAAGAACTTGAATCAACAGTCATCTTTGATAAAATCATATACTTCATACTATTATTTCTCCACCACTCCAAGGCACTGAAAGAACTTGAATCACCATCTGGAATAAAAAGGCCATCTTCGAAATAAGTTGTTAGCTCAGACTTAGATAGGGGAACCACATGTTTTTCACGAACAATGCTCATAATACGATCAAATCCATTTACTACAGGAGATTCTCGAACTTGTTGGATGAGGGGTTTCCTCCACCAACTCCTTCACCACTAATATTAGCACAAACATCTTCTTTATCAATTTCAACATACTCATTAAATAGTGCTTCAAGTGAAACCAGTACCATATACACATTCTCTTTGCATGCACTTTCAAGTTTATTGGAAAATATGCATTCAAGACTTCAAGTTTACACCTAGGATCCAAAACACTAGCAATATACATCAGCAGATTGCACTCAACCCAATATTTATCAAATTTCATTTGCATTGCCATCTCTCTCATGAACAAGTCATATTCAACACTGGCATCATCAATTGCTTGCTTTACTCTCCAAACTTCAAGAAGATATAAATTAGTAATAGGATAGTCACTACCTGAAATGACATGAGTAGCAAGATTGAATATCTCTAGAAGTTGGCACACCTTTTTCACATCGTCCCAATCCTCATCAGATGGCATATAATTGTAGTGGGGCTCTCTTTCCTTGTAGGATGGATAGTCAATTTGAAACTTCAAAGCAGTAGAGGGCATATTATATGTAGAATTCCATCTTGTTGGGCAATCAAGGATAAGTTTTGTTTCCTTCAAATTATTTTGTTCCAATATATCAGAAAATGATTTCAAGCGGGAATCATTGTGATTAATGACTTCACAGTTTCTCGAACTTTGTGAATGACATCCTTAATTCTGCTTAGCCCATCCTGCACCAATAAGCGCACAACATCTAACATGAAAAAGAGTACCATCACGCACCAACTTAGCATTAAGTGAGATACCCTTAAGATTTCGAAGACATGAATCATTATAAGAAGCATTATCAACTATCACGGAGAAGACCTTATTTTCAATCCCCCAAGCCTTCAAACACTTAAAAATTGCACTTGCAACATCAATTCCACGTCTAGGCCCAGGCACTTTAACAAAACTTAAAACCCTCTTTTGAAGAGTCCATTTCATATCAATGAAATGGGCTGTTATAATCATATACTCAGTTACCTGATGAGTTGATTTCCACATATTAACTCTAATCTTGCCAACACTTCTCAACAACTTCTTTAGATCGCCTTTTCCGCCTCATAAATTGCTATACAATCATCCCCTCTAATGATTTTGCGTGACACTTTCTGAAATACTGGATTTGCATATTGGAAGCCCCACATCCAAACTTGATCTTCAACAATGTTGAAAGGGTAATCATGAATCATGATTGCTCCTTCTGCCAGCAATAACCAAAAATGGATTCGTAGAAGAAGACGATTTGAAAGGAATAGGCGGCTGCTTCATTGATTTTTGTTCATGCAACTTCTTTTTCAAACATGAATTTGCATGTCTCCTAGATGACTGGTGGATGCTCCTCTTCAACCCGTTGCTAGCTTATCTTTGCAATACTTGAAACCACTTTCACTCCTATATTAGGATGGCTAACCTAGATTCAATGACAAATAGGATTAAACAAAAGACAATCATTCTAAAAACAGAAGCCAACATGCACATATTTGCTGTAGTGAATATGAAAATATATGCATTATGCAGTAAAGGACAATTGGCATGCCAGCATTAAATTTCTTGTTGGTTCACTGAGTTCATGGCATAAACAGAATCACAGAAGGCAACTGTTGAGCTAGGTTTAGGCAACATAGTTCTCAAAGACAATCCAACGAACTTGTCTTTTTTTATGAACAATGCAAGGAAAGAAAAAATAAAAAACACATGGATTTTCTCAAGATAGTCTAAATTTCAAAATCAAACTACAACCCGTCACATTTATAGTAATTTGTAGCATAATAAAACCGACCCAAGAACTAAAATTCATACCTTACCCAAATCCATCCAAACAGTGATGTTTTCTGCCTTTTTTTTCTTGATCGTGGAATCATCATCTTGGGTATTTAGAACTTCATTCTCGATTCTAGCATTTTCTGCTACACTCGACTCATGTGGTGGTAGATCAGATAAATTGACGGGTTGATTGTTCTCCATTTCTGCTCGGCGCCCGCAAGTCGCAACGGGAGTAAGAACTTTACTAAGGGGGGAAGCGTTGAAAAATAGTAGTACAATACAATTGATGAATATCTCATAATTAAGGCAAGAAAATGAACAAACATTTTCCGTTTGGATTTCGGGAATTGAAGGGATGGGCGGGCGGATGAAAGATCGAAGAGGCAGTGTTTATTAAGGTTGGGGATTGAGAAAGGGGTATTTCAGTATTGAGATTTGGAAATTGGGATGGGGGAATTAGAATTTGCCGTTGTCACCTTTTTTTTATTTATTTTTTATTTTGTGTTTTTGGGTCTTAATATGTTTATACGTCAATGGATGTTTGGAAGTTAGCGGATACGCAAGCGGATAGTAGATTCGGAGAGAGAACTGTGAGATAATATGCTCTTCTTATCTGTTATCTGCTAGCGGATCTGTTCGCTCCCAATTTGTGGAGTGTGCTTTTAATTTATTTTTATTATGTACTAACATTCAAATGTAATTATTGGAAAAAATATAATTAAAAAAATCAAATAAAAATACCAATAGTCATCTTCTTTCGTTATCTATAAAATGAGACTAATTTTAATATATAATTTCTCATAAATTTTATTCCAAAATCTGAAAATTTGCTGAAAAAAATCAAATGATCAATAATACTAAGTTGTTCCTGACTGTAACATTAAATTCATACTAAAATATAGGTTGGTTGGATTCAAGAACTATGTTGTCTGAATTACATATATTAATGTAAAAGTTGATATAAAGATAAATCATTTTGTTGTTATTAATCTTTACTTCCTTAATAAGTGTATTCTGATGTTGAAAGCCTAAAATTTGATAGCATTTGGAGGTCATTTATGTTAGATTTGCATTAGTGTGTAATTTGTACTTTATCAAAATTAATTTAAATCCAAACGT
The DNA here is from genome assembly GCA_030278955.1 of Hygrophila difformis. Classification (NCBI taxonomy): domain Eukaryota; kingdom Viridiplantae; phylum Streptophyta; class Magnoliopsida; order Lamiales; family Acanthaceae; genus Hygrophila; species Hygrophila difformis. Next base: position 41,528,436 of record JAOANR010000007.1, on the reverse strand, counting down.
TGCATCCTTGTGTTTTCAATACTGCTTGATAAATCATTTTGGTTATTGTTTTGTTATCCAGGGGGTAGGGAATTGCCGATGATGTTGCTGACTGCTTCCACGGGCCATGGTAAACAACTTCATGAATCTATCCCCAGAGAAATACAAACCATTATGGATCAAGGGAGGAAACCACTGTGATCTGGAGCTGTATCCCAAATATATTAAACACCTCAAAAATATTGTGTTGACTGTAAAAACACCTCATTCCCAAAGGAACATGTCAAGGAGAAGTGTTGACTGGCTTGAACATTCCCGAAAGAGTACCCATCTCAATGAAGTTCCTCCAAGGCAGAGTGTCGATACACCAGAAAAAAATAAAACCATTTGAATATAAATTCCATAATGACGAGTTGGAAACAAACTTTCCGAGTTGAGGGTGTCTCTTGATCAAATGGAGAGATCTCGAAGGAGTGTACAGTGCCTGGAGAAGCCCTGAAGGAGCATTGATGTTCAGCTGGAGAGAGGTCGGAAGAGAGTAAACTGGCTACTGATAGGATGCGGTCTTCATGACTTTGCCAAAAGGTAGTGTAAAATTCTTCCCTTGATTTGTTCTTTCGTTGTAAGTTGTAACTTGTAACTTACAACTTTGTAAGTCAAATAATAGCAACTGCTTTGCATAAAACCATTCACTGTTTGAATCAAGTATATTCACACCCTCTGCGTGCACACAATAGCCTAACCACATTGAGTCAGAATTATTTTTAAATTTTCTAAAAAATATATCTAAATATTAAATAAATAATAATATTAACAAGTTATTAACAAAATTATATAAAAAATATTAAACAGGTCGGCCTGGAAGGCTAAAAAGGCTTTAAGGCCCGGCCTAGGCCTTTTTAGCTAAATAGGCCTTTAAAATTATCTGAGCCTGGCCTATTTCGTAAAAAGGCCTGGTCTAAGATAGGTTCATATCGGGTAGCCTGGCCTATTTCAACATCTAGTTGGAGGAAGCTTATTATGACCAAGCCCGTGTCTTTTGCATTTTTATTATTATTATTTTACTTTGTTATTTTTCCTTGGAGTGATTTAGTTTGTTATTTGTAATTGAATAATGATATTTTCCAATCACTTTCCCATTTTCATGGATGGATCTTTGACGAGATTAAATAGGCTTCTTACGAGCTTAAAACTTGTCTTATTTAATTAAAAAGGCCAGGTTAGGCTCAGGGCCTCAGGCCTTACAAAAATAAAATAGGCTTAGGCCGTTCAAGGCCAAGCCTGCACTGGCCTGGCCTGTTCCTGCTCTGGCCTGGCCTGTTCCTGCTCCTAGTTGGGCCCGTTTCGACCTGCATCTAAATGGGTCTAAAAATGTGAGGCTGGCCCCGCAATTTTTTTGCTTGCAGGGCGGGCCGGCCCAACGGGCTCGACCTACATTGACAGCTCTATATACAGGCTAGGATAGGGTGGTGGAAGTCCATGACACACAAATTATAAAGGGATAAAGGGGAGGAATAAAGGACCGGGTGGATAATCAAACCCCGAACTTATAAGTTGGGAGTCCGGGGACTTGACCACTATGGGTAAGTCCCCATCCCCGATCAACATGTCGTTTGAATCCATCTAGAAAACAATTGGAAAAATAAAATACTAAAGATGACAATGATAAATCTGAATAACTCCTTCCAATATGTTAAATTTGTATAATTACTCACTTACCCTTATAACCAATCTTATCCATCAAAAATGGAAAACACAAAAAAAATAACTCCTTCCAATATGTTGAATTTGTGTAATTAATCACTTACCCTTATAAGTTATAACCAGTCTTATCGATCAAAAATGAAAAACACATCAATTTATGTCCACAATATATACTGCCAAACGCTTCTTCATACGCTAACGCATATAAAAGATACTCCATCCATCATATTAATCTTGGTCACGTCTTATTTAATTGTCCTATTATCTTGGTTGCTGTCTTATTTAGTAAAGAATTCAAACATTAAATACAAATATCCTCAAAAATTTAAATTCACTATCATAAATCGTAGTATTAACTAATTAATTATAAAAATTTTAAACTGTAGAACAATCACATCACATTTCTACCAAAAAAAAAATCACATCACATACAAGGGATGCGGACTTACCTTAGTGGTCAAGTCCCCGATTATCAATCTATAAGTTGGGAGTTCGATTCATCACCCGTCTCTTATCCCTCCTCTTTATTTCCTTTGTAATTTATGTGGCACGAGCTCCCACCATCATCTCCTAGCCTGTATAGGCTGCTCAGCAAAATAATCAAATGACATAAAATAAATTAATTAAAAGTTGAAAATACTCACAATAATTACATCACATCATATCATTAAATAAATAAATTAAAATTACCAACTCATTATCATTACATCACAAAAAATTCTTAATTTGTCCTTCATTTTATTTCTTTTTCAACATCTAAATTTTTCTGCTAAAAAAAGTGACCGTCGTTAGCGAATGGAGTATTTTGTTATAAATATTTGAAGATTGATGGTAATCATAGATATTTGTTTTGTGGTTAGCACATTACACATATCTACCCTAAAAGCTCAATATTCCCACTATGGTGGAAAGTCACATGCCATATCTCTCAAATAAATTATAAATATGTGAATATTAAATTTTATGTTCAAGCTTTTCACTGGGAACGTAGGATCTTCCAAACCTCACCCCATAACACTTCCATTTTTATTTACAAAGAATATTCTGAATTAACAATTATACCTAAATAAAAATTACTTTTTATTAAAAATAATAACTTAAGAAATATGCTAAAATGTATCATCTATCCCTTTTAAAATGTATCAGGACGAGTGTGTAAAGCGGGATAAAAAAATCTAGCCTTTGTTTTTGGTAACATGTGACGCCCCAGTGTTGGCAAACAATAATGAGAGCCCAAATTCATACAAATTATAAATATAATAAAGGGGAAGGATAAGGGGTCAGACAGGAAATCAAACCTCCACTATAAAGTTGAAAATCAGGGGACTCGACCACTTGACTAAGTCCTATTCTCAAAAATCGAGACTCTAAATTGAGATATGTTTACTAACTTCAAAACTAAATAATTCTTTTTTTTTTGGTATTTCTGTTGAGCCGAAGCCGGAAAAGAATAACAAAAAAGAGGACCAAAAATTACAAATCAAAATGGTCCAAACCAAACAGAAATGTAGAAAACGGAATATGAAAACTAAAGTAGCTAAACTAGCATCTAAGAAACCATGCACCAGATGCATCAGCTTCCAAAGCAGAATAAATGAAATCCAAAGGAAATGTCCAAGTAGTGTAGAAGTCATCCTTAGACGCCCCATGTTTTGCCAACCCATTTGCTACCTTATTAAATTCCCTAAGAACATGGGTGATCTTGCAATCTTCAAAGTGGCTTGTGTTAGGTCCACGGGAAGCAAGACAACCACTTTATGCAATGGTTCACAGTAAAGAATGAACTTAGACAACAAACCAACAGATTATTATACCAAGGTATAACTTAAGCACAACGGAATAAATAATGCATAAAGTAAATCAATGAGACAAGAATTGTTGACCCAGTTCAGCCTTCGACCTACGTCTGGGGCATACCAATGCAGGAGGTTATTTTATTATGTGTTTCAAGATTGTGTACAACCGCACACACTAGTAAAATAAAGAGAATGACTTCACACTAATCTCCAGGAAGATAGTTGTTGAGACCAGAAGCTATCCCAAGTTCTGGTATAGATATCTCCACCTATTTCAACTCCCCAAAGCTCCCGCCTTGAGTTTCCCCTGAAGAAATCTGTGAAACACTTCTCTGGAACAAGATGATATGAACGATGTAAGCTTGTCTCCTGCGAAGCCTTTGTACGATCTCCTCAAGTGATTCTTCAAGTGCAAACAATCAGAGATATGTCCAAGGCTCTTTGATCTTGTAGCAATAAATAAGTTCGGTGAATAGAGGGCTGCAAATCGATTTTGCTTCTCACTTAGTGTTTCCGAATGCTTGAGAGAATTTCAGAGTGATTCCAAGATTGTAAGTGTGAGAAGTTATCTTCCATTCCTCATAAATTCTCTTTTAATCAAGAAGCTCTGAAACTGGAACGATCATCCTGCAACTAGCCGTTAGGATTTGACAGGTTCCGTTGAGATACAAATTCAAACTCTATTTCACTAATCTGGAAGAAGAATCCTGCAATATAAACGTTAGTGAATAATCTCCCCAGATTAGGAAAAGAGCCGTTGGGGCTGGAGCCAGTCTTTCAAATAATCCACATCGCACATGTAGACTGCCGCTGAGAAGGTTTATCCAAGGTGTTCAATCATCGGCGTTGAACTTCCATCAAAACCTCGAGTCAACAATCTCCCCCTTTTTGACAGGAAGTGAGCCAGTACAATAATCCAAGCGATGATGAACTATTACATGAAAATCAATGAACCTACCAGCACCGATTCTCCCAACCGCCAAAATACATCCCAGAAAAGCTCTTCATAATATGACACAGTCAATACATAGAGCTTACATTTAAAAACAAACAGGAGATCTATTACACCAAGTAGCAGAACAATTACAACGTTCAACTAACCATAAAACCAGTAGGCAATAACAGATCATCACAATGTCCATCAGCAAACATGATCATAATCAAACCAACCATAAGACAATCCACATAAAACAAACACAGAAAACATCAGAGTATCTTAACCAAAAGATCTCAACAAAAGTAAAGAGTTGTAGGGTTAGAAAAGATATTACCACATTTTCCAGGAGTGAGAGCCATAACAAATGCGTTGGAAATTTTGAAATGTTTCTACTCCCCCTCTGGGTAAGCTTCCTTGGCAAAAATCACTCCTCAGCTTCATCATCTTCTTCTTCATCCTCTGCTGAGTCACTGTCATCATCCTCCTCCTGAGGAATGTGTGAGATGGCACCCTCGTCATCTGACCAAGCATCTGGTAAAAGTGCTAATGCTTGTTCAACTTTGCTCTCTATCTGACTCTGTCTCTCCCTTAATTCCTTCAACTCCAGAACAACAGAGGAGAAGATTTCCTTGGCTCGATCCAGAGCACTCTGATTGGATAATGAACCATCAGGGCCAGGTAAATCAGGAGTCTTTTGCATAAGTTTTTGGGATATGGTGAACTCCACAATGGGATGAACTGTAACTTTCTTTCCTCCAAAGATATCTTCTGCTTCAAGATAGGCAGTAATGAGAGCTGGATAAGGAAGCAAGATCTTGCCATCATCTTTCAAGCCTTCTGCATACTTGCTCATTTGAGTGAGAACAAGTTGCCCAAAGTTGATAGGTTCTTTCATGTCAATGGCATAAATCAAATGACACATGTCTCCGGTCACAAGAGAATGATTTACCGTGGGAAAAACATTTGAGGCACAGAACTTGTAGATCAAGGAAAACTTCTGAGTCAATTCTTTTGAATAGAGACCATTCCCAGGCATCTTCAGAACCTTCCCTTTGGTCACTCCTTGAGCAACCTTGTGACTGTCAAAGGTGGTACCCGGTGCATAGATATGCTGAATGGAACCTCAGGTACGCCCAACAAGGAATTAACTTTAGTAGCATCGAGATCATAGAGAGCACCTTGAGTGTAATTCTTGTTGAACCAGGTCGATTAGGGATGACAACAGCCTTCTTAAGGTTGGCATAGAATTCCTTGACATGATCTGGTTTGAATCGATCCCAAAGAGATGCCCAGCGAAACAAGGATCGATCCTCCAGATATTTAGTCCAACCCAACACAATGAACTTCTCCCCCTGGTAAGTGTACTCAGCCCTAAACTTCTTCTTGATCAATATAGTATCATAGTAATACATGTTGTAGTGAGAATGAAATTGAACATTGTAAGCCTTTCCAATGGTCTGACCTTGTAGACTTATTTCCTGAACGACCTTTTTCCCTTTCATATCAAGCTTAACCTTCTTCCTCAGTTCACTTAGAGTCTCTTGATCTCTAGTTATTTTGGATCCACCAGAGGGCTAAGAAGATTGTCCTTGGACAGTAGAGAGATCTTGATTGGCCTGTTGAGAATCTTCTTCCCCCTGTGAGTAGAGACTTCTTCATCAGATAATTCATACTCACTATCAGATTTTTCTTTTCTCTGAACTTTCTCAAAAGGTACTGGAGCAACTTTAGAACCAGTGGCCTCAGTGGGTTCTTCTTCTTCTTCTTCTTCTTCTTCTTCTTCTTCTTCTTCTTCTTCTTCTTCTTCTTCTTCTGATTCCGAATCTTCCTCCTCTGATCCTTCACCACTCGAGTCGTCAACTTCAATTCCTTCTTCCTGATGAGACTCTTCAAGAGCTGTGGTTACTTCGTCTGCAGCACACTGATCAATCTGTTGACCTGAGACTGGTTCAGCAGCAGGGTTTGAACTCTCCTCTTCATTAGTCTTGGCTGTTTCAGATGGTTCCTTGGAGACAGAAGGTGGCTTCTCAAGAGACTGAGTTTGAGTATCAGGATCAACTGTCACCTCATGTCTACGAGTTCCTTCTCCTGGTGCCTTCTGGGGTTTGCATGGTAGGAGTAACTTCGTTAGGCCCTTGAGCAGTCATCACACCGAGCTTCAGAAATGATAAGGGAACAACATCAATAGGAGGCAATGAAGCAGCAGCCTTATGAATACCCAGAAAAAATGGTTTTGGAACCAAATCAATCTTTGTTTTAGCACGAGTAGTGACCATAGGCTTCTCGATAGCAGCAACAGGGGCTTCAATAGTAGAAATCGGATCTAGAACACTTGAATCAACTGGTTCAGATGGCTTAGAGGCAGAGACACCAGATTTCTTTGAGCCCTTCCCTTTCTTCCATGAGACTGAGACAGTATGAGGTGGAGCACCAACACTCGGCGGGGGGAAGGTGATTGGAGTCTGACTCACAGAAGAGATCTTTCATGTAGATACATTGATTGAATCATCAGTAGATTTTGAACCAATTTTTGTACCTATCTTTGAGGGTTTCTTCTCCTCAGAGGCGGATGCAGCATTGGCTAGGGTTCGAAGATTCTTGGGAGAATCCATGGTAGTTGTTTGCTTCGATGAAGGATTGTTAAGAGAAATAGCCCATTGGCCTTTCGTAACCGTTTGAGCAGAACCTCCTTGAATTGAGGGTTTCGTGGATGTAACCCCCGACGTGGGTAACTCCCCCTGAACTGCCACTCCAGCCTCTTGGATTTCATTCCTAATATCCAATGGGTCCTTTGCAATGCCCTTTTGAACTTCGACTTTGAGTCTTTCCAGCAGATTGGAAGGATTCTCTAAAATCGACACTTTCTTTGGATTCTTGATCTTAGGGATCTTCTTCGAAGCAGAGGGTTTCCCTTGAGACTGATAAGAGCCCTTAGAACTTCGTGTGTTCACCATTGAAACACTGCAAGCAGAAACTCAAACACAATCTTCAAGAATAGCAGTGGAAAGCAATGTGCAAGAGTTAGTCGAAGAGGCGAAATAAGTATTCAGAGAAACGAGCATCAGAATACATAACCAAAACAAATAAATTTCTTCCCGCCATTAAAGAGACTAATGATGGTTTCTGCAGAGGCCTCCTTGCCTGACCAATACTGAAGGATTCCTTTGATTTGACATCATTGGGCCGGTTAATGGGCCTCTTTTTAATTCTCCCCCTAAAACATATAAGATCTGCAACCCAAAATTAATTAGATAAAATAAAATAACAAGTATTGGGCTGAGAAATTGACCAATTACACCATGGGGGAGAGAGAATTTGACACTTCAGTCGATAATGCAAAGCCCAAGATCACGTCTGAGGGCTTCAAAACGATCATTGCTCAGTGCCTTGGTGAAGATGTCTGCATGTTGGAGTTCAGTTCCTACATGTTGAATGGACACTAGTCCATCTTTAACAAGCTCCCGAATGAAATGATGACGGATGTCTATGTGCTTAGTTCGGCTGTGCTGGACAGGATTTTTTGCAATGTTGATTGCACTCATGTTATCACACAAGAAAATCAGTTCATAATCATTTAGCATCTGCTTCATCCACAATAATTGAGCACAACAACTCCCAGCCGCTAAAATACTCTGCCTCAGCAGTGGACAATGAAATGGAACTCTGCTTCTTACTATACCAGCTCACAAGATTTGTCCCAACATAGAAACAACCTCCAGTAGTGCTCTTTCTATCATCCGTGCATCCTGCCCAGTCAACATCGCAATACCCAAAAAGCTGTAAGCTGGAGTCCTTAGAGTACCAGATTCCAAGGTTAGCTGTTCCAGCCACATATTTTATGATTCTTTTGGCAGCATGCAAATGTGACTCCTTGGGGCCAGTTTGGTAACGGGCACAAACTCCAATGGCATAGCTAATGTCAGGCCTGCTGTCTGCAAGATAGAGAAGACTGCCAATTATACTGCGATATAATTTGCAATCAACCTTTTTACCATTGATGTCCTTGCTGAGTTTGTCATTGGTTCCAATTGGAGTTTGAACTGGCTTGCTGGACTCCATGCCAAACTTTTTCACAATGTTCCTAGCATATTTGGCTTGGCTAATGAAAATACCCTCCTTCTTTTGAGTTACCTGCAGACCTAAAAAATAGGTTAGTTCACCAACAAGACTCATCTCGAATTCCTTACTCATTATGCTAACAAATCTGTCTTTGAGGATGTGTAAGGTAGAACCAAACACTATGTCATCAACATAGATTTGTGCAATTAGAAATCCTTTGGCCTCCCTTTTGATGAAAATGGTCTTGTCAGTGTTCTCTCGATCATAACCATTCTCCAATAGGTAAGATGACAGACGATCATACCAAGCTCGGGGAGCTTGCTTCAACCCATATAGAGCTTTGTTCAGCTTGTAAACGTGATCTGGATAATGAGGATCCACAAATCCGTTTGGCTGCTCAACATAGGCTTCTTCTTTCAGCATACCATTCAAGAAAGCACTCTTAACATCCATTTGGTAGAGTTTGAATTCATATGTGCATGCTATGGCAATCAGCAATCGAACAGCTTCAAGTCTTGCTATCGGGGCAAACGTCTCACTGAAGTCCACACCTCCCACTTGCGTATATCCTTGAGCAACAAGTCTGGCTTTGTTTCTTGTAATATTAACATTCTCATCAGACTTGTTCTTGAAGATCCACTTTGTCCCGATGACATTGACATTCTCTGGTCTTTCTACCAAGGTCCATAGTTCATTCCTTGTGAACTGCTGTAGTTCCTCTTGCATAGCTGAGATCCAGTGTTCATCAGTAAGGGCATCTTCAACTCTGCTAGGCTCGATTGTTGATGTGAAACAATGTAATCCTGCTAGCTCCTTGTAATTAATCCTCTTCTTGGTCCTGGTTTTCCTTCCTTCATTGATGTCTCCAATCAGATCATTTTCATCATGATTCTTGTGGATTTTTCTGATGGGAGTAGAAGAGCGAGGAGGACAGTAACCTCGTCTGATTGAACCACAGTCTGATCTGAGCTACCAGAAGGGGGCAGGTCCAGATTGGCTTCATCATCAATCTCTATATCCTTTCTGATGTCAGCATCAAAAGAATCTGGGAACTTGTTTGGTTTATCCTCGATGACTACATTGACTGATTCGATCACTTTCCTTGACTTGGGCAGATAAACCCTGTAGGCTTTGCTGGTTGGAGAGTAACCAACAAACACTCCTTCATCACTCTTTTCTTGGAACTTCCCAAGGTTTTCCCTGTCATTAAGCACAAAGCATTTGCTACCAAAAATATAGAAATCGGAAATAGAAGTCTTTTTACCATTCCAGAGCTCAAAAGGGGTTTTCAAGGATTTTGATCTCATGTGAACACGATTGATCACATAACATGCTGTATGCACAGCTTCAGCCCAAAGATTTTGTGGAACGCCCTTTGAGTTTAGCATACCTCTTGCCATTTCCTGGATGGTCCTGTTCTTCCTCTCCACAACACCATTCTGTTGAGGAGTTCGAGGAGCAGAGAGAACTAATGCTTTATACCAAATTCATTGCAGAATTCTTCAAAGGCATGACTCTCAAACTCTCCACCATGATCACTTCGAATCCTCTTGATCTTGCAATCCTTCTCCGTTATCAGTTGGTTGCAAATCTTGATAAACACCTTAAGTGCCTCACTCTTTTCCCTGAGAAAAGAAACCCCAAGTATATCTAGATTAGTCATCAACACAAACAAAAATATATTGCTTACCACCAACACTTTTCACCTCAGTTGGTCCAAACAAATCCATGTGGAGGAGTTCAAGACACTGTGTTGAACCAGACTGATCGATTGATTTATGAGAGGCTCTGTGTAGTTTGTTCTTCATGCAGTCATCACACATTTCAACATCAGCCTTCTTGAGAGTAGGTAAGCCTTTGATAGCTCATGTTCAGCTCAACTTGATCAGGTCCTTGAAATTCAAGTGACCTAGCCTTTCATGCCATAAATGAGTCTGATATGGACCTGCACCTGCACTCTCAGCAGAAAAACAAGATTGTCCAAGCAAATAGCAATTATTATGGGACCTAAGTTCTTTCATAACACATTCTTGTTTAAAATTAAGCACTTCACAATATTTCCTGTCAAAGGATACTTTAAGATCATCATCACACAGTTGGCTTATGCTGATAAGGTTGGCATAGAGACCTTCCACATGATGCACAACTCTCAAATGAGGTAGTTCAGAGCAGGCAACCGAACCTCGACCAACAACCTTGCCTTTCTTCCCATCACCAAAAATGACATATCCTCCATCAATCTCCTTGTAGTTGGCAAGAAGTTCTTTGTTCCCGGTCATATGACCTGAACATCCACTATTGAAATACCAGACCATCTTCTTTCCATCTTTTGTAGATGTTTGAAATGCCATGTGACACACATAGGATATTTCACACGCCATTCTTTTCTTAACATGCTTCTTTTCAATTCTTCATTGGGCCACATAACAGGTCTTCCTGACAAGGCATCTCTGGCAAGAATGTGACATGAGCTTGTCTAGTGTCCATAGGTTCTGCAGTACTCACATTCCAATGGAGCAGTTGGACCACGACTCCTGACCTTCTTTCTCGATCCTTTGCCTCGATCAACCTTTTCTTTAGAGATCCTTTTTGGAGATTCATCTGAGGTGGTTCCTTCTTTTACAAAGATCCTTTCTTTTGAGCTGAAACACTCCTTAATGTAACCAATTCCCCATCTATCTCCATGAGCCCTGGTGGCTGAGATGATTTCATTGAGAACATCATTCCCTTTGTTTAGTTTGCTTGCCAACTCTTCAGCACTGTTAACCTTGGATGTCAGCTCTTGTACTCGATCACACAGAGTAGCCACTTGTTGTTGATAATCATCTCGCTGATCAGTCAGAGTGGTGACCCGTTCTGTCAGAGCATCATTCACAATTGTGAGATTATGAACTTGCTCGCTGAGAGTGATTACCTGATGTTGGAAGTCATCCCTTTGACTTGTCAGTGAGTTGACTTGATCTGTTAAGGATTGATTTGCCACAGAGAGCTCGTGGACCTCTACTTCAAGTTCCTCATTCTTGATAGCCAGATCTTCAGACCTTGGCCCTAGAGAATGGACCAAGTAGTGCATTCTATCATGATCACGTTGAATCTTATGAAGTTCATCCCTCTGAGCACGATATTCAGTTTTGAAGGCTTCAAGTTCTTGATGAGTATTTTGGAGTTCTTCCCATTGAACATAATGTTTGGCAATGAGCTCTTCATGTTCATCTCTCAACTCAAAGTGATCTCCTCTATGGGCATCAAGCTCCATGGAGGTATTCCTCAGTTCCTCTTTTGTTTTTTCCAGCTTCTCATAGGTTTCCTCATAGAGATTGTTGAGAGCTTCAACACTTTGTTTCTCTGGCCTGTAGGAAGAAGATGAAGGACCTTCATCAATAACAAAAGGGGAAATGCAACTAGGTAAGTTACCAACATCTAATTCTGACTCAGAGTCGGAATCCCATGTGCCAGCAAAAGCTATTCATGTCTCTTCATCACTATCACTGGAGCTCGATTCCTCTTCCTCACTGATAGTAGCACAATAAGTCTTTTTAGCATTTGAGGATTTGTTCTTGAAGTTCCCACAGTCAGCTCTAATATGGCCATAGCCATCACACTCAAAGCACTGGGGGCCTCTAGAATCAGATGTTTCTTTGATCTGTTTCTTATCATTTTTGTCAAACTTCTTCCTCTCTGGTCTCTTCTTCGCAGAGCTTTCACCTTTCTTGCCCCTAAAGGATTTGGACTTATTGTCTCTGAGAAACCTGGCAATGTGTTTGGACAACAACGCCAAGTCATCATCATCATCATAATCAGGGCTGGATTCATTTGCTGAAGGTTCGACTTGGGCTTTGGACATTGACTTGAAGGCAACAAGTTTTCCCTTGAAATTCTTACAATGGTCCATTTCCCATGTCTGAAGAATCCCCATTAGCTCATCAACAGAAGTCTTGTCATAATCTTTCTGAAGTTCCAAAGCTGCAATCTTAGGATTGAATCTCTCAGGAAGTGTACCTAAAATTTTCCGAACTATCTCCTGAGAGGAGTAGATCTTACCAAGCTGTGGAGCCTGGTTTGTTAGTGTACGGATTCTATTAATATAGCTAATAATAGATTCATGTTATTCCATACGCAATTTATGCATCTGAGCTATTAAAGAAATAAGTTTGGAAATTAACAGGAGCCGAACCTTCATGGGAATTTACCAAGATTCCCATGCTTCATGAGCAGTGGTACAGTTGCAGATGAGGTTGTATTGATCTTCTGTCACAGCACTGAAGATTGCATGAAGGGCCTTGGAGTTCATCCTTGAGCAGGTCTTCTCTTCTTGTGTCCAATCCTTCTTATCTTTAGGCTTGACAGATTCTCCAACTGTAACAGTAGGTGGAACATATTCAAAGAGGACAGCATCCCACGCTAAGTCATCAATAGACATGAGATAGGGTCGCATCTTATTCTTCCAGAAAGGAAAATTTGTCCCATCTAGAAACGGAGCCTGACTAAAAGCCCATTTAGAATTCATCTTGCTATATGGATCTCTCTCGAGAGAGTGTCGCTCTGATACCAATTGTTAGGTCCACGGGGAAGCAAGACAACCACTTGATGCAATGGTTCACTGTAAAGAATGAACTTAGACAACAAACCAACAGATTATTATACCAAGGTATAACTTAAGCACAGCGGAATAAATAATGCATAAAGTAAATCAATGAGACAAGAATTGTTGACCCAGTTCGGCCTTCGGCCTACGACTGGGGGATACCAATCCAGGAGGTTATTTTACTATGTGTTTCAAGATGGCGTACAACCACACACACTAGTAAAATAAAGAGAATGACTTCACCCAAATGTCCAGGCAGATAGTTGTTGAGACCAGAAGCTATCCCAAGTTCTGGTATAGGTTCTCCACCTATTTCAACTCCCCAAAGCTCCCGCCTTGACTTTCCCCTGAAGAAGTCTGTGAAACACTTCTCTGGAACAAGATGATATGAACGATGTAAGCTTGTCTCCTGCGAAACCTTTGGACGATCTCCTCAAGTGATTCTTCAAGTGCAAACTATCAGATATATGTCTAAGGCTCTTCGATCTTGCAACAATAAATAAGTTCGGTGAATAGAGGGCTGCAAATTGATTTTTCTTCTCACTTAGTGTTTCCGAATGCTTGAGAGAATTTCAGAGTGATTCCAAGATTGTAAGTGTGAGAAGTTATATTCCATTCCTCATAAATTCTCTTTTAACCAAGAAGCTCTGAAACTGGAACGCTCATCCTGCAACTAGCCGTGAGGATTTGATAGGTTCCATTGAGATACAAATTCAAACTCTATTTCACTAATCTGGAAGAAGAATCCTGCAATATAAACGTTAGTGAATAATCTCCCCAGATTAGGAAAAGAGCCGTTGGGGCTGGAGCCAGTCTTCCAAATAATCTACGTCGCACATGTAGACTGCCGCTAAGAAGGTTCATCTAAGGTGTTCAATCATCGGCGTTGAACTTTCATTAAAACATTGACTCAACAGCTTGAACTAAATAATCTAGAGTCAATATAACATTCGAAAAATAGCAAACAACCCAAATTAATTTTACACAAATTCAATATTTGTAGTGAAGTATTGATATTTGTTTCAAATATATATGGGGTTCCCTTTCCAATATATACACATTACTATAAAGTTCATTCCTTGCTCTACTTAGAATTAATCATAAAAGTGTGACAATAATTAGTGGCGGTACTGGTATGGTGCAAGGGGGTCAGCCTAAAATTTTTAAAAAAAATATTTTTATTTTTTATTTTTAATAAAAATATTAATAATTTAATGAATAAATTCATCTCACCTAATTTAAAATTTTTTTTATTCTTCCCCAATTTCAAGTGAGTAACTTTTATCATGTAAATCATTTGTTGCATTTGACAAGAAATCTTTGATAAAGTTGGCCACATTTTACCCATATAATTTACAGATATTGCAGTTGAAATGTTTGAAGATCAAGTTGAGAACTATATTAATATGTCAATAGTGATCCCGACTTCTTCGATATAGTTAATATTCGTAGATTTGCTACGGGATTGGTTAAAAAGAACAAGAACAAAACATATCAATTAGTGTATTTCTTGATCAAATTATAATTAATTTTACCTGTGGCAACTGCCAATATAAATGGTATTTTTTTGCTATGAATGATTAATTATTGTCGTTTCCTGAAAAGGAATCATTAGAAGTGATTAATGTGTATAAAGTATGCTTTCAAGAAAAATGCCGGCGCATCGAAGAGTATTTTGTAAGCACATTTAACTTTGAAGTTCTTGTATGATAATTTTCAAGAAAGAAATGAACATTATTCACATGAGTAGCTTTTTCAATTCATTTTTAAGTTATTACAAATTTAATTTTTGCATACCCTGGATGAAGATCCTAGTTCTGCAACTAGCAATAATGCAATATAAATAGCAGAAGATAAGCTAAAAGGTGCATAGACTATACCATTGACTAAATAACACTTCTGTTCTGCTTTTCCTTGCTTGGCTTTGCTCTGTAAGCCAGATTCTCATCCATGGCTTACAATCTTCAACCCCTCCTCATCCCCATGGCCGACCCAATTGGATTCTTGATCCCCGTAGAAAAAATCACTCATTCAATCCCTCTTGGCCAAGGCTCGCTTCTTGAATGAATTTTTAGAAAATCCTTCATTACGTACCAGCCAAACTGTAGGGAGCCTACAGAGTCGAATCAGAGCCGCAGCTTCTCATGTTCAAAATGTTATTGAATACCACTTGGAAGATCAAATCATTTCAAACAAGTGTACTAAGAGAATCACCATCTCCCCACCTGATTTGTTGCAAGAAAATGTGGATCATGAATTTGAAAGTATCTTCGACAAGATGGTGGACATCATGGATGGTAGTGTAGGAACACACCTATGAGGGTGGTCCGTGCCCAGGGATCGTTATTGGATGCCAACACATACATACATGGTATTATAATATATCTACTAGGATGTTTACGAAAATTACCTTTCCGAAGCAGATCTGCAACAACGTCTGATTGGAAACTTGGTTCTTTTCGTCTATGTCCGTAGATCTGCAATATGCAACCACGAACAATCTTCCAAGCACACGAACGGGCGCGCGCACGGATCTCCCTCCAACACACGAACGGATTCAACACTAGGAATCTTCCACACTGTTCCCGACCCCGTACGAACTCCGGATGGACAGAGATCTATCGAACGGATGGAGAGAAAAACTTGATCTCCAAGAAAGCCCTCTTGGCCGCCCCTCACCCTCTCTTTTGGAAGAGAATTATGAACTTGTTATGGAGGCTAGGGTTTCTGGAGACTTATTTATAGACTCTCCTAGTTGGTCCTTGGGCCAGACTGGGGATCCACTAGAAGGTATCAGGCTCAGGCTCCTTTACAGACTCAAATTCTTATATTCAGCCCAGAACATAATTTGGTCTATAAAACATTAATTAATTCCACTAAATAATTAATGTTGCACTCCCGGCCTGATCCAGATTG
Source organism: Hygrophila difformis (assembly GCA_030278955.1). Lineage (NCBI taxonomy): Eukaryota > Viridiplantae > Streptophyta > Magnoliopsida > Lamiales > Acanthaceae > Hygrophila > Hygrophila difformis. Next base: position 41,512,460 of record JAOANR010000007.1, on the reverse strand, counting down.
AATCTGGGCTTCTATTAGACTCAATTTATTCCCTATGTTTAAGATATCGCACGTCCATTAATTAATTAAAACTTCTGACAATTTAATTAATTAATCTCTTTTAATCCTTAAGTAGTACCACTCAAACCTCATCATTGTACGGAATAAATCCACCTGCAGGGTTCATACAATGATCCTTATTGAGCTCCTTAAGGGGACGTCATCAACCCGGATAACCAGGACACAGTGCCCTAGTGAGAATAAATAGACACCATGCAAATAATATTGGCGCCCAAAATACGAAGCATATTGAATCAACTCGGATTCTCACTCATGGTAAATCAAAGCGACCAACAAATATTCCATGTGTCAGATTTATCTCTACTAGGGTTAAGAATTAATCAGAGTCGCCGAGATCTTGATTCTTCTTATGCCAGAATAGAAGAATGCATCTCAACTGTGATCCTTTCAATGCGACGCAGCGCACTACTGCAAACTAATAGTCAAGATAAACTAATTACAAGTTTCCAGTACAACATAAACCAATAGTTATGTCCAAACTATCTCAGTTGTGAATACTGCTTATATCTTATAAGGAACCGACAACATGATCTTCTGTGTGACTCCTAACACACCATGTTGTCTACAATATTAGATAATTGGACATACTTGCAATTATGTAGAAAACATACAAGCATCCATACAAAAGCAACAATGTGAATAACCATTTATTTCAGTCAATATAGAAATCGAATAAATACAAAAGCACACTAAAAGTTTGCTTTACTGTATACTCTATTAATCTCCCACTTATACTAAAGCTAAACTTTTAGTATACACAAACACGTCTCCCACTTATACTTAAAGTCTAGCTAGCTGAAAGATATCGTAAACCAAGACCCTCTACATGTTTCTCGAAGATCTTTATTGCCAGAGTCTTCGTGAAAGGGTCTGCCAAGTTGTCCAACGACAGAATCTTTATCACAGCCACGTCTCCTTGCCTTACGATGTCTCGTATGATGTGGTACTTTCTTTCTATGTGTTTACTAGCTTTATGAGCTCTAGGTTCTTTTGAGTTTGCCACTGCACCAGCGTTATCACAATAGATAATGATACGCTCAGGCATGCTCGCAGAAACCCCTAAGTCATACAAGAAGCTCTTGAGCCACACAGCCTCCTTTGCTGCCTCAGAGGCCGCAACATATTCGGCTTCCATGGTAGAATCTGCGATGCATTTCTGCTTTACGCTCCTCCATGAGATTGCTCCACCTCCTAAGGTAAACACATATCCCGAGGTTGACTTCCTCTAATCTCGATCAGCTTGGAAATCTGAATCTGTGTAACCCAAAGGACTTAGATTGCTTGACTGGTAAACTAGCATATAATCCCGAGTTCTTCTCAGATACTTGAGAATATGCTTCACCGCAATCCAATGTCCTTGTCCAGGGTTAGACTGATATCTCGCCACCATGCCTACTGCATAGCAGATATCAGGCCTCGTGCACAGCATGGCATACATAAGGCTTCCTACTGCCGAGGCATAAGGAACCTTAGCCATCTCCTCTGTCTCCTTTTGTGTCTTGGGACACATTTCTTTAGATAGAGGAACTCCATGTCTGAAAGGTAAGAATCCTTTCTTGGAGTTCTGCATGCTGAATCGAGCAATCACAGTGTCAATGTAGGCTGCTTGAGAAAGGCACAACATTCTCTTTTGCCGATCACGAATGACCTTCATTCCTAGAATGTACGACGCTTCCCCCATGTCCTTCATTTGAAATTGCTCAGAAAGCCATACCTTTACGTCTGATAATACCTTGACATTGTTTCCAATGAGAAGTATATCATCTACGTATAGTACTAAGAATACCACCACGTTTCCGTTGCACCTCTTGTACACACAACTTTCATTTGGACATTGTTCAAATCCGTAGGACTTGATCACTTCGTCAAAACGAATGTTCCAAGACCTTGAAGCTTGTTTAAGTCTATATAAAGACTTCTTTAGCTTCCACACACGATGCTCTTGGCCTTTCTTCACATAACCTTCAGGTTGCTGCATATAGATATCTTCATCCAGATTCCCATTAAGGAAAGCTGTCTTTACATCCATTTGCCAAACTTCATAGTCCATGTGACTAGCTATGGATAAGAGTATCCGGATTGACTTTATCATGGCTACTGGTGAGAAAGTTTCATCATAATCGATGCCCTCTTTCTGAGTGAAACCCTTTGCCACCAATCGTGCTTTGAAGGTAGTAACCTTCCCGTCAGGTCCCCTCTTTCTCCTAAAGACCCATTTGCACCCAATGGCCTTTTTGTCATTTGGAAGGTCTTTAAGGTCATATACATCCATAGTATGCATGGATTCAATCTCAGAATCCATGGCATTTTGCCAAGCTTTTGCATCGACATCCTGGATCGCCTCCTTGTAGGTCCAAGGATCCGGTTCTTGTTCATCACTGGGAACTGAGTCTGAAGACTCTCCTACCAACAAGAAACGACTGGGTAATCGAGTTACCCTCCCACTACGTCGAGGCGATTCATGTGTGGTGACATCAGTGTCAACACGTTGTGCAGTATTTTGTGGTATATCTTCTTGTACACTCGGTATGCTATTGTCTCCTCTTAGCTCATTGAGAATAATCTCACTCTTGGATTTATGCTCACTCACATAGTCTTCTCCTAGGAACCGGGCGTCGGTGCTAACCACTACCTTATGATCCCTAGGACTATAGAAATAACCCCCTCTCGTTCCTTTGGGGTATCCTACAAACAGCCGCACTTCCGTCCTAGGTGCCAATTTATCAGCTTCCCTGTCCAACACATGTGATGGGCAACCCCAAATCCGAATGTGGTTCATACTGGGTTTTCGCCCAGACCACAATTCCATTGGAGTCTTTGGAACTGATTTAGAAGGCACAAAGTTCAGTATGTACGCCGCTGTTTCCAAGGCATATCCCCAAAACGAGATGGGTAGTGAGGCATAACTCATCATCGATCTCACCATATCTAACAGAGTCCTATTCCTTCTTTCAGCTACACCATTCTGTTGCGGAGTACCAGATGCAGTCAATTGGGATCTTATCCCACTCTCTAACAAGTATTGCCTAAATTCAGCACTGAGGTATTCGCCACCACGATCAGACCGTAGTGACTTGATACTCTTCCCTTGACGGTTCTCCACTTCTGCTTTAAATTCTTTGAACTTGTCAAAGCATTCAGACTTGCGGCGCATCAAGTATATGTATCCATATCTCGAGTAATCATCAATAAAAGTGACAAAATACCCGAAACCACCCCTAGCCTGAATTGACATAGGCCCACATACGTCAGAGTGAATCAATTCTAACACATTATCAGCCCTATTTCCTTGGGCCTTGTAGGGCCTCGCGGTCATCTTGCCTTCCAGGCAGGATTCGCAGACTGCGAATGGTTCCACTTGGAGAGAGCCCATAAAACCACTACTTACCAGTCTTTGGATCCTCCTTAGATTGACATGACCAAGTCTAAGGTGCCACAAATATGTTTGATTCATTTTAGAAGGTTCCTTTCTCTTTAATGATGTAGATGCATGAACTTGAGTTTCAGTTTGTTGTGCACAAGTAATAGAATAAAGATCGTTTTCCATCGTGCCAGAACAGACAACACTGTTGTTTCTCATAATAATAAAAGAATCTTCATTTAAAACAACTGAATATCCGTCCTTATAAAGTTTTGAAACTGAAATTAAATTCTTCCGAAAACTAGGCACAAATAAAACGTTCTTCAAAACTAAAACAGAATCAGAAAAAGATAAGTGCACATCTCCCACTGCAACCACCGCCACTCGCGATGCATTTCCCAAGCGAATGGTAACCTCGCCTTCACTCAGCTGCCTTGTTTGCAGAAAGCCCTGCAAAGTGCAACAAACATGATCAGTGGCTCCAGTATCTACTACCCATGAACTGGTAGAACTGGCAGCAAAGCATGTTTCGACAACTAATACTAGAGGCGTACCATTTTTGCTCTTTAGGAGAGGACAATCAGCTTTCCAGTGTCCCGTCTTACCGCACTTGAAGCACTTTCCTTTTGGTTTCTTCACGCCACCAGAAGGCACAACCGACTTGCTCCCACTGCTTCCAGCATTTCCACTGCTCTTTTTCTTAATAGGCTTTTTCTTCTTTCCCGCCCTTAGACGAAGAAGGTCCAGCCTGTACAGAAACCAGAGCCTGTGGAGTACTTCCCATAAGACCTTCTGCCGCAACCAAGTCCACTAGAAGCTCGGCTAGTGTGTAGTTCCTCTTAGTGAGGATGGCATTGAGGCGGAAGTTCTCATAGGACTTAGGGAGTGAGTGCAAGATAATATCGATCTTGGTTTCACCATCAATACTACCCCCGAGCAACTCTATCTCATTCAAATTTTCCATTATCTTGAGAACATGCTCACGCACTGACCCTCCCTCTGGCATAGAAGAAGACATAATCTTCCTCATTGCCTCAAACCTCGCAGACCTGTCTGACTCACCAAAAAGCTCCTTGAGACTCAACATCATGTCAGCAGCAGTAGGCATAGCTTGATGTTGCTGTTGCAGTACGTTGGTCATAGAGGCCAATATATAGCAACGAGCCATCTCATTTGCCTTATGCCACTTCCGATGAGCCTCCCTTTGCTCTTCGGTGGAACTATCAGTAAGGGCCGCCGGAGCAGGAGTAGTGAGCACAAATTTGTACTCTTCAGCGACAAGGACAATATCCAGATTTCGTTTCCAGTCCAAGTAGTTTGGACCGGTCAATTTGTTTTGAGTGAGAATAGTCATAAGTGGATTGAACGACATGTTAACGACTGAAAATAAAACATGCAAACACATAAGTATAAGCAGTTTATTCACATTCACATGAAAACATAATATTATGAAAAACCTCAAAACCATTGAAATTATGCATTCCTCGACAGCTCAATAAATGGATATGCAAGCCATGTTAGGATGGACGTTTACACATGCATTTATCAAACAGGCACCCAGCCTCTAATTTCATTATCTCATCAACTTATCCTTATGACGAATGAAATTAATTGTCGATTTCTTAAAACTGGCCATGTAAATAAAAATAGGGACCCCGTTGGGGGGTTATATTAAAATTCACATCTAAGTCTTGACCACAATTTAACCTTAAGGATAATTATGCACAATTAATACGCGACCGATGGGGTAGTCATATCGCATGTAAATAATCTCCTCCAGTTATCTTGAAATAATTTTTCTAGTAAACTTATGCATGGCACATCCGTTAGGGAGGAGACCCCATGGGTCACGCGTATGCCACACACTTTACTTAAAATTAAATCATTAATTAGAAATCTCATCTAGTAATCTTGTGAAAGTCAACATCCGTTAGGGAGGAGACCCCATGGGCCACGCGTATGACAATCACTTTACATAGAGATCAATTGTGGAGGCCCATGAATTAATTAAAATTCAATAATTTAGACTTAGTCATTTAACTTGTAGGTTTTTCCATAGCATGCATCAAGAAATAATTGAATTCCTAACATGCAAATCACATAAGCCCTAGCATGCCACTAGAATTAAAACAACATAATTCAAGGCCACTTAAAACGTGATTTCTAGCATGTTTAAATTTAAATTTATAAATAAATTTAAATTTAAATTTAATATCACATCAACAAAGCAAATAAAGAGAGGAATAAAATAAAGCAATCCCATGCAGCCCCAAGAACCTATCTAATAGCCTAATGTAACTATTAAAAAATTCAAATGGGCGCCGAACGATGCCTGGATCTGCCTTTCATGCAATGCGATGAAACTTCACCGGACGTCCAATTTTAAAGATCAGCGAAAAAAGTCTGTCAGACGTCTGAATTTGGCGCTGAGATTTTCGGTCATGGTTGCCTGTAGATCTCGTCGCGACGTTTCCGAAAAGGTATCATGGGCCCCAAACGGACATCCGAGGCAAAAGTTACGGCCCAAACAGTTTCTGCCGACGGAAACCCTAGTATTTCGGCCCATTGGGCTAAAACCCTAGTTTTTCCATTAACCCCTGCAGCTGCCACCACCAGCCCCGCCGTCTGCCCAGCCGCCAATTCTGCCGCCGCCGCCGGTTCGCCGCCGCCGCCGCCGCTTCCTTTCATGTGAAATCGCCTCCGTTTGCTCTTTTTCATGCCCATCTCCATCATTACATTACATAATATGAAAATTACATGAAATCCTATATACATTTGATCTATGATAAACGCCTAATCTACCCACACTTATTATCTGGTGGGAAAAACGCCTACAACAAAACAATAGGACTGCGACGGGAAACATTCAACACATGAAAATAATAAAATAAATATAAATATAAATTAAATTTATATTTATATTTATTTTTCATCCAAGAACATGCTAGAAAATACATAATCTAAATACCAACTATGTGTTTTCCGGCAGAGCCAATAATCACGAAACCATGGCTCTGATACCAATTGTAGGAACACACCTATGAGGGTGGTCCGTGCCCAGGGATCGTTATTGGATGCCAACACATACATACATGGTATTATAATATATCTACTAGGATGTTTACGAAAATTACCTTTCCGAAGCAGATCTGCAACAACGTCTGATTGGAAACTTGGTTCTTTTCATCTATGTCCGTAGATCTGCAATATGCAACCACGAACAATCTTCCAAGCACACGAACGGGTGCGCGCACGGATCTCCCTCCAACACACGAACGGATTCAACACTAGGAATCTTCCACACTGTTACCGACCCCGTACGAACTCCGGATGGACAGAGATCTATCGAACGGATGGAGAGAAAAACTTGATCTCCAAGAAAGCCCTCTTGGCCGCCCCTCACCCTCTCTTTTGGAAGAGAATTATGAACTTGTTATGGAGGCTAGGGTTTCTGGAGACTTATTTATAGACTCTCCTAGTTGGTCCTTGGGCCAGACTGGGGATCCACTAGAAGGTATCAGGCTCAGGCTCCTTTACAGACTCAAATTCTTATATTCAGCCCAGAACATAATTTGGTCTATAAAACATTAATTAATTCCACTAAATAATTAATGTTGCACTCCCGGCCTGATCCAGATTGAATCTGGGCTTCTATTAGACTCAATTTATTCCCTATGTTTAAGATATCGCACGTCCATTAATTAATTAAAACTTCTGACAATTTAATTAATTAATCTCTTTTAATCCTTAAGTAGTACCACTCAAACCTCAGCATTGTACGGAATAAATCCACCTGCAGGGTTCATACAATGATCCTTATTGAGCTCCTTAAGGGGACGTCATCAACCCGGATAACCAGGACACAAGTGCCCTAGTGAGAATAAATAGACACCATGCAAATAATATTGGCGCCCAAAATACGAAGCATATTGAATCAACTCGGATTCTCACTCATGGTAAATCAAAGCGACCAACAAATATTCCATGTGTCAGATTTATCTCTACTAGGGTTAAGAATTAATCAGAGTCGCCGAGATCTTGATTCTTCTTATGCCAGAATAGAAGAATGCATCTCAACTGTGATCCTTTCAATGCGACGTAGCGCACTACTGCAAACTAATAGTCAAGATAAACTAATTACAAGTTTCCAGTACAACATAAACCAATAGTTATGTCCAAACTATCTCAGTTGTGAATACTGTTTATATCTTATAAGGAACCGACAACATGATCTTCTGTGTGACTCCTAACACACCATGTTGTCTACAATATTAGATAATTGGACATACTTGCAATTATGTAGAAAACATACAAGCATCCATACAAAAGCAACAATGTGAATAACCATTTATTTCAGTCAATATAGAAATCGAATAAATACAAAAGCGCACTAAAAGTTTGCTTTACTGTATACTCTATCAGGTAGAGACATGAGCAGCGGTCCATCGTCATCAGATCTGGCATCATCTAGGAAAGATGTGAACCCGAAGAAAATTGTTGTCGGCATAAACGAAGACGTGATTCAGCTGAAGGAGCAACATCTTATAATGCCACTAGAAAATTTGAACTTGAGATCCTTCCAATTTTGGGCATGGGAGGGATTGGTAAGACAACTCTTGCTCAAAGTTTGTATGATGATCAATACGTCATTTCTTTCTTTGACACCCGTGCTTGGGTTTCAATATCACAAAGCTACAATCAGAGAGAAATGTTGTTGGGTCTCTTGAAGTGTCTTATAGGAAATTTATCACATGAAATGGTTGAACAATATGGAAATGATGAACTTGGTTTGCAATTATATAAAAAATTATGGGGTAGAAGATATCTAGTTGTGCTTGATGATATGTGGAGTTGTGAAGTTTGGGATTGTGTAAGAATGTTCTTTCCAGATGAAAACAATGGAAGTCGGATTTTGGTGACAACCAGAGACCATAATGTGGCCAACTATATTAGGGGTTCAAAAAACTTGCATCACCAAATGTTGTTGAATGAGGTTGAGAGTTTGAAACTTCTTCAAGAAAAGGTCTTTGCAGGAGGGAATTGTCCCTTGGAATTAGAGGAAGTTGGGAAAACTATTGCCAAGGCTTGTACAGGACTTCCTCTTGCAATTCATGTGATCGGTGGAGTCCTCTCGCCCTTGGAGAAAACTCTAGAGGCATGGATGCAAGTGGACAAGGATGTTCATTCTTATGTTAATCATGAGCAAATCGCAAATATTCTATCGTGGAGTTATAATCATTTGCCCAATTATTTAAAGCCATGTTTCCATTACTTGGGTGTTTCCCCCAACAATCGCCAGATACAAGCGTCTAGGCTCATCTCGTTATGGATTGCTGAGGGGTTTGTCAAACCAATCTCGGGTATCAACTTTGAAGAGACATCAAGAGTATACCTGAAGGAACTCGTTGCGAGGAACCTATTATCAGTTGGGCACCGAGAATCTAAAAGGAATGTGAAAAGCTACATTATGCATGATTTATGAAGGGATTTGTGCATCAATAAAGCTACATAAGAGAAATTTCTTTATGGTGGTATTGATGGCATAAAGGATTTGAGATGCTGGCATTACGCCTGAGATTCCATGCTTGTTATGATGAGTTTGCAAATATTATTGACTCTCCAAGGATACCATCTATTGTGTGTTCTGTTCTATTGTTTGGTGAAGTTTATGTTCCATGAAAATGTTTCATGGCTAGATACATTTGCATTTGGATTGCGAATACTAAGGGTGCTCGACTTGTTGGAAGTAGAAAAGTATAAGGATTTACCAAAAAAAAAATGGAAAGATTGGTGAACTTGAGGTACTTTGCTGCCCGCGTTTTCAATTTAGATCCATGTTCACTATCTACTCTTTGCAATTTACAAACATTGATATTTCATCTAAAAAGGTACAGCTCCTCCATTGGCAAAGTAAAAGAATTACTTGAAATGCCACAATTAAGACATATCAAGTCCAAGGGATGGCATCCTTTTCTTGTTCTCGAAGATGGGGAAAGTATTAGTATTGTTAAGGAGGAACTACAAATTCTCTCAATGGTACAGACTGCTATCTTAGGGTATTTAAAGCCATTCCGAACCTCAACAAGCTGGGAATTGACTGTTATTCAGTTTCCTCTAGTAACATAGACTTGAGTTCTCTAAATCAACTCCAGATATTCAAATGTTCTTATCAGAGGAATCTGTCAAGGAGAAGAGTTAACTTCATATTCCCATTTTCCCTCAAAAAGTTGGTGCTCGAATATTGTTTTATTTTTGTAGTGGGTTTTTGAATGAGATTGGTCATTTGCCGAGTTTGCAAGTGTTTAAGGCTAAACATTGCTACTTGTCAGGAAACTCCATGGGGGAGTGGAAACAAAACTAAGGGGAATTTCAAGAATTGAGGTTGTTACTACTTGAAGATTTTAAGGGTTTAAAGAAGTGAATAGCTAATGAAACACATTATCCAAAACTTGAGTACCTAATTATTGATGATTGTTGGGAGCTTGAAGAAATACCAAATGCTATTGGATACATTCCTAATCTTGAAATAATTAAAGTGTCCTCGTGCCTCGCTTCTGTTGAAAAATTAGCAATGATATAGTGATGCCCTACAAGTTTGCATCACCGGTAACTCAAACGTAATTGAGTGTCCTGCATCCTTCTTTATCTTTCTTATTTAAAATATAGTGATGTATATAGCACTTTTCTTTTTCTTTCAAACTGCATAGTTTTGGGATGCAATTCTTAATGTATGTTGGATCTGATTTTAAAAGGAACTGCCAGGAATAGCACGAACTTTGGTGAAAGCGAAAACAACATTCGAGCAAGCCAGAACAACATTGAGGAGAGCAACAAGATATTTGGAGGTAGCAATTAAAACACTATTGCAGGTAGAAGATGCAACTACAATAATTGAAGCAGTTGAAGCAATGGTGAAAGCAGAAGCAACATTAGGCAAAGAAGTAGCAATGGTAGAAGAAGGCACCGCTGAAGCAATGGCAAGAGCAAAAGTGGCGGAAGCAAAGGAAGATGAAGTAATGGCGTCAGCAAAAGCAGCAGTGGTGGAAGCAGAAGCATTAGTGACAGAGGCAACAGCAGCAATGGCCGAAGCAGATGCAGCTGAAGCAATGGCTAGCACAACAGTGGCCGAAGCAGTAGCGAGAGAACATGAAGTAAGAGTAAAACCGGTGGAAACATTATCAGCAGTGGAGAAAGCAAAAGCAGCTGCAGCAATTCTGGAAGTAAAAGCAGCAGAGGCGAACGAAAAAGCAGCATTCGCCAAGCAAAAGCAATTGAAGAAGCAACCGCATCACCCTACCACTAGTTGAAGCAAATGCTGCAGCAGTAAAAAAAGGAAACAACAGCACAAGCCCGTTTCCGCATAAAATCATTGATTCATCCCATCTTTATATTTCTAATCAATTGTGCTTGTATTTTTTCTTTCTAGTTTCTACACATCCTAGTTTTACTTTTCTACTTATATAGTTCACTCAGCAAAAGTATAAAAAGTAAAGCAACTATTTGCTGGATGGTTTTGGTGAAGATGTAGTTTTTGATATCATGCTCCGATACCATTTTGTAATTATTGATATCTTGCTCTCATACCAATTTGTAAATTTGATATCACACATACAAGTACACTTTACACTTTTGATATCTAAATAGGATAACCAAAAGCGGAGAGCAAAGAGGATTCAACAAATGCTTTCTAGTAATTTCATTCCTTGCTTTGCTCTAATTATTTCAACAATACAAGACCATATATATAGATTTTAGAATTATAAAAGACAATACACATATGACTCACTATTCCTTTACCGGCTTCAACATTCAACGAAGATGGCTTGCACGTTTCTTCACTGTTCGTTCAACTGCTTGAACTTTTGTTTCGTACACGGCATTTGAATTTACCAACAAACCTCCCCCATAAACTTCAAATGCTTCTTCAGCTTCATTTTGAAATCTCGGTTGTCATCTTTACAACTTCCATGACCGGTTCTTGAATACACTCATGAGTGACTCCACATCAAGAGCACTCTTAATTTGCTTCTTCTCATCAATCTTCTTTTCTCAGGCATCTCAATAGCCTTTTCTTCTACCAAAGGCTCAACTAGCTAGTTTTCAAGCTTATCACAAGTGTTTTCTGCCAATAGATCAACATCAACCTTTTATAGGCTCCTGGACCACTACAGTTTCAACAGGTATTGGCTTCATCTTCCAAAACTACATCTACATTGGTTGGTTGGAAGCGGTTGTCTCTTTCACTCGATTGTCGCTTCGACAATCCTTTGCAAAGTCTCCAGTTTGCATATATCAAAGTTGCAATCCTTAAACATGATGTCCATTGTTGAATTCCATGTCGAATAAACTTCATTCGCCAAATTATCATTGACATGATTGCACTTTCTCCTTGTGATATCCTTCATAAAAATACACTCTCTTTTTTTTTTTCTTTTTTTTTATAAAATCACCCCACTATTTTTTTTAATCACCACACTAAAATTTTGATTCTCAACTCCACTACTACCGACAAAATCCCATTAACTCTTTTCTTCTTCTTACTTTTTTTTAAACTCCCACTCACTCTTGTTTTTTTTTTAAAAAAAAAATTGACCCCACTCCCTTTAATTTTTTTTTTTGACTTGTCTCACCTCTTGGCAGCTCACTTTGCAATAAATTGGTCCCAATTTCAATACATTCTATCACGTGATACCAACTTCAATTGGTTCCAACTTCAATTGGTTTCCACTTGAAATAAATGCCAACGACTTGCTTCTTCAATTTAATGGTTATCTCCTGGACTATCTTGTTTTTTTTCTTCTCAAATCACAGATGAGGAATGGAGGAATACCACAGAGCGAACAGCGGTAGCAGCTTCCATTCGCGGGTCTGGAGATGTTAGTGGGCAGCAATGGCGGCGGGTCATGAAAAGCCGGCGGTGGCGAGAGGTGCTCATGGCGGCGAGTAGGCTGGGCTCACGGTGGCAGCAGCCGGAGGGGTCTGGCCGGAGCTTAGCGGTGGCTACTGGACGGTGGTGGAGGCAGTGCGACGGTGTGGGTTCGCCGGATGTGTGCAGCTGGTGGTGGTAGTGGGCAGCGCTGGGCGGTGGCCTGAAATTATGGCCGGTGGAGTTCGATGGTATTTGCAGCAGCTGCGTGTGAAGGCAGCTCTGCTGGAGGTAGCGGGGAACGGAGACGAGCCAATTTTTCTACTCCTTTCTCCCCTTAAACTTCAATTTGAATAATCTGTGCTTTACCGGCTTCAATATTCAACGAAGATGGCTTGCACGTTTCTTCAATTAGAATTACAACTGACAATACACATATGATTCACTATTCCTTTACCGGCTTCAATATTCAACGAAGATGGCTTGCATGTTTCTTCACTGTTCGTTCAACGGCTTGAACTTTTGTTTCGTACACGGCATTTGAATTTACCAACAGAAGAAACACTTGTGAATGGTTATTGTCTAGTGTACTAGTGTAATGTCTATTACAATTTTCAAAGAAAAGAATGAATGGAAAAAGAAAAACACCGTCAGAGGTGAGAGTATGAATTACTACAATGGCGAGAGATTTCTATCGATTTTCATCAATTTTCCACAGAAAGCAAACAAACAGCAAACAGTAAAATATTACAAAGTGGGCCGTTATTACGAAAATAATCCTACCTAATTCATCAGGGTTAATTATCCAATGAATTAGCTTATTTGTATCAAACCATCATAAAATAATAGCTCTAATTATTCAAAGTGCAAAGATATGAATAGCCGTAAGAAATTAATGTATCAAGCTAATACACTCATTTACAAGAAAACCTGCCTCCAAACACCTATTGTTCAATAATACGTAACTATTTGTATAGCAGAAAATCATTTGTGGTGCCTTTGCATGTTTGATAATAATCTCTATTTCTTTTTGGTCAAGGTATTGTACTGGTGGGCTTATTGGGTATAACTCTCCGATAATAGTTATCTACATTCGCAAAAGGCTAATCCGCGACTTTGTTTAACCAATCAAGTCAAGGTTTTTTTTTTTTTTTTTTTTTTTGGTTTTGTTTTTGTTTTTGTTTTTTTTTTGTGGGGATTAATGGGTAATTGTTGTTATCACTAACTTACTCCTGTGCAGATGATGTAGTTCCATGGTTGTTGAAACTACACTAGAACGACCTGAGCAGTTACTGTCAGACATGTGCGACAGTTTTTTTGACCTGTGCGCGTGTCTAACCGACCCAGAAGGATCTAATTCGTGCTTCTGATTTTATATACCTATGTTTAGATTCTCTATAAATAGTTTTTGGTTTTATCGAGTTGTATTTTTCATTCTTGAGAGATTTGTGAGTCGGTTATTTTCTCTAGCTTTTCATAGATTGATTCTTTGAGAGATTAGAATACCTTGATGTGTTTTCTGCATATTTTTAGAAGATCTTACGATCATCATCAAGGTCTGCGCTGAATTTGCTTTGACAAGTTCATCTTGTTGAAGGAAAATTGTTTCTACATTTTATGTTGCAAAGTCGTCTTGGCGAAGAGACTTTGAAGGAAATCTGAAGGAGGAATTCAGGCCATCTGCTGCACCGGAATTCCAAGATCTGAGGATCCTAACAATCGGAGAAACCAGATTGACGGGCTGTCCAGTGATCGCAGTTGTGGGGGAGTCCAGACTACGATCATTCTACGAGCAGTGAAGACTTGGGTAATAGAATCTGTTTTGATTGTTTAATCTTCTAGGTCTAGGATTTTTGAGTGATAGTTTAAAAACCTGGATTGGAATCCCCCCAGACGTAGATCCGTTGGATCGAACTGGGTCACCAAATTCTTGTGTCTTTACTTTCCGCTGCATTACACTCTGGCACACACACTATCGTTCACAAGTCGTTTTAACCACCGCTCAACTGCGCGCTTAACGAAAGATTTCAGTAATCTGGGACCTGCAATTGGTATCAGAGCGGCAGTCTCTGACAAATTAGAGGCGATTTTGAAGAAATCTTGGAAAGATGAAGAGAGAAGGCGCATCACTTTCAAGACCACCTTTGTTCGATGGCACCAACTATAGATAATAGAGAACACGGATGAAGATTCATCTAATGGCCCTTGGAGATGAAGTATGGGACGCAGTCGAGACAGCCTGGCAACCACCAACTCGACCACAGACTGCTCCAACAGGTTCCACAGAACCACGTTGTAGTCGGCCAACAACCAAGGCTGAATATACACAAGCCGAGAAAGATGCCAAGAAAGGAAACTATACTGCCCTTAATGCAATTTTCAGTGCTATGGACGAGACGCAGTTCCAATTGGTCACCAACCACACGTTAGCTCATGATGCATGGAAAACTCTAGAGGTGATGTACGAAGGTTCTCAGGATGTTCGAGCTACCAAGTTACAACAAGTTGAGACCATGTTCGAGAATCTGAAGATGAACAAGGACGAATCAATCTCAACTTATTACGGGAGGTTCAAGGATATTGTAAATCAAGCCTATTCTTTGGGATTGATTTATGATAATCAAAAACTCGTTAGAAAGATGTTGAGAACTCTCACCAAGAAGTATGCTCCCAAGGTTGCTACATTGGAAGAATTGGATAAGTTGAACACTATCACCTTGGATGGTTTAGTTGGAATTCTTCAAACTTATGAAATGAACCACCTCAAAGAAGAGTCATCAAGGAACATTGCCCTCAATGTGGAAGAAGACTAGAAATTCTTCTGAAGATGATGTATCTTACATTTCCAGAAAAGTGGCAAAGATGTTGCAAGACAGACATGCAAAACAATTCTACAAATAACAAGGTCGCAGTTCCAACAATGTTCGGATGATGGACAAACAACCTCGCAGGGATTTCAAAAGAAAGGATGGCAACAAAGCTGATCAATTGAACAACAAGAAGAATGACTATGACAAGCCGGACAAGTTTGCCTCGGTGATTTGCTATGAATGTGTAGGTAAAGGACATGTTCGTTCTGAATGTGCCATAGCCAAAGGAAAAGAAATGAGAGAAAAGAAGGCACTGCAGGCTACTCTAAGTGATCGTGACGATGAAGGAACTACTGAAGGACAGATTTCAGATTCTGATAAAGTCGTTGCATTCACTCTAAGAGAAACAGGCCCTACTATAAAAGGTATTGTCAAGTCAATATGTTTTTCACCTAACAATGATGATTATGATTCAGGTGAAAGCGATGATGATGAGCATGATCAACTACTTGCTGACTACAATGAGCTCAAAGAGGATTTCGAGGTTGAGAACTGGCAGACTTCGGAATTGCTTATGATCTTGAGGTTGAGAAAAATGAAGACTTGCAAAAGGAGAACAACACTCTTAAAGGTAGAATCCATGACATGGAGAAAGAGTTTGATGATCTCAAAGCAAATAACAATGAACTTCAAAAGGTATCTAAAGGTAAAAATCAACTTGATGAAGTTCTATCTATGGGAAAACGTGTTGGAGATCAAACAGGTCTAGGCTATAAGAAGCAAAGTACTCCTAGCAAAACCAAGTTTACAAGTGGAGGCTTCCTCACTTCAACTACTGATGCACCACCTGAAGAGTTAGTTGGAGAATCGTCCAGACGACAGAAAAACTGCCTGTACAACAATCTACCCAGACACACTGCTGAAACATGCATACACATTTTAAGAGATCTCATAAATGGAAGACCAGTCGTATGGCTTGATCAGAAACTTCAAAAGAAATTTAAAATGCAGAAGGTATGGGTACCTAAAAACAAAAATGATAATGAAGATACTGCATGTTTTGTAGTTCTTTCGTTGCAAGAACAACGTCGAAACGACAGATGGTATTTTGATTCGGGATGCTCAAGGCATATGACCGGAAGAAAAGATATCTTAGACAACTTTGTTGAGAAAGATTGCGGAGCTGTCATGTATGGTGATGGTACTCGAAGCAAGATTGCGGGTTATGGTAAATCTAAGGATGATATTCTTTCTAAACTCTCTAGAATTTACTATGTAAATGGTCTTACTACTAACCTTATCTCTATTAGTGAACTTTGTGATGAAGATCTAGAGGTTAAGTTTACTAAACACAGATGCATAGTATACAATGACAAAAATGAATGCATCATGATGGGAGGCCGTAGCAAAAATAATTGTTAAATCTTGAAGGATGACATTCCACAGATTCTATTGACCAGAGATGATCAAACTACTCTATGGCATAAGAGACTTGGACACCTCAATTTTCAGTCACTGCATAAGCTGAGTAACTCAAATGCTGTTCGCGGGTTGCCGCAACTACAGAAGAACGACCAAACCATCTGCAGAGATTGTGCCAAAGGAAAACAAACGAGATCGAGACATAAGAAGACTGATGAGAGCAAAACAAAGGAATGCCTCGCCCTGATACATATGGATCTTATGGGTCCAACCGAAGTGGAGAGCTTAAATGGTAAAAGGTATATTTTAGTATGTGTTGATGATTTCTCTAGATATTGTTGGGTTTTCTTTCTTAGGTCAAAAGATGAGACTTTTGAGTACTTTGAGGCTCTGAGTAAGAGATTCATGAATGAGAAGCAAAGGAACATTTCACGAATCCGAACCGATCATGGCAAGGAATTCGAGAACCAGTTGTTCGATCGTTATTGTGACGACCATGGAATTACTCATAGGTACTCAGCTCCCAAAACACCACAACAAAATGGTGTTGCTGAAAGGAAGAACCGAACTTTACAAGAGATGGCAAGATCAATGCTTCACACCAGCTCCATGAGCAAAAGCTTTTGGGCGGAAGCTATTATCACAACCCGTCACATCATCAACCGAGTGCTGTTGAGACCACACTCCAACTGCACACCTTACCAACTTTGGAACGGTAAAACTCCCACGGTAAAATACTTTCATATTTTTTGTTGCAAATGCTATGTTTTGAAAGATAGAAAACAATTGCATAAGTTTGATTATAAATCATTGGATGGATATTTCATTGGTAATTCTAACAATTCTAAAGCATATCGTGTCTATCTTATTAGTGATAAGAAGGTTATAGAATCTACTAATGTTCTCTTTGAAGATCTTGATCTTTTAGATAACATGTTACATAATGATGAGTTACCTCTTAACCACAATCATGTGAATACTAATGATGTTGAGCAAACTGCCAATGAGGAAGAACAAGTCAGTCCTGACATACCAGATAAAGGTGCTGATACAGATTCTGTACCAGAAAAGAAGCTGATACAAATACTGTTGTTGAGACTACAACAGAACCACCCTCTGAAGTTCAGAAAAACATAAAAGGATCTAGAGTGCATAAACATCATTCCACTCAGGATATTATTGGAGATCCACATGGTCAGAGACAGACTAGGCATAAAGAGATTAATTTCAATGATCTAGCTAGCTATAATTGTTTTGTCGCTATTGTTGAATCGAAGAATACTTCTGAGGCATTGAAAGATGAATATTGGATTGCTGCAATGCAAGACGAGCTACTACAATTTGAGAGGAATGCAGTCTGGGAGTTGACAGAACCACCACAGAACGCCAACATTATTGGAACCAAATGGGTTTACAGGAATAAGACGGATGAGAAAGGCAATGTGATAAGGAACAAGGCAAGGCTAGTAGCACAAGGATATACCCAAATTGAAGGTTTGGACTATGGTGAAACATTTGCTCCCGTGGCAAAGATGGAGGCCGTAAGGATATACTTGCATTGGCATGTTCTCTGAACTTGAAGCTGTACCGAATGGATATAAAGACAACCTTCCTAAATGGCAAAATTAAGGAAGAGATCTATGTTGCACAACCTATTGGATTTGAAGATCCGAAGCCTCCTAACCATGTTTATCGTGTCAAAGGCGCTTTATATGGATTGAAACAGGCACCCAGAGCCTGGAATGAAAGATTGTCAAAGTATTTAGTGGACAATGGATTTAGAAGAGGAAATGCAGACAAGACGTTGTTTGTGAAGCGTCAGAACGGCCACTTAACTGTTGCTCAAGTGTATGTTGATGATATTATTTTTGGATCGACTTCAGCCAAACTCAAAAAGGAATTTGTTGATGCTATGAAATCAGAGTTTGAGACGTCTATGATGGGAGAATTACACTACTTTTTGGGATTACAGGTTAAGCAAGAGGATGATGGTATTTTTCTATGTCAGGAGGAGTATGCTAGAAACATGTTGAAAAAGTTTGACATGGATGATTGCAAGGTAGCTAGAACTCCGCTAGGACAACAGGAGAAACTAAGCAAAGATGAGAATGGAAAATCGGTGGATCAAAAGACTTATAGAAGCATGATTGGAAGTTTACTGTACCTCACTGCATCAAGACCAGATATTTCATTTAGTGTAGGTGTATGTGCAAGGTTCCAATCCGATCCTATGGAATCTCATATGAAGGCATTAAAGCGGATCATGAGATATATTAAGGGGACATTGAATATAGGAATTTGGTTCTCAAAAAGGTCATCACTTGACTTGATCGGATTTACAGATTCTGACTGGGCAGGTTGTTGCGACGACAAGAGATCTACCACTGGAGGCTGCTTCTACTTGGGAAACAATCTCGTAAGCTGGTATTCCAGAAAGTAAAACATCGTAGCTCTATCAACAGCCGAGGCAGAGTACATTGCTGCCACATGTTGCTGCTCACAACTTCTTTGGATGAAGCAACTACTCGAGGACTACGGTATTCATAAGGATTATTTTGTAGTTTTCTGTGATAATACTAGTGCGATCAATATCTCTAAAAGTCCTATTTTACATAGTAGGAGTAAGCATATTGATATTCGTTATCATTTTATCCGTGATCTTGTTGAGGATAATATTCGCAGGATTGAACATATAGCGTCGTTGGAACAACGGGCGGACATCCTTACAAAAGCTTTAGATGGAGAAAAATTTGAAAGCCTAAGAAGCACCTTGGGTCTTTCCTACCACAATTAAATTATCCATAGACTCGGGCCTGACCATTTTACTTGTAGAAAACTTTTACAGGCCCAATTCAAACCAAAATGGAGAAACTCTATCCGGAAAGTCATCATTAAGTATGGCAGTCGAAGTGACATCATAGCAGCGCCTGTAACCGCTGCAACTCATCAAATCACGTCGCACGCCTCACAACCGGCGCACAACTCTTCAACTTCCGGCCACTCTTTCCATTTAAGGTTCATTTCTTCTCCATTTTACTTCAAGCTTTTCCCTAACCATTTCTTGAGTTTGAATTTCTGCAAGAGTTCAAAAATGAATCCCTCCAACCCCGATGCTCCTCATTCCGCCACCTCCTCCTCCACGAGCTCGCCGTGGGATCGCCACTTGATGCCAAACCTATTTCAGTCCTACCCCCAATCCTTTATCTCACTGGTCCTGCCGCTGCAACTTCTGAACAACTACCCACTGAAACTGAACCAGAAACCCAAAATTCTCCTAACCCTAACCCTGAAAACACCATTGACCCTTCGCTTGTTGATGAAATTGTTCGAGAGATTAATGCTGAGCACAACACTCCACCTCTTTCCCCTCTACAAAATCAAGGACTTCATGACATGAGTCGAGAGGAACTTGAGGAAGTCACTGCTTCACAGCAAAATGAAGGCCCTACTGCTGTAGCAACCACGCCAGAACCAAGAAGGAAATCCACCAGAAAGCGAAAGGAGCCAACTCCTACGCCAACTCCAACACCAGTTGCCAAAACTTCGAAGAAACCACGAAAGGAACCACGATAAGCTCCTGTTGTTTTCAAAGCTGAAGATGCTTATAGTCTCAAGTACTACACTCAAGAGATGAGGGCATTTTCCAAGGAAGTACTCAAAGGCAAAGAGTTTAAACCCGAAGAGATTTTCAAGCACAACCACTACGATGTTCTTGGTTTCACGGACCACCTGCAGGAAAGGCATTTACTGTTTTGGGCTAAGGGTCTCACGTAATTTTCACCTACTCCTGTTCGCGAGTTCTATGCGAACCTACATCCTGAGATCCTCAACCCAAGTTCTGCCTGGTTCAGTAAGATTTACATACGTGGAAAATTTCATGAACTGACCCCTGCTGCGATTCTCAAGTTGTTGAAGCTACCCCAAACGACGACATGAGTGACTGTTTGGATCTAATGTCGGAGGACACACTGACTACTGCACTGGCTATTTCTAATGTGAAAGTCAAGAGTTTTGGGCGCAACAAATTCAGTGTCGTGCAACTTACTATGAAGTACTACAGTCTTTATCAATTTTGTAGTGCCAACGTCCTTCCGACGATGAACCAGTCTCAAGTCAGCACTACAATGGGTAAACTCGTTCTCTGTGTTGATAAACATATGGGTTTAATCAATTTTGGCTATTTTCTTCTCAAGCAAATGCTAGGATATACTTTTGGGAGAATCAAGAAGACGGCCAATCTACCCTATCCTGCACTCATCACCGAATTCCTCCTATCCATTGGTGTAAAAATCAAAGATACACTACAAGAAAAAAGGGGTTTACCGACCCCAAAATGGGGTCGGTAACAGGCGGGGACGGGTCGTCCAACCGATTACCGACCCCATTACCGACCCCAATGTGGGGTCGGTAATTTCTTGGTAGGTGATTTAAGACTGACCAAAATTTCATGAGGTCGGTAGAGTTACCGACCACCATGTGATCGATAATGGGGTCGGTACCCAACTGAATTTGTGACCAGAAATGGCTGTTTTGACAGCCATCCTTGCTGCCACAAATCAAGCAATGCCAACAAAACAACAAGCCCTCCAATACCACATCCACTACATTACAAACATCAATAAATACAACGTATATACTCCTCAACTGTTCCATTGTTACACAAAATTGTGAAATTCTATAATAACAAGTCTTAAAATCAAACTTCCAACATCCAAAATATCAACACAAATGTAATTAAGTTTGACACCAACTCCAACTGCAAGTCTATCAAAATCCCAACATCCCAACATCAATAAACCCAAGTCCAAATGGTCTATTCACTTCTAACATTTGAAATGAAGACAAAAGTATCATACTAACCAAAACAGAGAAATTTCATCAGTGAACACCTAGGCCACCTCCACCCAAGCCATCATCCCCATCTCCGTCGTCTGGGGAACGAGGCCTTCGCACTCCAAGTACCCGCTCCAGCTGCTCGGCCATGCTCATATGCTCCTTTGACAGCTGCTCAATCCTCTTAAGTGCAGCATCAAACTGCTCCTGTGTCACATACCCAGATGGGGGAGGAGGTGTGGAATCAACAGGGTCTGGCCGCCTAATCGCTCTGGCCATAGAGCCTATGCCATATATATTCCCCCGTCTGTCGGGGCCACCCGCGACATCGACGAAGACGGCATCCGGGTCGAAGTTAGGCCCAATGTTGGGGTTCTGTGTCAACTGGTCAGAGACAGCATTGAATTGGTCCTGAAATAAAAGTGGAAGAAGATAAGGTTCAATTTAGTGTCAACGTGGTGAATTGAGACTATATTTTAATCAATCATTAGTTGATATAACTGAAGTTGTTCTGACGTGGGTGTGACCCATTTTTCCTTTTCGTGTCCCCTCGTATGTGTGTGCTCATGAAGCTCTTGAAGATGTATATGCCTGTTACGATCAGCAGACTGCACAAATTTTGAACAATATAAGTCTTCATTTTATACAACGTTAAATTCATTGAATTAAAATATAAAAATAGGTGAAGAATGTTAACGAGAAGCATACCAGCTTATCAGCGGTGGCAAGATGGGACTTCGAGCCCGCTGTATGTGTGGGGAGGGCCGGTGCATCCTCTTGTCCCCGGCGTCGGTTCAACTTTCCCCGTTTTGACTTCTCCTTGAAGGCCGGGGAATCCCAAATGCGTCTCCAGTTCTGTGCAACCAACTCATCCACTGGGTAAGCCTTCTTCTTCTTTCGTATGTCTAGCTTGTAATCCTTGTACCTAGCAATATTCAAACGGTGGAGTCAATTTCTGTTATATGTTGCACCGACATGTAAATTTAATGCTAGAATGTACCGGGCAATATTCTTCTTCTCCCACTCCTTCCTCAAAGCTAGAGCGTGCTCGGGGGCCCAGCGTGCTACTTTATGCATGTTAATTTTGATCAAGATGTGTACAAAAATGAGGGAACATATATATATATATATCATCTAAAGGTTGTATAATACCTGAAACTCACCCTAGTAGAAGTCTTTGGTCTCCCGGGAGACCTTTCCCCAGCTAATCCCATTCATGTCAGCACGCATGGGATAAATATCAGTGATCTTCCGGACCAAGGCGTTCGTGAACTCAATCCTATGTGACAAAATTGCTTTCTTACGCATTGATCAAAGTAAACAAGTAACCCAACAAATTTAAAACATAAATTACTTACACGCCATCTGATCTGGGCTCAACTAGGATCCTATCTGGTCCAATCTGGGCAGCGGGAGGTGCCTGTTGTGAACCGGAAGCAGCCCCAGATGCATATTCCACCGATCCTGTTAAAGAATATAACATTTTATGTCTTCAGAATATAACGAAACACTTAATCAGTATATGTAGTACCTGGTGTGCGTGGCATAGGAGTCTCTGGGACGGGAGAAGATGTCTCCGGTAGCTCACTGGGCTGCTCCTGTGAGCCAGCTACGACAACTGTATTATAACAGATAAAATATGAGTAGTCCAGGCTAATATATAGAGTTGACATCGAAAAATAGTTTAGACCATGCCATGATTTGTTTAAAATTATATCACAAATACCTGCGGCAGAATTTAGTAGAATTTAACTTAAGAGACTTTGACATCATACTGGGGATGGATTGGTTATCCCAGTATAAGGCGGTGATCGAATGCCAAAAGCAAAAGATCACATTGTCAAAAAGTAGGGGAAAGAGAGTTATCTTTTACTCTCAGCCCCCTAAGAAGAGTAACAAAATCATTAGTGCACTTAAACTAAGTAACTTGATGCGTAAGGGGTATGAACTATATGCGTGCTATGTGCACAACCTTGAGGCGGAAGAGAACAAGGTTGATAGCATACCAGTGGTAAGAGAGTACCCGGATGTGTTTCCTGAAGACATCCCGGGAATGCCACCTGAGAGAGATCTTGAGTTCACTATAGATCTCATTCCGGGGACTGAGCCTGTCTCAAAAGCTCCGTACCGGATGGCACCACTGGAAATGAAGGAGTTAAAAGACCAACTCGAGGAGCTGTTAGGAAAAGGATATATAAGGTCGAGTACTTCCCCCTGGGGAGCACCGGTTTTATTTGTCAAGAAGAAAGACGGAGGACTACGTCTTTGCATAGATTATCGAGGATTAAACCAAGTGACCATCAAGAATAAATACCCCCTACCGAGAATTGAGCATCTATTTGATCAACTGAAGGGAGCTTCAGTATTCTCGAAGATCGACTTACGATCTGGGTATCACCAGTTGAGAATTGCCGAGAAAGACATTCCGAAGACGGCGTTTCGAACGCGATATGGCCATTACGAGTTCACAGGGTTATCCTTCGGGTTAACAAATGCTCCGGCCATGTTCATGAATCTCATGAACAACGTGTTCCGAGAATTGTTAGATCAGTGCGTCGTAGTGTTCATCGACGACATCCTGATCTACTCAAAGAGCGAGGAAGAGCATGCCCAACACTTACATCGTGTTAGGAATCTTGCGAAGAAATCAGCTGTAATGCAAGCTGTCGAAATGCGATTTCTGGTTGAAAGAGGTAGCATTTCTTGGACATATAGTATCCGCTGATGGAGTTTCAGTGGATCTGGCAAAAGTCTCTGCCGTAACTGAGTGGGCAACTCCCAAGAGCCAAACTGAGATAAGGAGTTTCCTTGGCTTAGCCGGATACTATAGACGGTTCGTGAAGGATTTTTCTAAAATCGCACGACCTTTGACCCAGCTACTGAAGAAAGGAGCAAAATACGAGTGGACCGAAGCGTGTGAGACTGCGTTTCAAGAGCTGAAGAAACGATTCACAACCACACCCGTATTAACACTACCATCAGAGAATGGTGACTTCGAAGTTTACAGCGATGCTTCGAAGGAAGGTTTAGGTTGTGTCTTGATGCAAGACTCGAGAGTTATAGCGTACGCATCACGCCAACTAAAACCTCACGAGGAGAATTATCCGACACATGACCTGGAGTTGGCAGCGGTCGTTTTCGCTCTAAAGATATGGAGACATTATCTTTATGGGCGGAAGTGTCGAATGTTCACCGACCACAAGAGCTTGAAATATATATTCACTCAGAAGGAGTTGAATTTGAGATAGCGAAGGTGGTTGGAACTTATTAAAGACTACGATTTAAAGATAGCATACCACGAAGGGAAGGCGAATGTGGTAGCCGATGCCCTAAGTCGGAAAACCCAACACATGACAAACTCGTTGGTAATTCCGCCGGCATTGTACATGGAGTTGGCAAGATTGGAGTTAGAACTTGTGCATCCTGGCACAGTGAGAGAAACAATCAATGCCATGGTCGTAGAAACTCCAATATTGGACGAGATTCGACTCGCTCAACCGGGCGACCCGAAACTCGAAAAGATAAAAGGGTATATTGCCGAAGGAAAGGCAATAGGATTTGCTGTCCACGAGGATGGAAGCATCCATTTTAAAGGGAGACGGTGTGTGCCCCTTAAATGTGCCGAGTTGAAACAAAGGTTGATGGAGGAAGGGCACAACATGCCATATTCCGTACATCCCGGAGGTGACAAGCTATACAAAGATCTGAAGAAGATCTATTGGTGGCCGGGAATGAATAAGGAAGTGGCGAACTTCGTGGCGAAATGTCTCACCTGCCAAAAGGTTAAGGCAGTGCAACATAAACCATTAGGACTGATGCAACCACTAGAGATTCCAAGTTGGAAGTGGGATAGCATCTCGATGGACTTTGTCTCGGGATTACCCCGATCACCTAAAGGCATGAACAAGATTTGGGTGATTGTGGATAGGCTAACGAAGACGACCATATTCATCCCCATGAAAGACACGTGGACTATGGACCAATTGGCCCGAGCCTACATCGATAATGTGGTACGACGACATGGAGTACCACATGATATCATTTCCGATAGAGACAGTAGATTTGTCTCTCATTTTTGGACGGAGTTACAAAAAGCTCTCGGTACTCAAATCAAAATGAGCACCGCATTCCACCCGATGACGGATGGACAAACCGAGAGGACAATCCAAATACTAGAAGACATGCTGAGAGCATGTGTGTTGGAATTCAAAGGGAATTGGGAATCTCATTTACCCTTAATTGAGTTTTCCTATAATAATAGCTACCATGCTAGCATCGGCATGGCACCTTTCGAGGCGTATGGACGAAAGTGCCGAAGCCCGTTGAGCTGGGAAGAAAACGATAAGTCCGTGGTGGTTGGACCACAACTTATCAAAGACATGGCTCAACAAATCAAAGTGATTCAAGGGAAAATGAAAGCCGCACAAGACCGTCAAAAGAGTTATGCCGACGTGAGACGACGAGACCTAGAATTTCAAGTGGGAGATAGGGTCATGCTAAAGATATCACCCATGAAGGGGGTGATGCGCTTTGGCAAACGAGGAAAGTTAAGTCCTCGATATATAGAACCTTACGAAATTCTAGAACGAGTCGAAACTCTAGCCTACCGATTGGCTTTACCGCCACAATTAGATCGAGTTCATAATGTCTTCCATGTTTCGCAACTAAAGAAGTATGTGCCGGACCCGATACATGTACTTCAACCGGAGATAATTGAGCTCGATGAAGACTTGACTTATGAAGAAGTCCCAGTGCATATTCTTGACACTAAGGAACGAGTAACGAGGAACAAAACCGTCAAAATGATCAAGGTTCTTTGGTCAAACCACAAAAGTGAGACGGCAACTTGGGAAGTAGAATCCGACATGAGAGAACGCTACCCGACATTGTTCCAAACCGATACCGACACAGTTATGGGGACATAACTGCAATCTTAAGGGGGAGAGGATGTCATACCACCTATTTTTCGTGCATTTTTGTAAACTTTTGAACTACGTTATGGCTTGATCCCTTTACCGGGTACGTAGGCAGCTTAGAAGTCTTAATTCTAAGTTCAGTCACGAAATAATAAAATAAACAAAAGACCTTAGCACGAGAAAAGCCGAAACACAACTTCGAGGACGAAGTTGATTCTTAAGGAGGGTAGACTGTAATACCCGAGAATTTTACAACATAAATAAATAAATAAATACAATAAATAAATAAATAAATACTTAAATATAATAAATAAATAAATAAACAAATAAATCAGTAAATACATTAAATAAATAAATATAAAAGAAATGAGAAATGAAATTAATTAAAAGAGATTTAATTAAACAAAAGAAATTAAAATTAAATAAAGTGAAATAAGTCGTTATACGGGAACCCGATATAAAGGAACTCGAGAATTCGAGCCAAAACGTAACATTTGATCCGAAAGAAACAACGACACGAAATAGGAACCCGATGAGAGTCCGGAAATTGGAATCCGGGAGCATAGAGGGATAGAAACCCGAAAGAGAGGCGGAAAAGCACGACGGATCGCGCGACCCGCCCGGACCGAAGTCCAGGCGAAGTCGGCGCGCTGGCCGCGCGGTTTTTAGGCGAAAGGCGCGCCAACCCTGCGCCACTTGACAGATTCGCCCGTTGCGTGAATCTCTCGCCCGAACGCGGATTTTTCGACTTTCGGTTGAACGTCTCTCGACCCAAGACCCTTGGGGTTAGACTTTGGACGCCCTAGGACCTAGACATCTATAAATAAACCCCCTCGGAAGCCTAAACTCTTTTTCAAAACCCTACGATACTCTCTACACACACAAGTCGAAATCCCGGAGTCTACGGAGGCATCGAACACCAAGGCAGCAGCTTTGGACGAAAATCCAAAGATCCCCGACGTTGTGATAAGCTCTAGTCCGATAAATCCTTTCACGTTTCAATCCGGAAACGGATTCTAACCTTGTTTCGTTTCTCTTTACACCCCGAATCGAATCTAGAACGAGAACCCGACGAACGGAGAGGAGAAACGGTGATCTGGAAGCCACGCCTCCGAAATAGACATCCCGGACGTTCACAAATCAGTAAGTTAACTCTTACATGGTTTTGGGAGGTTTTAAAACGTTCGAAACTAAATGATTTAACAAGAACTCGTAAATCTGTCAACTTTTGTTTTCTACCGACGCAACAGTTTTGATGAATTTTTCCGAACCTTAAAACGACTTCAAACGGAAAAACGTAAAACACAAAAAACGTTCCTAAGGCTTAGATCTATCTACTGTAAATTTTTGAGAATTTTTAGAGACGATTTGATATGTGAAAACCAGCCGAAACCAAACTGCTTGAATCTAGATCTTGAAATTCTTGACAGAACTTAGGAATGATCTTGATCACGTTTTTGACATAGGTTCCAGACCGTTTTAGATCTTTGGCCGAACATGAGAGTCGTAAATAATTGTCTTAAGATGATCTCTGTAAAATTTCATCAAATTTGGAGTTGAATTGCTATGGTAGAATTCGAAATCTTTAACCTGTGATACATTAAATTTGGACAGAATTGTTCTTCTGCGAAAATTGGTGTTTTTGACCTATTTCGGTATCTCGGTTTGAAAAAGTTAAAACACGAAAGTTGTAGGTCTCGACGTTTCTGAGTTAGTCTTGAAATTTTATAATTTTTGGAATTAAATCTGATTTTAGACGAATTTTAGAGTAAACTGTGGTTTACCGGAAACAAAATCTTGAAATCTTGTTGAAACATGGAATTAACCTTTAGGGTTGAGATGAGTTGAGATACTATTTTTAAATAAAGATAATTGAGATCAGATTTTTTAAAATTTAATCCCCTTACAAACTTGATAAATTAAAATTAGGGGTGAGTGCTCTACATGGTGCCCCCTAACGATTCACTTCGTGCCTTAATGGACGATGGTGACCCCGCGCACTAAACTTGAGATATGATATTGCCAAAACAGCGAAATATAGAGCCTACACTCTCGAGAATATCCACATGGGTTTCCCGAGGCTCCGGAGTGGTACTAGGTATGGCTGATACGGTTGCGGCCGCCGGGCTACCGGCTAAACTTGTTGACATCGCGATGCTATCGTGAAACTTTGAAATACCAAATCGGGGATGTAATGGGGATATTAAATTTAATTTAATTAGATTAAATTATGTTGTCCAATTAAATTATTTAAATGCTTTATTTAAATTATGGCTATTATCTAAAATCATGCGAAATGTGTTGTTAAATAGAGCCCTGGAATAAATTATACAATTGGTTAGTTGATTAGATTAAATTGAATATTATGTTATTATCATGTTTTTATTTAAGTATTAAATTAATGGCTTTTAAACCCTACGATCATGCATGTGTTAACTTACTCAGCAAGTTTGCTGACCAAAACCTTTTTTATTCCTTTTCTTACAGAATATGTGGAATGAGCATGTGTGAGCACGATTCATGCATGGGATTTTGGGAAACATTATTTTGCTTTTAAATTCGTACTTTAGACTATATTATGAACGGGCCTGTTTAACCCGTGTTTTGGCCATGTCGGCCCTATTTATATTTTCCGCTGCGATACTATACTAAAAACAATTATTTCCGCTGCGCTATGATATTATTATTTTCGAGATTATATTGTATGGGCTGTTTGCAAATGTTTCCGCACCATATATGTGTTGTTGCAAATACTACCTTCAACATGTGCTTTATTGCGCACGGTTCTTTTCAACCGATTCAAATACCTAAGAAAAACAAGATTTATATTCAATATGAAGAAACATGTATTCAGTATGAAGTGTTACGTCAAAAAATACGTTATTCCTTTTACCTTTCGTAAGGGTACATCCACCTAAACTGAACGGGACCGGCAATCCTTGCTTCGTAAGGTAAGTGGATGGGAAGATGTTCCATACAGTCGAAGAAGGCCGGTGGGAATATCGTTTCTAACTTACATAGAACCACTGGAATATCGGTCTTCAATTTCTGTAAGTCTTCTAGTGTAAGTGTTTTCGCAGTCAGGGTACGAAAAAAATTGCTCAGTTCTGTGATTGGTTCCCAAACACCTTTAGGAAGCAAATCCCGCCATCCTATCGGTAGGAGACGCTGTAAGAAGATATGGCAATCATGACTTTTCATGCCAAACATTCGATGTTTATTCATGTCTATGCATCTGCCCAGGTTCGATAAGCATCCATCGGGAAACCTTAACCCTGCAACCCACCTCAAGAATACATCACGCCTCCCCTTATCCATTGTATATACAGCTTTAGGATATCGGCTGGAACGATTGTCCCTATGTAGTTCAGGCCGATTACACAGCCCCACGAGGTCCTCACGTGCCTTCGCATTATCCTTTGTCTTCCCCTGAACATCCATGACTGTGTTGAAAACATTTTCAAACACATTCTTCTCAATGTGCATTACATCAAGATTGTGACGAACCAAATTTGTTTTCCAATAAGGTAGATCCCAGAATATACTCCGCTTTTTCCAGCAACATGTCTTACTGATTACTGCATTCTCCTCCGCTCCTCTTAATTAAGTTACTCGACGTAGACCATGCATTTATATGTCTTCCAACACTTCGTCGCCGCTCTTGTGCCTTGGTGGCAATCTGTGTTCCTCCCGATCCTTCATAAATTTGGACTTATCAACCCTAAAAGGATGATCTGAAGGCAGGAACTTCCTGTGAGCATCAAACCACGACTGTTTGCCACCCTCTCTAAGGCGTATCGATTCTGTTTCCTCCATACAAACTGGGCAGACATATTTCCCATACGTGCTCCAACCAGACATCATAGAATAAGCCGGGAAGTCTCCAATGGTCCACATCAACGCTGCCTTCATCTGAAAGTTTTGTTTTGTATTTCGGTCATATGTTGTGATCCCAACATCCCAAAACTCCAAAAGCTCGGCTATTAAGGGCTGTAAGTAAACATCGATCCCCTGTTTTGGGCTTGATTTCCCAGGAATTATGCACGTGAGAAACATGTATTCATCTTTCATGCACACACCGGGAGGGAGGTTATAACGGGTTAAAATTACTGGCCAACATGAGTATTGAGATCCCGACTGTCCAAAAGGTTGAAAACCGTCCGTACAAAGGCCCAAGCGCACATTTCGCCCCTCTGACCCAAATTCTGAATGAATTGTATCAAAGTCTTTCCATGCCTTCGAGTCACAAGGATGACACATCTCTCCTACCGAATCATGCTGGTGTCCGACATGCCAAGTCATATGTTCTACAGTCGCCTCCGATGCATACAACTTTTTTAATCAGTTTTTAAGTGGGAAGTAGAACATGTATTTCTGTGCGATTCGTGAAATGGAATTCGTTTCCCTATACCGTGGTTGGTCACAGAACTTGCAATTCTCTAATGTAGCATCTTCATGCCAAAACAACATACACCTATTCTCACAAGAATTTATCTTCTCAACAGGTAGCCCCAATCCCTCAAGTAGTTTCTTTGCCTCGTAGAAGTTCTTAAGCATAGCATTATCCTCGGGAAGCAAATCAATGATTAGTTGGCACAACGTATCGAAGCACCGCTCCGATAAGTTGTGTTCGGCCTTAATTTTTAATAACCTAGCTATTGTTGATAGCAAAGTCATTTTCTTGCACCCAGGCCACAAATCTTTGCCTGCCACCTCCAACATACGATAAAACAGTCTCTCTTCTGGATTGGGTTCCTCGGGTGGCCTCGGTTCACCATCTTCGTCATGTGCTGTAGTGTCGGGCATACCAAATCTCATTCCCTCGTAAACCATTTGTAAGTAAGCATCCTCAGGTGCAGCACCTGATGGGGCTCCCGCATCGGTATCGTAGTATCGTTCAAATTGGTGCACTTCTCCATGACACGTCCACCTTTCATAGTTTGGGACAAACCCATATTTTTGTAGATGAAACTTGATGTCATCATCAGGTAGATAACACTTGTTCCTACACTTATCACATGGACACCTTAATTTTCCCTGGGCCCTATCGACATCTGGGTTTCCATGAGACATACGTATAAATAATTCAACTCCATTAGTAAATTCGGATGTCACTACTCCAATTTCACGGCGGGAGCGGTACATCCAACTCCGATCCATAACCTACATATATGGCAATACGCCACAGAATGAATCTAATTTGAATCAACATTGTTAGGTTGTTCTTTGTTTTTAAGATATTGTATTTCTTCAATTAAACAATTAGATATGCCTTATTGTATATCATCATTACGTTCTTAATAAATGAAATTAGATATATCGTTGAAATTATATTACTAATTATGTTTTGTTAGAATTTTGATACGCAATTTTGCTTCATTGTTGCTTTGCAAACATCTAATTCAAAAATACTAATATTGAGTGGCTCCTAAATGTGTCCCTAAAAAATATTTTTTTATAATTGATTCAAGGAATCCAATACCACCGCTAATCCAAAAAGTCATTCTACTACACCTCCATCATTCTACTTCAACTCCAACATTCAAGATCTAAATTAATTCCACGTCACAGACTCCAAATTATACCTCCACTCCAATAACATCAACTTCAATACAACATCGGAGAAACAACAAAAAATCAAAAAGCAACACATGCACTAAAGAAATCAACATATATCATATAATTAACGACAACATAGATATACCAATACCACTACAATACCACATCATACCTAATGAAAACATACAACGCCATAAAGTACACCGTACCAATTCATTGTTAAGATCACATATTCTTAAAAATCATATAACTTTCTCATACGAACTCCAATTTGAGCATATCATATATCAAAATTCATCTACTCAACGAGAGCTTTCTAACTATGTGCCAAGAATTTTGAAATTCCAAAAAATGAGTGCGGAATGGGCCCGAAACAGCCGCTGCCATATACATTACAACCCCGAAAATTATTTTTTTTTACAAATTTTGGTAAGGAATCACACAAATATGAGATTATAGGTTATGACAATACAATTATACCAATTTCAAGTGATAATAGCAATTAGAATAATATAGCATATTGACCAAGAGAACAAAAACAAAACACATCACGAATGATCCAAAAATAACATCAAACGAATGGATTAAATGTGAAGAAATAGCCAATCGAGTACCTTCGATGACTACACGAATGGAATGGAGAGGATATTTAGAGTGGAAATCGAGTTGCAACCGCAACCCTCGAAAAGCCTCGGTAGTGGCTCGACACGGCGGAGAAACGTCCGGGTCGGGGTGGCGATGCCGGGGCGGTGGTCGGGGGCCGGCGACGACGGCGTGTGGTCGGCTAGCGGTGGTCGGCGGTGGGGTTGGGGCGGAGTCGAGTGGAGGGAGAGGGGGGAGAGCTCTGCGTGCGTGTGTTCTGTTTCCCCGATTTGGGAATTTTGATCCCTAGATTACCGACCCCAAATGGGGTCGGTATCACCGACCACAAAAAGATGTGGTCGGTGATGTGGTAGCCTAACACTGGGGGGACCCAATAACGGTCAAAAAATTACCGACCCCAGTTGGGGTCGGCACTGGGGCGGTAAATCCGACCCGCACTTTGTGGGTCGGTAATTGGGGTCAGTAAAACCCAAATTTCTTGTAGTGATAGGATAGGTGTAAAAATAAAAGATAAACATATGGTTGCTCTGAGGGAGCACAAACCACCTCCGAACTTGATGGATATTCATAATGATCTTAAGAATGACCCTCCTTTGACTGGACCTGCCCTAGTACATCAGCTGAAGCAGAGGCTACTTCGCCAGAACGAGAAGTTAACTACCTGGAGCCAGGAAGCAATGGCTATAAAAAAGGAGAATCTCAAAATCCTTCATATGCTCCCTTTCTCTTTTGATGCAGCTGATTTGCAGGATGAGGATGAGGACCTTGCTATTGATGATGAAGAATGATATTCCATCATGGGGGAGATTTGATGTTGATGCTGACATTTGCTGAAATCTGACTAATGTTTTGTGGTAGTCATGACAACCGGGTAACGATACTTCTAAACTTTTGTTATTTTGGTATTAGCTATTGCTGGACAATATTTGTGGATGATTATTTTTGGATGATTGTTTTGGTTTTAAATTGCTCTGACTGGATGATTTCTGAACTGAATTACTTTTGAACTTGAACTATTATTGGTTTGTAATAGTGATTAGGTAATTCTGATGACTGCTGAACTACCTAGTTTTTATTTGCTTTGATGATACTATCTGCACTATGATTCATTTCTGAATGTTTTATGGATGTTGTTTCTGATATGCTGTGACTACTCTTTAACATCCTATTTATGAATCATATTGTGTTTTGCTATGATATGATCTCTTATACCCTTTGGACTTAGATAGTTTCAACATTTGGTGATGGAATTATCATCTCCACAAGAGTGGGGGAGATTATTGTTATCACTAACTTGCTCTTGTGCAGATGATGTAGTTCATTGGTTGTTAAAACTACGCTAGAACGACCTGAGCAGTTACTGTCAGACATGTGCGACAGTTTTTTTGACCTGTGCGCGTGTCTAACCGACCCAGAAGGATCTAATTCGTGCTTCTGAGTTTATATACCTGTGTTTAGATTCTCTGTAAATAGTTTTTGGTTTAATCGAGTTGTATTTTTTCATTCTTGAGAGATTTGTGAGTTGGTTATTTTCTCTAGCTTTTTATAGATTGATTCTTTGAGAGATTAGAATACCTTGATGTGTTCTCTGCATATTTTTAGAAGATCTTACGATCATCATCAAGGTCTGCGCTGAATTTGCTTTGACAAGTTCATCTTGTTGAAGGAAACTTGTTTCTACATTTTATGTTGCAAAGTAGTCTTGGCAAAGAGACTTTGAAGGAAATCTGAAGGAGGAATTCATGCCATCTGCTGCACCGGAATTCCAAGATCTGAGGATTATCCTAACAATCGGAAAAACCAGATTGGACGGGCTGTCCAGTGATCGCAGTTGTGGGGGAGTCCAGACTACGATCACTCTACGAGCAGTGAAGACTTGGGTAATAGAATCTATTTTGATTGTTTAATCTTCTAGGTCTAGGGTTTTTGAGTGATTGTTTAAGAACCTGGATTGGAATCCCCCAGACGTAGATCCGTTGGATCGAACTGGGTCACCAAATTCTTGTGTCTTTACTTTCCGCTGCATTACACTCTGTGCACACACACTATCGTTCACTAGTCGTTTTAACCACCGCTCAACTACATGCTTAACACAAGATTTCAGTAATCAGGGACCTACAGTAATATCAGGTCACATTGGACCCAAGACTAATCCTTTAAGGATCTGCACCGGCAATGAGGGACGCCTTTTCCAAAGCAGTTTTTTTCATACACAAGGCTCGAACCCAAGACCTTGCTTAAATGATTATAGCCCCAATTCACTCAAGTCAATTGCTCTTGGTAACTCAATTATTTTTTGTATTATTTTCATAAATAATTGTATTTGATATAGCATCACTAGAAATATATTGAATTTGGTAGCTAAAACTGTGATAGTTATCAAATTTCAGTCGCTAAAACTGTGGTAACTAATGAATTTCGGTCGCCCTCTTTAATGATCAAATTTTACCATAAAATTTTGGTGGCTAGAATAGAAAATTCTTGTAGTCCAATATAATCATGATTTTAAAAAATAATTTTATTACATTTATGCTTTATATTTTTTTTTTGATAATATTATGTGTAATTGATTTTGATAAAAAAAAAATTAACAATAGTTAATAATTTTCCACCTTTTTAACTTTTTACAAATGTAGGGGAAAAATAACCCATATGGTCCCTTAACTTTGCCGGATTTTGCAATCAGTCCCACAACTTTTGAATTAACACAATCCGTCTACTAAGTTTCTTAATTTTAGCACAATCCGTCCCATATACTCAATTTGCCTCCATTTGTACTCAATTTGCCTCCATTTGTACTCTATTTGTATGAGACGGTATGGGAAAATGGAGTACAAATGGAGGAAAATTGAATACAAATGGAGGCAAATTGAGTATATGGGACGGATTGTGCTAAAATTAAGAAACTTAGTGGACGGATTGTGTTAATTCAAAAGTTGTGGGACTGATTGCGAAATCCGACAAAGTTAAGGGACCATATGGGTTATTTTTCCCAAATGTAGGATTAATTTTAGACTCCATGAACGAAAATAATTAATTCTTTCATTCCATATGATTACTTTATTAAAAGATAAGAAATCTCTCTAAATTAATAATCCCGAAAAAACATATCATATTTAATAACTTAAAATTATCAAGTGGTAGGAATATATTCAAATAATAATCATTAAACTACATATGCATAGAGAATGGAAAAGAAAATTCAGAAGTACGTAAAACATAGATGTAATCACCATGAGTTCATAAAAATAAAGTCCATGCTCAAGTTATTCATTGAAACATCTAATTATTATCAAATAAAAACACTCATGCTGCGCCAAAAAAAATACGTAAAAAATAAAAACACTCATAATAAATATCTGACCATGTCAAAGAGTATAAAGTATTCAATCCTTGTTCAACAAGCTATCTATTACACATTAGGGAGTTAAATATAATCAATGGTCTCACCTCATTGAATGCGTCCAAATTTTACTCCCTCCGTTCCTAAATAGTTGTCTCTTTCAGCTCAATTTCAATAAATAAGGTTTGTAATAATTAGCCTATAAATTTATATTTTTACTCTTCAACTACACTCATTCTTAATAAATGTGCAACAAATAGCATTTATGTAAAGTGAAGGGAAATATAGTAAAAACATAGCATAACTACCTATAACTATATAAAAATGACAACTATTTTGGAACACTTTTCATTCTCTAAAAAGACAACTAAAAATGAACGAGGGAGTATAAACTAACATTTGAAAAGAATCCTAGTTCAGGTATCAACTTGAATTATTTAAAATATGAGATTTGATGAATTTAGTACAACTAGAAGTCAGAGTACAATATATCTGTCTTATCCCCAATGATGCGATAATATATCCAAACCGAACGTATTCTTCCTTTTTACCACCATGCTAAAGCTATCCAGTTCTCCGACGATCTTCCCGCCCATATTCTTCCTTTTTACCACCATGCTATGGCTAAATACGGTGAGCCTAGCTAGATTGTTTGAATTTATAGTTTAGGATTCCGATTTGTAATTGATATGTGCAACAGGTGGGAATTGCTTCGTATGGTTTGGGCCTTGGCCGAAGCTGATTATAAGTGATCCGGAGCTTCTTAAGGAGATACTGAGGAAAACCTGATGTGTTTCAGAAACCGGTTCCAGACCCCATCGGGGAGATGGTGGCTGGAGGGCTACTGTTTCTTGAGGATGAGAAATGGGCCAAACACAGAAAGATTATCAATCCTGCTTTCCATATTGATAAGTTGAAGGTAGGTTAGTTTGTTAGATATTTGAGGATATATCAAATTCTGATGAAACAGAATCCGAATAAGTCTATAAGTTTGTGAACTACTACTAAAAATATCTCGAATCTTGTATGCTCCTTGAGTCTTGATATCGTGATATTCTAAATATGCGTTCGGATAAACATGTTCATTCATTCAGGCTAGTTATGATTCGGGTGTCTCTAGAAGTAAAAGCCCAGGCTCGTTATGATTCGGATAAACATGTTCATTCATTCAGGCTAGTTATGATTCGGGTGTCTCTCATGACTAGAGCAAAATGCTGTCCTCGAAATCACATCTGCTGTTAAATTTTCAAGATAAGGCCAGACGTCGATTTCCCTGGGTTCATCTTTGGTACTATAGTCAGGAAAAAGGGACTCCCATTTCTCAACCAGAATTGATCGAACAACTCAAACTCATGGCAGGGAGTATATATGAAGAAACATATAATTTTAAAATTGGGATTTATTAGGCCTAGTTACTGATCTGATTCTTTCTGGTCTTATAATCTAATATGATATAATCAAGAAATAAATTGAAGTCAATACAACCCAATCTTGCATCTCATGTATGTATAGTCATCATCAAGTTAATAGTCCTTAAGGGATCTCATATGTACTACTAAGCATTAATTCACTGTTTAGAGTTAAGGGCATGCTTCTCCTTTCCTTTTCTTTTTGAAAGATAGATAGGGGCCTGAAATACAGTAACCATATATACTATGACCTATCCAGCAAAATTGCATTTTGGAAAATTCAGTAACAACCCAACTTGTAATTTTATCTAAAAATGCCAATTTAATAATACTTAGAAAGACTTAATCTTATTAAACACATAAGAACTTGCATTGTAGGTGACTATGATTCTCAAAAAAGTTTTGAGGCTATATCCACCAGCACCACTTATGGTTCGCGGCCCTACAAAAACGACAAAACTAGGAAACATAACTTTACCCGTTGGGGTAGATTTGATGCTCTTGGTAGGCATGGTTCACCATGATCCCAAGATTTGGGGAGAAGATGTTGAGGAGTTCAAGCCAGAGAGGTTTTCTGAGGCCGGGATTGCAAATGCAACAACGGGGGGTTCGTTCAACTATATCCCATTTAGCTTAGGACCCCGAAGCTGCATCGGGCAACACTTCGCCATGATTGAGGCAAAATAGCTCTATCTATGATATTGCAGCACTTCTCATTCGAGTTGTCTGTTGTCCCAGTCATATGTTCATGCTCCTTTCGAGATCCTGACTTTACGACCCCAACAAGGTGCTTCCTTGCTTTTGCGTAAGCTCTAACAACAAATGCCATTACTGGCTGTTTCAGTTTTTTTGCTCTCTGCCATAATAGAAGGCATGTTATTGTACTATTGTAGTAAGAGGAATCAGAATGCAAAACATATACCGTATCTATGTTAAGATGGTGGTTTTTGCATACCATATTAGCAGGAGAGATGACCTGCTAAATGGTTAAATACTTACCATGTTTAACTTAATTATTATGCTTTTGTTGAATTTTAGTATTATC
The DNA here is from genome assembly GCA_030278955.1 of Hygrophila difformis. NCBI lineage: Eukaryota > Viridiplantae > Streptophyta > Magnoliopsida > Lamiales > Acanthaceae > Hygrophila > Hygrophila difformis. Next base: position 41,474,233 of record JAOANR010000007.1, on the reverse strand, counting down.
CTTGCTGAAATAAATATTTCAGACATGTACAGTTGTTTACTTGATGCACTCGAGTTGCTTAAATTCAAATTTTTAGTACTAAATGTAGTTTACTGACAAAACAAAAAGTGTTTTAGCGATATTGATCTTGTCAAAGTGAGGTGTAATTACATTATTTACTCCAGCAAATTATTAGTTCCTTTATTATCAGATTAATTATCTAACGCCATTATTTAGGACATAGGATAAAGTCCAATTTTTCTTTTCTATGATCCATATTGGTTTGTCAAAGACCATCTCTAATAGCTAACATCAAACTAAATATATTTGACAGTAAATGACACATTAAACAAACAATAATTCATCTCCAATCATTTACACTAAACTCAAACCCAAAAAAGTATTCTCCATATATTCTTTCTCATTCAAACTTATTTATTTTTTCAATCATACCCATTGCACTAATATATATATATATATATATATATATATAGTTCATTCGCAACAAAAATTACACATTAACCACATAAATTCAATACTAATTAATTAAGAAAAAATACATAATTAAAATAAAAATTTTAGTTATATATATGTTTAAAGTTTTATTTTATTAAATTTAATTCATAAAAAGATAAAATTCATAATTTTTTTAACGTAATTAGATATAGAATAAATTCAATAAAAAAATTGTATGAATTATAAAATTATTAACCATAATACCAACTTAGGGGAAAAAACATGTCTTCTATTTTTATTTGATATATTATTTAATTTGCAAAAAGTGAAGGTATGAGATTGCAATTAATTTAATTGCAAAAAATTGATATATTATATCTTGAAGTTTTCAATTACCACGTTCCACAATACTTGCTTACCATAAAAAGAAATCATTGGTTACCACTTCTTTAGATTATTGGATACCACACTTTTAGTGAGTTGGTACCACAATCCTCCTCACTATGTTACACATTGCTAAACGTGCTTTTACCTCACTTTTCAATAGAATTTACAAATCCTCCACTCTATCTTATCATATTCTTTTATTTGATTGTACCCCACTTCTCAATGCAATGTTACCACAATCATTATCGCTATGTTACCACATTCCTAAATGTGATTTCACAACACTATAGTACTATATATTGACGGTTACCACGTTTGTACTTGGTCGGTTACCATTTGTTTTATTAGCCCAACCCCCATCATTTTGTGTATTTCAATCCAAAACATATTGTTTATTACACTTCTTCATGCGATGTTACCACATTCCTCGTCGTTATGTTACTAATTGCTAAAATGTTTTTTTTACCATACTTTTCAATGGAATTTACCACAATCCTCCCCGATGTGTTACCACATTACATTATGTGATTTTACGACACTTCTCAATGCAAAGTTACCACAATCCTCCTCAATATGTTACCACGTTCTTAAATGTGATTTTACTGTTATACTATTGTCGGTTACCACGTTTGTACTTAGTCAGTTACCATTTCTTTTGAGGGACGTTATCAAACCCTAGTTGACCATCCTAACCCTAATTGACGGTCCCAAATATTGTCCTTATACCCAAAAGGTCCACATATTCCATCTTAGAAGTTAGTTATCACACTTATATGTAATCTTCTACCACAATTACATGTAATTCGTTGCCACACATGCTGTGGTTTGTTGGCACATTATATGTTCATTTTTTCTTACCGCACTCCGCAATCGTTTGTTACTTCACCCCTTAATAGTCAATTACCACACCTCTTATGAATTGCTCATCACATTCATGAGTATTAGGTTACCACACACCGTTTGTCGTATTCTTCATACATAAGGCATCATATTTCCTCTTCTTAGTGCCGTCAAACATTGAGACTCAACCATTACATCTAATTTCATCGATGTATATTTTTTATACATTCGAGAAACACGATATACTAAGCTGTTGCATCATACACCATCATTTATACACAATTCAATACATCATAGTCAATTGTAATGTCTTTGAACCCTAATTCATTGGGTTGCACACATTGATTAATATGGTTGTTTACTTGTTAAATGCATTATACGTCATTAATGGATCACACGCCCCTTGGTAGAATTGTCACGTGAAGACCATCTTTTAAGAATGCATTATTGTATCATGTCTTTACTGTTATTATATATATTAATTTTATAATTATTCATATGCTACCTATAGACTACATCACCGCTTCCACATATTCCTTGGAAAACATGAGTATGCAAAATAGCTGCAAGTATTGTACAACTATGACTGACACATATAATTATATCGTCACCTTATCCTGTTGCTTTTATAAACATTACCATTAATTCTCACATGATTTTACCATATTCGTATACTAGTTGTTACCACATTCACATAGTAATTATTACCACTCAGTTTTTGACCATGGTTACACAAAATTGCGGGATTACCACACTCGTTACAGAAAAGTTATCACGTTCGCATTTAACTACGTACCACAATATTCAATTATAAGTCATTTGGTTACCACACCTTTATGCTATTAGTTACCACAATGAGCGGCCCAATCCGGTTTTAGTACCACATATGAGCATCATTGGTTGGGGGGTCAAAGTTTCATACCACTTATTACCGGGTCGTTACCACTGTGGTGCTAGGGGGGGGTCAGATGACTCTCCCTGAAAAGTATATATATTATTTTTATATTAAAAATAATATTATAATAAATAAGCCCATATTTTAATAAATAAGCCAATTTTTCTCAATTTAATTTTTTTCATTCTTCTCTAATTACAAATTCTTTTATTCTCACTAAATTTTGCTAACTACATTTTACTCATTTGAGTTCATTGATGTTGCAATTGTTTGAAAATTAACTTAAAAACTATAATAGAGATATTATAAATGATCATGATTTCTATGTCGTTGATGCTTGTAGATTTGTTAAGAGATTAGTTAAAAATAACAAGAACCAAACTTATCTATTGGTATTTTTCTTATTCAAACTATTCCTAATTTTACTTGTGGCAACTTCAAAAAGACATTTTCCGTAAGGAAGATTGTCAGATTCCAATTTCGTAATTGTATGAAACATTCAATGAAGTTATGAATTATTAAGAAAAAAAAAGGTAGATATAAATAAAGTTATGAATTACTTTCAAGAAATGTATATATATCGTAAAGTGTTGTAATTATTATTTCAATTTATAAAAGAATATAGTTTGATTATTTTTGTGCAATATTTTAATACTCCATCTATCCTAATTGTCTTTCTGACTATTTTTTAATGTCTCGTAATCAACTCCAACTTAATTCTCGTACTCAATAGTAACAAGACATATTACATGGGATGGAGGAAGAACTAGTCAAATTTACCTCCATGGATCAAATTCTTAGTTCTGTCACTAGTCGTTACCACACTTATACATGCAATGTTACCACAGTTCTCCTAGTAGGTTACCAAGTTACTGTGTGACGTTACCACAGTTAAGGATAGATGGTTACCATATTTATACTTAGTCGATTACCATTTGTTGTATTACCCCAATCCCAAATAAATTTTTTATTTCACCCCAATAATATTGTTTACCCCAATTCTTCACAATGTTACCATAATCCTTCTCGTCAGGTTACCACATTACTATGTGTGATGTCACCATATTTTTGTATTGATGGTTACCATATTTATATTTTTTTTATTAACCCGATCCCCTGTACTTATATGTTATTCCACCCCTGAAATATTTGTTACCACAATTAAGGATAGATGGTTACGAAACATGTACTTGGTCGGTTACCACACTTATCTATGCAATGTTACCACAATCATCCTCATTAGGTTACATTTTCTCCTTCCAATGAGGGTGTTTTAGATATTAAACATTGGGGGTATTTTAGAGATTACACATTGGGTCATTAATAACTTCATTAATTAAATTGTTGAGGAGAAAGGATTGAAAAGAAGGGGAGTTAGACTTATATTTGGTTGTGGATGGTGATATCTAAAAACCCCTTTATTTTATGTATGTCTAATAACGGATTTGGTCGGCTACTGCTGAAGTGCTGAAGGAGTGTTTTATATTGCTAAGGAGTGCTTTTGTATGCTGCTGAGTCTTTTTATATGACTCATACACTATTAAATATCCAGCACACACCTTATTAAGACTCAGCCCATTCACTTTATCGAGTTAACACGTCAGCACATGCCAAATATCACACATTCAACACCCTATCCAAAAGCATCAAATAACTATATAATTTTTAGCCCAACCCAGTAACATTATTTTGTTTCATGAAAACTTATAAACTTCAATTTTAAGCAATTTATTCATCTGTTTGCAAAATTTTAAATAGTGAACTAATAAGGTATTATCCAACATGCACTATAAATGCGGATGAAGATTTGGCAAATTTGTCAAGTCTTCTAACTTCCCACATTTAGGTTGGAGATTCGATTACCCAGTCGTCCCCCCTATAACAACCCCCCCCCCCCCCCTCCACACTTTATCCCTTTGTAATTTTTATGGCGTGAGCTCCCACCACTCATTTCCTAATTTGAATAGGTCGGTCGTTTAGCGCAAAAAAGAAAAAATAATAATAATAAAAGAAGAAGAAGAAGAAGAAGAAGAAGAAGAAGAAGAAGAAGAAAACATGCATTGCAAACTTAATATATACTCCCTCCGTCATTGATTAATACTAATATTTGTATAATAAACACTATTCACTGAGTAATTTTGAATCGACTTTTTAATATAGTTACATAAGATAAAACATGTATAGTGAGATGTTAAATTCTTCTAGTGACATCAAATAGTTTTATAATATTGAAGTTTTATAATTTTTATTTTATAAAATTTGAGATAATCTCTTTAAAAATGTGTATTGAATTGCGTGAAATACTTAAATGTTAGAATTAACTTTTTAAACCACATACATTTAATGTAATACAAATAATTTGTCTGATTTAATTTATTTTAATGCAAAATTCCAAAAATGAAAAAAACAAATATATTACTCGAGCTCGAATTCGGCCTAGAGCTGATCTCAAACTCCAGTATCGAGTAGTTCGAGCACAAAATTTGATGCTCGAATCAAGTCCGAGATCGAATATTAGAAGATATTAATTGAGTCATGCTCGAGCAGCAATATACTCAAGCTTAATTTGACTCAATGTCACCCCTTGATATTCATTGAGTCAAGCACTCGAGCTTAATTCGATTCGATATCACCCATGGAACTTAATTTGACTCAATATCACCCATATCCAGCACCGGGTGCAATATAATTTTTGGTTAATTTGTTAGAATTCCTTGAGTCCATGAATAATTAATACGCAGGCCATGCACCTACATTAAATTAAATTCTAGTATTGAAATTACTCCTATACTATTTGCCGGCACATTCCGCATATATTAATTATGCGTGCGTATATAGTGAATTATTAGTAAATTCGTAATTTTTATTTTTTACTTTATTGGCGTACTGTTGTACAAAAACCGGCATGGCGTCAACATTATTTATCACAATGCACCACCAGAACTCTCAGACTTATACAACAAAGCAGAGCATAGTACGTAAGTACGTAGCAATTCCCGGCCTTGGGATGAGCTTTGTTGGCTGTCTGATTTCGCAATTAATGATTTCGACAGATCAATCGATATCAAGATGTGAATAAAAGGAAAACACATCCATGTCTGCTGGAATGAAAATGAATGACATGCAGAATCATTATTATTAATTTCTAGTTAAAATTTAAAACAACGTAAATTAATGAGATAAGTAGATGGCTTAATTAATAATGAACCTATTGATTCTCAAGTTGTGACTCGTGTCCGTGTACTGAATTATTCTTCTAATGACTTTTAGAAGACCAAATGAAGCTATAGATCGATAGGAGTGCCTTCATTATTCATTAAATCTGACGACTACTTTCGGATGATCATCGTTATTTCCGTATCCTTTTATAAGTATATGTCCAAAGATTTCGAGTGGAAAATTGAAGCAAACGACCAGTATAAAAACAGACGACATTTTTAGATTGAACTCAGGCAAGGTTACGATCGTTGATCATATGATCGATCATATCCAGTATATATAAAATAATAGTAGAGTAATTCTTGTTTACTAGCTGAATAAATTCACATCAAAGATTTAAGAGAGCGTGCCTTGACGGGCTTCCGAGCTCTCTTCTTCTTCTTCTTCGCGGTAGAAGCTGTGATTGCAGGTTCACCATGGGAATCTTCATCTTCTTCTTCATCATCATCATCATCATCTTCATCGTCCTTGCTGTATTCTTGATCAGAATCAATCGGCTTTTCATCATTCGACTTTTCACGATCACCGTTGACCTTTTCGGAGTTGTTGCTGGTTGGGCCTAGGGCGAATCTCTTCTTGCTCCATCCTGGTCGAAAACCCGAGTAATAGTAAAACTCATGTGAGTCAAGGGACCAAGATTCTATCTTGGATCGCGTACTGCGCCTGCTGTTTTCAACAGTAGTTGAATTTTCAGATTTCTTGGTGCTATTCTGACTCAAATTCTGATAATTTTTTACGAGAGATAAGTGGTGGTCGCACAGAGAGCTGCCTGCGGCGGCCTCCCGCCGGCACCGCCAGCTCTTCCCGTCGGTCTTGCAGCATTGCTCTTTCGCCGTCTCCTTATCAATTTCACTTACATTGTCATCTATTTTGGGCAAATTTTCTCTAAGAAAGATATGAATGTCAGCGTATATGTACGTAAATTGGGAATTTTGGGTTAATCTAGAGCGATTTATCCATTAACGAAAGGGGAAATCAAATCCTCTACTGGCCATAAACCCTAAATAAATCATTTTCGAAAGACATTGTCCAGTGATGAAAAACCAACAGATAATTTTGAATTCGATACATAGTAAACTAATTACCTCGCAGCCACTGAAATACGGCGGTCTGAGGCGACTTCTCCCCGACGAGCATCTCCGCCATCGACCTGAGACAAAATTATCCAAATCCGAAAAATGGGGAGAGCAATCCGACAATAGGCGAAGGAAGAAACAACAATTCAACTCCTAATCGCTAGGAAGAGACACGAATCGTAGTATGAGCAGTGTTTCTCTAGAACCCTAGAGGTGGGTCAGATGGAAAACCCTAGGACAAACTCCAGAATAACGGCAGAAACGCAGACAACAATCCGAGCACAAAATAGAGCAGCAGATCTGTGCAGGGGAACAAAATGGAGTTGTATTGTGAGAATATAAGCGTACCTGAGGAGGCGGCGGCGATGGAGGAGACGAAGGAAAGGAGAAGGTCATGGCGTCCCAGGGAGATTGGTTGAGTTGGCAGAGATAGGTCTGGGCCACGCCTCCCTGATTGGAAGAAGCAGCCGCGTCGGCCAGCTGAGAAATCTTGGCGTGCTTCCGTAGCCTCATGGCGGAGCTTTTCGTTTGAAGGCGGGGACGGTAACTCGGTAAGGGAAGGGAAGGGGAAGATGAAATGAAATACCCGATGGCCTAGATCGAATTATTTGTTTTTCATTTTTCTTTTTTTTTTTTAATTATTTATATTTATATATTTATGCATACATGTATGTATGTGTAAGTTCAGGGCTCCACATATACGAGTATTTTATTTGTCATAAATGGCATAGCTCGCACCGTAAGCAACAGGCCCCACCAGGTTTGGGTTCGAATTCAAGTTCGGGTTGGACCAATGGATCCAAGCTTTGGACCGTACTCCATCAAACTACTAGTATATTTTTCACTACCTTACCTTTTAATTAATTCTAGTAAAAATATAAAATTTATTAAGGGTCTATTTTGAACGTAAAATTATAGTTGTGGGCTACAGTTGTAGAGAGTTGTAATTGTTGGGAGCTGTAAGAGCTGTAGTTACTAGTTTTTATATAAGTGTTTGGTAAAAGTATCTATAGTTGTCACAAATCTATCTATCTATACTATAATAAATTCTGAAACCATATTTTTATTGTGCTGTCTATATTACCTTTTTAAGTTATAATCAATCTCTTTATAAAAATTATATATTATGGGTTCAAACAGTAATTCAATCTCAAAGATATACATATCTATCATAAAGATGAATATCAAATGTCTAGAATGTAAAATCACTACATCATAAAATTCAATGACCGTTGGATTGCAATCTATGGATCTCTACCTAAATCCTCTAATCATATTTTTGTTGTGCTACCTATATTAACATTTTAAGTTATAATTAAATCTCTTTATAAGAATTATATATTATGAGTTCAAACAGTAATTTTTTCTTGGAGATATGCATATCTATCATAAAGATACATATCAAAATAAAATCATATTTCCTCCGTTCTTTTTTTAAATCTTACACTTCTCATTTGTACGTATACCAATGCACATTTTCAACGAGTAATAATTCGAATTTGGTATAAGTAAAAATTCTAAAAATTTGTTATTTAAAAACTACAAGATGAGACGAATCCAAAAGATCTCAATTGTCTATATTGTCTTTTATAACTATAGCAAAAATAGAAGTTAAAGTGCTACAATGAACAGTAAAAAAATTCAAAACGTAAGACTTAAAAAAATGGAGGGAGTATACTATTTTCACAAAAGATATTTAGGAGTCTAAAATTTAACGTTTTATTGAAAAACTACATAATATAGAAAAAAAAAGAAGTACTCCATCAGTAGGAAAATTTAAATATATTATTTATGTACATTAAAATTAATACTCCCTCCATTCCATTAATTATGTTTCGCTTTCCTTTTCTATCCGTCCCATTCAAATTGTCACATTCTCTTTTTGGAAATAATAAAATACAAACTCTCTCATCATATCACATCAAAAAATAAATTTATTAAAATTTCAAGCACACAACTATCACATCACACATAAATAAATCAATTAAAAATTCAAACTCATTATAATCACACCACATAAATTCCTAATTTACCCCCACTTTAAGACTAATCTATCCATACATTAAATATAAATATCCCCGCATAAATAGTACTTCAATAGTTTATGTTTACAATTGCATCAGGAAAGAAAAGATGGGATGCGAAGTTTCCCCTCCCCTTCCCCCCGATATCCCAGCGCTGGTTGGCCGGTGGGGCTGCCGGCACCCCCGCCAAAGTCTTTTCGTGATATTGTAGCGGTGGAATCCCCTGCAATGGACTCATCGTCTCCATCTGTTGATCGTGATTGGATTAAGGAAAGATAAGCTTCTATCGACAGATCTGGCGCTCATCGCCGTTGTCCTTGCATTCGATTTGATCGCTTGGTGCTTAATGAACTATATGAACCATGGCGAGATACTCTGGTCGTTAAGCCTCTAGGAATTACTGTGGGATATGTTGCGTTAAAGGAGAGATTAACCCGTGCATGGAAGATTGGTGACAGATTTGATCTCTTGGATATTGGTTATGGATGTTTCCTTGCGAAGTTCTTGCTGTCGGATGATAGGGAAAAAGTCCTTACTGGAGGACCTTGGATGGTTTTTGATCATTGTCTCACAGTGCTCCGGTGGTCGGAAGATTTCAATCCTGCGCGATCCAAGGTGAATACTATCCAGATATGGGTTCGGTTTCCTGAGCTTAAGCAAGCATTCTATAAAGAGAACGCCTTGCGTGTTATTGCCTCGGCCATTGGAACCCCCATCAAATTTGATACTAAAACTACATCAATTTCTCGTGGTCGATATGCGAGAGCCTGTGTTGAAATCAATCTCGATGAGCCCTTGTTGGGCAAGGTGGATGTTGAGGGAGAAGTTATTCACGTGGCGTATGAGGGATTACACATGATGTGTATGCGATGCGCTCGGTTTGGGCACCTACAACATAAGTGTCCGGATGTTTTAGAGACAACACCGCCTCAGGGACCGGATCCGGCAGCCGATTTGCATGGCCGGCAAGATTCGTCGTTGAAAGAGGCCCCCCCTGTGTCCAAAAAGGTTGACCCATTGCCCACGACAAAAGTTGTGGTATCTGGGGAAGGTGGTTTGGATTTGGGAAGTTTATCCCCAGATTTGGGGGATTCGAATATGGAGGATCTTGGTATAGGATCTTGGATGGTAGTTAAACGGGGGAAACCATGTAGACTTATCCACACAAGGTTAAGCCTCAAGCTCGTAATAGGCCTGCAAAGGATAAGCCTCGTGGGTATGGAGCCGACTACTTTTAATAGCAAAATGGTTAATGGGCTTGACAAGGCCCCAGCCATTAAGGGAATAGATAAGGATATTGTTAATATTCCAGTGGAACAAGATAAGGGCGAGCGTCCGGTAGCCGATGGCATTGATGAGTTGGGCCAGGAGAAGCAGTCCAATACACGAAACATGGGTCTGGCGATAACGGGACCGACCAGTGGCGCTGCTGCCTTGGACCATGATATCCGGGCTAGAACCCATTCGAAGGGCTTGGAGAAAATTGCACAAGGGACCATCTCGCCACGTACTAAGCGTGGGCTACAGAACCGAAACAGTTTGCATGGTGTGATACAACTGAGTAACAGGAAGAAATCTTCAGCTTCCTCTTCTAGCACGATTAGAACCAAAGCCTTGAGGGAGTTACCTGATGTGCTTCCATCTAAATATGCGTGCTTATTGTTTGATACGTCGAAAAGTGATGTTGCAACGTCGTATGGTCTGGGAGCTAGGTTGGATAAAGGAGAAGTGATCCCTGGGGGCACAATTATGGTCCCCAATACATCTACTTCATCCTGAGGTGTCCTTTCTCTGTGCATGGCCATAAATTCCGAGTTGGTATCTGTTTTTTGCTCATGTCTGAGTTTAATAATTTCTCTATCCTGTCGTGGAATGTGAGGGGGCTCATGAATCCCCATGCTCATTGATGTTTCGTGGATTGCATCCGACTTAACTCCCCATACTTAGTCTTTATTATGGAGCCACAAGGCCCTTTTGATCATGTTAGAAACCTTGTTTTTGGCCTCGGATATTTTCCAATCTTCATACAAGAAGCAAGGGGTCGCGCGGGAGGTATTTGGCTCCTTAGTAGATCTGGCCTCTCAATTTCGGCGGCAGTTTGATGTTAATGAGAGAGTGATCACCCTCACCCTATCCGCTGGCTTGACTTCCTGGCATTGCTCGGCTATTTATGCTTATCCGAATTATTCTATGAGGAAAAGTAATTGGGAGTACATTCGACAGCTAAAGGATATTATCCAGGGACCGTGGTTCATTATGGGTGATTGGAATGAGGTGCTCGTGCTTTCTGAAGTGCATGGTGGTGTATTAATGCAGAGTCGGGCTGATGAACTGCGAGGCTGACTCAACGACTGTGGCCTTTTCCTTTTGCAAACGACAGGATCACTTTTTACTTGGTTTAGAATGGCAAACCAATTTTCCTTCATCAAAAAACGACTTGACAGGGGTCTTGCCAATGTTGAGTGGATTAGCACTTTTCCAGAAGTGCATATTCAAACCTTGCCACGGACGGGGTCAGATCACGCCCCCCTTCTTTTATCATGTGGCGTTCTGGTTACTCATACCCCGGCTCGACCCTTTCGTTGGGAGGCTATCTGGAGCAACAATCCGGGATACCAACATCTTGTAGTTGAGGCTTGGACGATGAATGGTATGTCCTTGTCGGAGAGGCTTGATCGACTCCAGTGCCTCTCTAAGCTGCACTGCAATAAGGGACTCCAAGCGATCCGGAATAGGAAAAAGAAAATACAGCGCCGCCTGGCTGGGCTTGACAGGGCCTTAAATTGTGTGGATTTTGTACGCCTTATGTCTTTGGAAAGGAAGCTTCAATTGACCTTCATTGATATTCTGGAGCAAGATGAGGTTTTTTTGGTTTCAACGGGGAAGAGATAATTGGGTCCGTATGGGAGATCGGAACACACGCTACTTTCACGCGAAAGCTAAATTCCACCACCATCATAATAGAATCCATGACTTATTACTAGATAATGGAGGGTGGTGCACGGATCAAGCTATACTTCGAGGGGCCGTGCATGAGTACTAAGTTAATCTTTTTGCGGATAATACTTCAGTGAGTGACAGTCAGCCTCTGCCACCATTACAGCCGATTAAAAACCTTGTGAAGGACCTCACTGTCGGTGATGTCACTATGGACGAGGTCTCCATGGCACTTGGTCAGTTCAGGCCGTTGGCCGCGCCAGGACCTGACGGATTTCCCGCGATGTTCTATAAATTATACTGGTCGGTGGTGGGGAATTCAGTGTTGGAGTTAGTGCACAATGCTTTCTCTTTAGGCACTATAGGACCGGAACTTGCCAAAGCTTTCATTTGTCTCATCCCTAAGATCGCTGTGCCGAATACTATCAGACAATTCAGGCCTATTACCCTCTGTAATGTGGCTTATAAATTCATCTTGAAGGTCCTTGTCAATCGATTACGACCTTTGTTAGCTCGATACATATCTCCACTCCGATCGGCCTTTCTGTCGGGCTGAGGCACGAGTGACAATGCCATCCTCTTACAGGAGCTTGTTTACTCCTTGTCCAGAGCTAACAATCGAAAGAAGGCGATTATTATGAAGATAGCTCTGGAAAAGGCTTATAATAATGTGAAATGGCCTTTCCTTGAGGAATGTCTGCATCAAATGGACTTGCCGGATGATTTGTGTCGATTGATTATGTCATGTGTGGCCTCTCCAACCTTCTCAATCCTTTGGAATGGTTCCCCGATGGAGGAATTTAAACCGGCTAGAGGTCTGCGTCAGGGTGACCCATTATCCCCTTATTTATTTAATATTGTTATGGAGCGTCTCTCGACATCTATTATTCAGTCGGTGGAGGATGGTGATTGGTCCCCTATCAAGCTGGCCCCGGGCTGTCGGGGCCTTTCTCATTTACTGTTTGCGGACGACCTCATTTTATGTACCATGGCGGAGGAGCATAGCATTGAGACGCTGGCGGACATCCTTTATAGATTTGCAGCAGCATCAGGCCTCAAAATTAATAATATGAAGTCGCATGCTTTCGCTTCATCTTGTGCTACTGAGGAGGAATGCAACTGGCTATCGTCAGCTACCTCAGTTACTTTCGTGGATCATCTTGGCAAATACCTTGGTTTCTCGATACATCATGGCAGAGTCAGGGCCAGTGCTTATGAATTTCTCATTGAGAAAATGGATCGACATATCAATACGTGGGGGATGCGATTGCTTAACAAGGCGGGTCGCATTACCCTGGCACGTTATGGCTTGGCCTCCATTCCTACTTATTGCATGCAGATAGGATGGGTGCCTGAAGCCACGTGTAAATTAATTGATCGTCGGGTTCGTAATTTGGTATGGAAGGACTGGAAAAACAAGGGTTTAAATTTGATCAAATTGTCGGTCATTGCAGCCCCCATAGCCTATGGAGGGCTCGGGCTCCGTCAGGCACGACACTCCAATATTTCTCTCTTGGGAAAACTTGCCTATGATTTTTGTATGGGTGTTCATAAGTTGTGGGTGCACGAATTGAGAGCGATCTATTGTCCAGAGAATAGAATCTCTAATTCGGCAGCGCGATGAGGGTCTTTCACTTGGAGGAGTATCCGGAAAGCCCTTGGTCATCTCTCGGGCGGCTTTTCTTTTTGTATTGGTGATGGCTCCAGTAATATATGGTCATCACCTTGGTTAAATGATGAACCTTTGGGGACGCGGTTGCCATCAATTGAGGCTAAGGATCTGCATCTTTCCCTTAAGGATATCGTTGCACACCACTCTTGGCAGTTTTCTGCTCTTGCCACTAGTCTGCCAGAGGATATTCAATTGGAAATTACGCAGCAGGCCCCTCCATGTCTTCATGCTGGCAATCTGAATGGCTGGAGGTGGAAGGCTGCCACTGACGGGCGTTATACTGCCAAATCGGGGTACTTATTCTTATTGTCGGAGAGGGTTACATCGTCGAGATGGAAGTGGATGTGGACTTCCGATTTCCCTGAGAATATGTGTTCTCCTCTGGCTTATTTCCTACTCGGCAGTCCCATGCAATGGCCTGAGATTCCAGCGCAGACTTGCCACCTCACCGCTGTGCAACATATGTGGTGTGGTGGAGGAAGATTGGATCCATTGCTTATTTGGCTGTCCTTGGAATCAAGCAATTTGGAGGAGCCTGCAGATTGAGGTGCCGGCGGATCTTCCATCCATTGATGTTACAAATATTCGTGTGTGGCTATTGGGTATGTATCGTGTATATGGCAATATTTTTATTGCAGGTCTGTGGATTGTGTGGCGCGATCGGAATAGAAGGGTATTCCAAGGGTGTGACACACCTCATCAAGCCATTATTCGTCAAGTTCTTCACCTAACGGCTGAGATGGATAAGGCAGTGGTCAAGCCAAAACCTCAATTGATTCACCCTCGGCTGGTCTCTTGGAACTCGGTAGGATGGACATGTACCCTTGTCCATTCAGATAGCTTGTTGCCGGAGAACCGGGGGGGGGGGGGGGGGGGGGGGGGCGGGGGCGGGCTTTGGGGCAGTGGTGCACGATGTCTCGGGAAAATGGTTGGGAGGTGTTGCTGGTTACCTTGGCAAATCTTCAGTCCTGTATGCTGAACTTATGGGATATTGCATGGTCTTTCTCTTGCGAAGACACTTGGACATACAGATGTTTGTTATCTCTGTGACTCTATGGAGGCATTGAGATTAATTAAAACGGATCCCAGCTCATCCATTGGTTGGCTTCAGTTCTGCTAAGGATCAAAGACCTCCGTCAGGAGTTTTCTAATAGTTGTTTTGAGTATGTGTTGAGAGAAGGAAATGCAGTAGCAGACTGTCTGGCGAAAATGGGAGCGGATAGTGAGTCATTCTACACAACTTGGGGCTTTTCTCCGGATAAGATAAAGGCTTTGTTGGAAGCCGATGCTATGGGCGCGAGGTTCCCTCGGTACTAGATGATTTTGGATTGTCGTTTTTCTTTTATTTTTCATTTTTCTCCTAGCCTTAATTGGCTGTTCCGCAAAAAAAAATATCCCCGCTTAAAATACCGTGCCTAAAAGTTTTGAGACACTTTAAACGGGATGGAGGAAGTATCATGATAATTTATTTTTTATCAATATATTCCAATATTTATATTATTATATACAGTCAAAATAATTTTGCGGGTGATGAAAAGTGAATTAGAAAGTCGAGAGTTTTAATTTATTTAATTATTTTAATTATATATAATATTTATAATTAGGCGGGTGGTAATTTTAATGAATTAATTTTTCTATTGATATTTTCTTTGCATAAATTTGAATATATGATTTGGTATGTATTATGAAAAAAAAATTAAAAATTTATTTTTTCTGTCATTTTGAAAAAGAAAACAATAATAGAAATTATATTTTTTTATATAAAAAATTATTTGTTTCGAAAATTAATTGAGTTAATATTAGTTTGTATTTAAAAACTTTACACTCGTACACGGAGCGCGGGAGATAAATCTAGTTATAATTTAAAGAGAAAAATTAATTAATTAGAAAGTAGCTTTCGAAAGCTTTCAAAGGTAACTTCTGATTGTAGATCTTTGCGGAGCTGCAATTCGCAGCTAAAGTCTTTAAAAGCTCTTGTGCAGAACGGGACTATTGCTTTGATATAAAATATAAAACTTCCCAAGGCTTTTAAAAGCTTTCGAAAGCTGCATACATAACCGATCCTAAACATAATATGGGTGGCTACAAGACCACCTCCAACCCATCCTACATTTTTCCATTTATGCTGGGATACCCACCCTGCATTTTGCCATTTATGCAGGGTGGGCGCTCCAGCAAGCACCCTCCATAATAAGAGGGTACTATAGCGTTCCGCCCATAGGGCGGAATACTATTCATCCATGCAATTTTTTTTAAAGTTTGTGTTGCTTGTTCTATTTATAATAAATTATTATTATTATTATTTTATATGATTTTTATTTTTATTTTTATTTTTATTTTTTTTTACGGAACAGTCAATCTAGGCTAGAGAAAGAAATGAAAAAGAAATGAATAAATGGAACTAAAGCATTGGGAACCAAGTGCTCGCTGCATCAGCCGCCAAGAGGGGAAGCAAAGGAATAGGCGGGAACGCCCAAGTCGTGAAAAAGAGCTCCTCATCTGTACCAAGCTTATCTAGACAATCGGCCACAACATTGCCTTCACGAAGCCGATGCTCAAATCTACTGTAACACCCCGGTTTTGGTAACCCAGGCCGGGATGCCACCGCCACACCTCCCTAGCAAGACACGGTTTCTCCGAGCTCACTAAAGAGATGCAAGGCTATGGTTTTTCAGAATTTAAAATATTCAAACAGCCCATTCATATGTAATTAATACATCAAAGTTGCAGCGGAAAAATAAGTTGTGCAGCGGAAATAAAGTATAAGGGCCGACATGGCCAAAACACGGGTTAAACAGGCCCGTTCATGCAAGTCGTAATCAATGCAGGGATTTAAAATATAATGTAATCCCCAAAAATTCCCAGTATGCATATGATGATGCATATTCTTCAGACTCTGTAAGAAAAAGGGGATAAATGGTTTGGGTCAGCAAAAACGCGCTGAGTAAGCTAACACATAGCATGGGTTAGGGGTTTCAAAGCCTTTAGTTAAATTTAATAAAAAGATTTCTTGTATGAAAAAGATTTGCAAGGCATAAAGACTTAAAAACCTTGAATATTTTGTTCTCCCGTTACATAACCATTTCATCAATAGATCATTTAGCCGGTGATCCGGCGGCCGCAGCCAATTTCAAAAGTATCATTTAGCCGGTGATCCGGCGGCCTCAGCCAATTTCAAAAATATCACTTCTCAAAATATTTTTCGTTTCTTTTATAGTTCACCATTCACCAGGGCTCTTGTGACCGCAATCCTCATAACCAATATTTCCGCAGGAAATCATACCATCGCCCTTGGGGAATCTAACCCGCAAGAACTCAATACATCCTAGGGAATCAAACCCGTAGGAAAACATACAATCGCCCTTGGGGAATCTAACCCGCAAGAACTCAAATACATCATAGGGAATCAAACCCGCATGAATCATATTGATAATATCAAACTTGGTCACAATTCCCCAATGTTTCAAAAGAATTCTTTTACAGAAAATGTTTTTATTTGGTGTAACGGGATTTTTCAAAAATATAGCTTTATCGTAATTCCAACGTCTCGATCGTTGTTTAAAAGATTTCAAAAATCGATCGATGTCACAGTTTGCGCCTTTTTGGTTTAAAAATCCATTTCTTAGGCGATTGATTTGAAATTTGTACAGCATCTCAAAAACATCCCAACGAACAACTTTCGTGTTTTAAGTTTTTCGGAAAAACGATGGGAAGCATGTCAAAAATCAAGTTTTCTACTCAAATAGTATGCTGTCAGGATTCAGGTTTGACACCTTTCAAAGATTTGACTTTTTGACATAACAAATGGACTTCAAAAATTCTGAAATTTTACAGGCACATACTAGACTTGATTTCCAACAACTTTTGTTTAGAACTCAAAGATTGGTTCGGACTATAAATGATAGGAATAAGCTCATCAAGATCGGCTATGAAATCTGTCATCCTTTGACAATTCTTAAAAACGCAGAATATGTTCGATACGATTTGGGGTATCAAAACTTGATGAAAATCTTTGAAATTTTTACACAATATAGCTTATGATCTTTGGATCAAAATCTTAGTTTTGAGTTTTCAGGTTTGAACACTCGAAGTAAGAGTTTTGCTCGTCGAGTTTGATTATGAAATCTGTCAAGGTTCTTGACATCGGTTCTAACGCAGATCGGATCGGCTCGAGTTCGGAGGTTCAAATCTCAACGAAAAATTCTAAAAACTTGTAGAAATGTTCTAAACTCATAGATCTACAACTTTCATGTTCAACACCAATCCTAGATCGGCCTAGATCCATGGTCAAAATAACCAACAAGATTGAGAGTGAAATCTGCCAAAGTTCTAAGATTCAGATTTAATACTCTTCGGTTTTGGGTTGGTTTCAGGTTTCAAAACATCATGAAAAATTCTAAAATTTTTACAGAGGCTAGACCAAAGCCTTAGCAACACTTTTCATGTTTTGAGTTTTGTTGTTTGAGCAGCTTTAGAGGTTCGAAAAATTCATACAAAAACGCTGCGTTGAGGGTTTCTCTTGTTGACAGATTTTTATAAATTTTCTTGAGTTGAATCTCTATGTTTGGTTGCATTTTAAGTCACCCAAAACCATAGTAAGGTTAACTTACAGTGGGGATGATGTCTAGGAAGTCACGGGGTCGTCCGGAATCCACGGGATGTCACGAACGAATCTCTTCCACCCGATTTATTCTTCCTTTGGCTCCGATTTGTGTTTGAATACGAAGATTCATAAGTTAGGATGATGGTTATGATCTTAAAACCATATGGAAACTTGAATAACATCTTACCAACAATCCAAAGCCTGCAATCCTTGATCTACACACTTCCTTGGTTGGATTTGGTTGCCGGAAACTCGTCGGAAAGTCGCCGGAAGTTCGTCGGAAGAGTGTTTGGCTTTTGGGAGAGTTTTTGGAGAGTTTGGGGTGAATGATTGATGAAAATGGCTGACAAATGAAGATGGGACTCAATACATAACGTCCAAAAGATGCCACACCCGTGATAGATCGAGATTCCTCACTTGGGCCCCGAAAATTGGCGAGAAAGTCGCCAAAACGCGACAAACGCAGCTGCTGCTGCAATGGCGCGCTGCTGGCGCGCTTTTATGAAGGAAACCGCGCGGACACCGCGCCATGTACGCCTGGACTTCGGTCCGGGCGGGGTCGTGCGATCCGTCGTGCTTTTCCTCCTCTCTTTCGGACTTCTATCCTCCTACGTTTTCGGGCTCGATTTTTCGGGTCATTCTCGGTCATAAATCCTTATCTTAAGTTTATCTTGACTCAAATGAATTTCATGTTAAAATCTTAAGTCCGTCGGTCTCGGTTTCGTCGGCTTTCAATTCGTCGTCTTTTGATTCCCGTGCAATAACTTGTATCGTTAAATTCCTTCAGACTTCACGGGTTCTTGGAATTAAAATTCTTTTCCTTCATGAATTTAATTCCAATTATTTTGACTGAATTCATGGAATGTCTTCGGGCTTCCTTTCCCTCTTTTATTCCATTTTGAATTTAAATCTATCGGCGTTTCATATCCGAGCAATAATTTATTGTGATAAATTATTTTCTTCTTCTCGGATATATTTCGACATTGATCGGAATAAATTTTTATTCCTTTGGGCGTTGATAAAAATCTGGGGTATTACACTCCACCCCCCTTAAGAATCAACTTCGTCCCCGAAGTTGCGCCCTCACTTTCTTTTGGGCTCAATTTAATGTTGGGGTATCTCCATCTACTTTCCTTAAGGATAAACGTCTTTCACAAGAAATTAATTCCATTCCTTTGAATGTGAATTAAATTTCTCGGGTGTTACATCCTCTCCCCCTTAGGAATCAACTTCGTCCTCGAAGTTGGGCGTTAGCTCCTTGCGAGCTCGGACATTGTTTGGTTGCGTGATTGTATTAATGTGTGTTGTTGTTTGTTATTATTTGACTGAACTCAGAATTGAAATTTCCAAGTTGCCTACGTACCCTGTGAAGGGATCAAGTCATTACGTAGTTCAAAAAGAATTTATTTGGGATACAAAATATTCGAGTTTCGAAATAAATGCTTATGTATTCTTACGGGGTATTACATCCTCCCCCCCTTAAGATTACAGTTATGTCCCCATAACTGCCTATGTATTATTCACAACCATGTTCGGGTATCATCGCATATGATCCTTCCTTAGTATTCTTCTAGGTGTCATTCTAGAAGCACGCGAAGATGGGTTTCTAAGTGATCAAGATCTAGGACTAAGGCAAAGTTAGTCTTTAGCAAGCGCTCCTAAGTCAAGATCATGTCGAGTTCTAAGGTAGGAGTGTTTCTTATCACCGATAATTCGCATAAAAAGAGTTAGTGTAAATATTTATGTATGCATATGCATATGTGATCTCCCCCCAAAAAAAAATTTTATGCATGCATTTGTTTATCCATGGGTTTTAAAAATAAATTTATTCCATGGATAGATTAAAATAAGGATAAAAGGTTTGGGCCACTATATTGGGCCGAAAGAAATAAATTATTTGGGCTTTAAATAAAAAACAAGGCTATTGGGCCAAAATAATTTCTTGGGCTTCTAAAAAAATTTTGGGCTAAAAATTTGGGCTTTAACTTCAAAATAATAATTGAGCTCTTTGAAATATACTACTAGTTTAGAAATGATAACTTTAAAAAAAATAATAGTTTAAAAATATTCCGGGCTCTTTAAAATAGTAGTTTTAAAATATTCTGGGCTCTGATACCACATTGTAACACCCCGGTTTTGGTAACCCAGGCCGGGATGCCACCGCCACACCTCCCTAGCAAGACACGGTTTCTCCGAGCTCACTAAAGAGATGCAAGGCTATGGTTTTTCAGAATTTAAAATATTCAAACAGCCCATTCATATGTAATTAATACATCAAAGTTGCAGCGGAAAAATAAGTTGTGCAGCGGAAATAAAGTATAAGGGCCGACATGGCCAAAACACGGGTTAAACAGGCCCGTTCATGCAAGTCGTAATCAATGCAGGGATTTAAAATATAATGTAATCCCCAAAAATTCCCAGTATGCATATGATGATGCATATTCTTCAGACTCTGTAAGAAAAAGGGGATAAATGGTTTGGGTCAGCAAAAACGCGCTGAGTAAGCTAACACATAGCATGGGTTAGGGGTTTCAAAGCCTTTAGTTAAATTTAATAAAAAGATTTCTTGTATGAAAAAGATTTGCAAGGCATAAAGACTTAAAAACCTTGAATATTTTGTTCTCCCGTTACATAACCATTTCATCAATAGATCATTTAGCCGGTGATCCGGCGGCCGCAGCCAATTTCAAAAGTATCATTTAGCCGGTGATCCGGCGGCCTCAGCCAATTTCAAAAATATCACTTCTCAAAATATTTTTCGTTTCTTTTATAGTTCACCATTCACCAGGGCTCTTGTGACCGCAATCCTCATAACCAATATTTCCGCAGGAAATCATACCATCGCCCTTGGGGAATCTAACCCGCAAGAACTCAATACATCCTAGGGAATCAAACCCGTAGGAAAACATACAATCGCCCTTGGGGAATCTAACCCGCAAGAACTCAAATACATCATAGGGAATCAAACCCGCATGAATCATATTGATAATATCAAACTTGGTCACAAGTCCCCAATGTTTCAAAAGAATTCTTTTACAGAAAATGTTTTTATTTGGTGTAACGGGATTTTTCAAAAATATAGCTTTATCGTAATTCCAACGTCTCGATCGTTGTTTAAAAGATTTCAAAAATCGATCGATGTCACAGTTTGCGCCTTTTTGGTTTAAAAATCCATTTCTTAGGCGATTGATTTGAAATTTGTACAGCATCTCAAAAACATCCCAACGAACAACTTTCGTGTTTTAAGTTTTCCGGAAAAACGATGGGAAGCATGTCAAAAATCAAGTTTTCTACTCAAATAGTATGCTGTCAGGATTCAGGTTTGACACCTTTCAAAGATTTGACTTTTTGACATAACAAATGGACTTCAAAAATTCTGAAATTTTACAGGCACATACTAGACTTGATTTCCAACAACTTTTGTTTAGAACTCAAAGATTGGTTCGGACTATAAATGATAGGAATAAGCTCATCAAGATCGGCTATGAAATCTGTCATCCTTTGACAATTCTTAAAAACGCAGAATATGTTCGATACGATTTGGGGTATCAAAACTTGATGAAAATCTTTGAAATTTTTACACAATATAGCTTATGATCTTTGGATCAAAATCTTAGTTTTGAGTTTTCAGGTTTGAACACTCGAAGTAAGAGTTTTGCTCGTCGAGTTTGATTATGAAATCTGTCAAGGTTCTTGACATCGGTTCTAACGCAGATCGGATCGGCTCGAGTTCGGAGGTTCAAATCTCAACGAAAAATTCTAAAAACTTGTAGAAATGTTCTAAACTCATAGATCTACAACTTTCATGTTCAACACCAATCCTAGATCGGCCTAGATCCATGGTCAAAATAACCAACAAGATTGAGAGTGAAATCTGCCAAAGTTCTAAGATTCAGATTTAATACTCTTCGGTTTTGGGTTGGTTTCAGGTTTCAAAACATCATGAAAAATTCTAAAATTTTTACAGAGGCTAGACCAAAGCCTTAGCAACACTTTTCATGTTTTGAGTTTTGTTGTTTGAGCAGCTTTAGAGGTTCGAAAAATTCATACAAAAACGCTGCGTTGAGGGTTTCTCTTGTTGACAGATTTTTATAAATTTTCTTGAGTTGAATCTCTATGTTTGGTTGCATTTTAAGTCACCCAAAACCATAGTAAGGTTAACTTACAGTGGGGATGATGTCTAGGAAGTCACGGGGTCGTCCGGAATCCACGGGATGTCACGAACGAATCTCTTCCACCCGATTTATTCTTCCTTTGGCTCTGATTTGTGTTTGAATACGAAGATTCATAAGTTAGGATGATGGTTATGATCTTAAAACCATATGGAAACTTGAATAACATCTTACCAACAATCCAAAGTCTGCAATCCTTGATCTACACACTTCCTTGGTTGGATTTGGTTGCCGGAAACTCGTCGGAAAGTCGCCGGAAGTTCGTCGGAAGAGTGTTTGGCTTTTGGGAGAGTTTTTGGAGAGTTTGGGGTGAATGATTGATGAAAATGGCTGACAAATGAAGATGGGACTCAATACATAACGTCCAAAAGATGCCACACCCGTGATAGATCGAGATTCCTCACTTGGGCCCCGAAAATTGGCGAGAAAGTCGCCAAAACGCGACAAACGCAGCTGCTGCTGCAATGGCGCGCTGCTGGCGCGCTTTTATGAAGGAAACCGCGCGGACACCGCGCCATGTACGCCTGGACTTCGGTCCGGGCGGGGTCGTGCGATCCGTCGTGCTTTTCCTCCTCTCTTTCGGACTTCTATCCTCCTACGTTTTCGGGCTCGATTTTTCGGGTCATTCTCGGTCATAAATCCTTATCTTAAGTTTATCTTGACTCAAATGAATTTCATGTTAAAATCTTAAGTCCGTCGGTCTCGGTTTCGTCGGCTTTCAATTCGTCGTCTTTTGATTCCCGTGCAATAACTTGTATCGTTAAATTCCTTCAGACTTCACGGGTTCTTGGAATTAAAATTCTTTTCCTTCATGAATTTAATTCCAATTATTTTGACTGAATTCATGGAATGTCTTCGGGCTTCCTTTCCCTCTTTTATTCCATTTTGAATTTAAATCTATCGGCGTTTCATATCCGAGCAATAATTTATTGTGATAAATTATTTTCTTCTTCTCGGATATATTTCGACATTGATCGGAATAAATTTTTATTCCTTTGGGCGTTGATAAAAATCTGGGGTATTACACTCCACCCCCCTTAAGAATCAACTTCGTCCCCGAAGTTGCGCCCTCACTTTCTTTTGGGCTCAATTTAATGTTGGGGTATCTCCATCTACTTTCCTTAAGGATAAACGTCTTTCACAAGAAATTAATTCCATTCCTTTGAATGTGAATTAAATTTCTCGGGTGTTACATCCTCTCCCCCTTAGGAATCAACTTCGTCCTCGAAGTTGGGCGTTAGCTCCTTGCGAGCTCGGACATTGTTTGGTTGCGTGATTGTATTAATGTGTGTTGTTGTTTGTTATTATTTGACTGAACTCAGAATTGAAATTTCCAAGTTGCCTACGTACCCTGTGAAGGGATCAAGTCATTACGTAGTTCAAAAAGAATTTATTTGGGATACAAAATATTCGAGTTTCGAAATAAATGCTTATGTATTCTTACGGGGTATTACATCCTCCCCCCCTTAAGATTACAGTTATGTCCCCATAACTGCCTATGTATTATTCACAACCATGTTCGGGTATCATCGCATATGATCCTTCCTTAGTATTCTTCTAGGTGTCATTCTAGAAGCACGCGAAGATGGGTTTCTAAGTGATCAAGATCTAGGACTAAGGCAAAGTTAGTCTTTAGCAAGCGCTCCTAAGTCAAGATCATGTCGAGTTCTAAGGTAGGAGTGTTTCTTATCACCGATAATTCGCATAAAAAGAGTTAGTGTAAATATTTATGTATGCATATGCATATGTGATCTCCCCCCAAAAAAAAATTTTATGCATGCATTTGTTTATCCATGGGTTTTAAAAATAAATTTATTCCATGGATAGATTAAAATAAGGATAAAAGGTTTGGGCCACTATATTGGGCCGAAAGAAATAAATTATTTGGGCTTTAAATAAAAAACAAGGCTATTGGGCCAAAATAATTTCTTGGGCTTCTAAAAAAATTTTGGGCTAAAAATTTGGGCTTTAACTTCAAAATAATAATTGAGCTCTTTGAAATATACTACTAGTTTAGAAATGATAACTTTAAAAAAAATAATAGTTTAAAAATATTCCGGGCTCTTTAAAATAGTAGTTTTAAAATATTATGGGCTCTGATACCACATTGTAACACCCCGGTTTTGGTAACCCAGGCCGGGATGCCACCGCCACACCTCCCTAGCAAGACACGGTTTCTCCGAGCTCACTAAAGAGATGCAAGGCTATGGTTTTTCAGAATTTAAAATATTCAAACAGCCCATTCATATGTAATTAATACATCAAAGTTGCAGCGGAAAAATAAGTTGTGCAGCGGAAATAAAGTATAAGGGCCGACATGGCCAAAACACGGGTTAAACAGGCCCGTTCATGCAAGTCGTAATCAATGCAGGGATTTAAAATATAATGTAATCCCCAAAAATTCCCAGTATGCATATGATGATGCATATTCTTCAGACTCTGTAAGAAAAAGGGGATAAATGGTTTGGGTCAGCAAAAACGCGCTGAGTAAGCTAACACATAGCATGGGTTAGGGGTTTCAAAGCCTTTAGTTAAATTTAATAAAAAGATTTCTTGTATGAAAAAGATTTGCAAGGCATAAAGACTTAAAAACCTTGAATATTTTGTTCTCCCGTTACATAACCATTTCATCAATAGATCATTTAGCCGGTGATCCGGCGGCCGCAGCCAATTTCAAAAGTATCATTTAGCCGGTGATCCGGCGGCCTCAGCCAATTTCAAAAATATCACTTCTCAAAATATTTTTCGTTTCTTTTATAGTTCACCATTCACCAGGGCTCTTGTGACCGCAATCCTCATAACCAATATTTCCGCAGGAAATCATACCATCGCCCTTGGGGAATCTAACCCGCAAGAACTCAATACATCCTAGGGAATCAAACCCGTAGGAAAACATACAATCGCCCTTGGGGAATCTAACCCGCAAGAACTCAAATACATCATAGGGAATCAAACCCGCATGAATCATATTGATAATATCAAACTTGGTCACAAGTCCCCAATGTTTCAAAAGAATTCTTTTACAGAAAATGTTTTTATTTGGTGTAACGGGATTTTTCAAAAATATAGCTTTATCGTAATTCCAACGTCTCGATCGTTGTTTAAAAGATTTCAAAAATCGATCGATGTCACAGTTTGCGCCTTTTTGGTTTAAAAATCCATTTCTTAGGCGATTGATTTGAAATTTGTACAGCATCTCAAAAACATCCCAACGAACAACTTTCGTGTTTTAAGTTTTCCGGAAAAACGATGGGAAGCATGTCAAAAATCAAGTTTTCTACTCAAATAGTATGCTGTCAGGATTCAGGTTTGACACCTTTCAAAGATTTGACTTTTTGACATAACAAATGGACTTCAAAAATTCTGAAATTTTACAGGCACATACTAGACTTGATTTCCAACAACTTTTGTTTAGAACTCAAAGATTGGTTCGGACTATAAATGATAGGAATAAGCTCATCAAGATCGGCTATGAAATCTGTCATCCTTTGACAATTCTTAAAAACGCAGAATATGTTCGATACGATTTGGGGTATCAAAACTTGATGAAAATCTTTGAAACAATATAGCTTATGATCTTTGGATCAAAATCTTAGTTTTGAGTTTTCAGGTTTGAACACTCGAAGTAAGAGTTTTGCTCGTCGAGTTTGATTATGAAATCTGTCAAGGTTCTTGACATCGGTTCTAACGCAGATCGGATCGGCTCGAGTTCGGAGGTTCAAATCTCAACGAAAAATTCTAAAAACTTGTAGAAATGTTCTAAACTCATAGATCTACAACTTTCATGTTCAACACCAATCCTAGATCGGCCTAGATCCATGGTCAAAATAACCAACAAGATTGAGAGTGAAATCTGCCAAAGTTCTAAGATTCAGATTTAATACTCTTCGGTTTTGGGTTGGTTTCAGGTTTCAAAACATCATGAAAAATTCTAAAATTTTTACAGAGGCTAGACCAAAGCCTTAGCAACACTTTTCATGTTTTGAGTTTTGTTGTTTGAGCAGCTTTAGAGGTTCGAAAAATTCATACAAAAACGCTGCGTTGAGGGTTTCTCTTGTTGACAGATTTTTATAAATTTTCTTGAGTTGAATCTCTATGTTTGGTTGCATTTTAAGTCACCCAAAACCATAGTAAGGTTAACTTACAGTGGGGATGATGTCTAGGAAGTCACGGGGTCGTCCGGAATCCACGGGATGTCACGAACGAATCTCTTCCACCCGATTTATTCTTCCTTTGGCTCCGATTTGTGTTTGAATACGAAGATTCATAAGTTAGGATGATGGTTATGATCTTAAAACCATATGGAAACTTGAATAACATCTTACCAACAATCCAAAGCCTGCAATCCTTGATCTACACACTTCCTTGGTTGGATTTGGTTGCCGAAAACTCGTCGGAAAGTCGCCGGAAGTTCGTCGGAAGAGTGTTTGGCTTTTGGGAGAGTTTTTGGAGAGTTTGGGGTGAATGATTGATGAAAATGGCTGACAAATGAAGATGGGACTCAATACATAACGTCCAAAAGATGCCACACCCGTGATAGATCGAGATTCCTCACTTGGGCCCCGAAAATTGGCGAGAAAGTCACCAAAACGCGACAAACGCAGCTGCTGCTGCAATGGCGCGCTGCTGGCGCGCTTTTATGAAGGAAACCGCGCGGACACCGCGCCATGTACGCCTGGACTTCGGTCCGGGCGGGGTCGTGCGATCCGTCGTGCTTTTCCTCCTCTCTTTCGGACTTCTATCCTCCTACGTTTTCGGGCTCGATTTTTCGGGTCATTCTCGGTCATAAATCCTTATCTTAAGTTTATCTTGACTCAAATGAATTTCATGTTAAAATCTTAAGTCCGTCGGTCTCGGTTTCGTCGGCTTTCAATTCGTCGTCTTTTGATTCCCGTGCAATAACTTGTATCGTTAAATTCCTTCAGACTTCACGGGTTCTTGGAATTAAAATTCTTTTCCTTCATGAATTTAATTCCAATTATTTTGACTGAATTCATGGAATGTCTTCGGGCTTCCTTTCCCTCTTTTATTCCATTTTGAATTTAAATCTATCGGCGTTTCATATCCGAGCAATAATTTATTGTGATAAATTATTTTCTTCTTCTCGGATATATTTCGACATTGATCGGAATAAATTTTTATTCCTTTGGGCGTTGATAAAAATCTGGGGTATTACATCTACACACCAGGAAGCTTCGCCGCAGCTCATGAGTGTGCTGGAGGTGAGGCGCGAGCCAATGATGATGACCACGAGGAGATTTCAACAGCCGAAGGGCTTCAATAGAATCGCTACTACAAACCACATCCCAGATGCCCTTAGACCGAGCCAAGAGAAGACCTATGATACCAATAGTTTCAGCCATAAGACTGAGGCATTCCAATGATATCTTGTAACACCCCGATTTTGGTAACACAGGCCAGGATGCGACCGCCACACCTTCCCAAATAAGACGCGAACCAATTCGATCTCACTTGAGAAGATGATAAAGCTCAAGTCGCATCATTAATTTAAAAATACCTAAAAACAATGCCTGAGTTTTAACATATCTTTTGGAAATGTCTAACATGCGTAAGAAAATACGGAAGCTAAATAGGGCCAAACATGGCAAAACATATCGTTTGTTACAGATGATTTTTTAGCACTATTCACTGTTTAACCTTGATTCGAATTTTTACCATAGCTATGTAAGAAAAAATATAGTCAAGTGAGATCTTGTTAGACTCATCTAATCTTGTACTGTAATACCCCAGATTTTTATCAACGTCCAAAGGAATAAAATTTATTCCGATCAATGTCGAAATATCTCCGAGAAGAAGAAAATAATTTATCACAATAAATTATTGCTCGGAAATGAAACGCCGATAGATTCAAAATTCAAAATGGAATAAAAGAGGGAAAGGAAGCCCGAAGACATTCCATGAATTGAGTCAAAATAATTGGAATTAAATTCAAGAAGGGAAATAATCCTAATTCCAAGAACCCGTGAAGTCGGAAGAAATTTAATTACACAAGATATTGCACGGGAGTCAAAAGACGACGAATTGGAAGCCGACGAACCCGAGACCGACGGACTTAAGATTTCAAACATGAAATTTATTTGAGTCGAGATAAATTTAAGATAAGAATTTATGATCCGAGAATGACCCGAAAAATCGAGCCCGAAAACGTAGGAGGACAGAAGTCCGAAAGAGAGGAGAAAAGGCCCGACGGGATCGCACGGCCCAGTCCGGACGCACGGCCCAGACCAGGCGGCGCGCCCTCCGGGCGGTTTTTGGCTAAAAACCGCGCCAACCCCGCGCCACCAAACAGGCAGTAGCAATCTATGCGATTTCGGGCGATTTCTTGCCATATTTCGACCTCCCGACTTTGGAAACCCAATCCCAGTCGAGGGGAAAGGCTATAGGACGATCAATGACTGATTTTCACTCCCATAATCAGTCTCACAAGTCTATCCATCACCCTCAAACTCTCCCAAAACCGAAACACAAGTTCTTCACTTTCCGACGACTCTCCGATTACTTTCCGGCGACGAAAATCGACGAAGGAGGCGTGGAGAACAACATCTTTAGTGTCCCAAATTGTGGTAAGTCATCCATGGTTTTTCGTTTAAGTTTTCGAGCCCGAAAATCCGATCTAACCCTAGATTTTACTTTCGATTTCGTTTCGAGGCCAACGGAGAGGAGACGGAGTAATTGGGACATGTTCTAGAAAGCGTAAGCGCCCCCATCGACCCAGCGACGTCCTAGACTTCATCCCCACTGTAAGTTAATACTTACTTGGTTTTGGGTGACTTAAAATGCAACCAAACATATGGATTTAATAACTCTAAAATCTGTCAACACGAAAAACCCTCGGCGCAACAATTTTGTGCGAATTTTTCGAACCCTTAAAACTACTCAAACGGGAAAACTTAAAACATGAAAAACGTTCCTAAGACATTGTTCTAGTTCGTGTAAAATTTTCATAATTTTTCATTGTGTTTTGTTATCCGAAAACGGCCGAGAACCAACCTGCCTTGAGATTCGAACTTGAAACTGTGATAGATTTGAAATCGGACTAAAACCCCTATTTCGAGAGTTCAAACCAAAAAACTCAAAACTAGACTTTTAATTCCAACACATTAATCTAGGTTGTGTAAAAATTTCAGACATTTTTGTCTATGTTTGCTATTTCAAATTGCATCGAACATGAATTGTTTTGACAAAACATTTTCGAAATCTGCCTGTGAATATGTCCGAACTTGATGAACCTGTTTCTATATTTTCTAGTCCGATTTGATCTTTGTAATATAAATGAAAGTTGTAGATAATCATGTCTATTATGTGCATATAAAATTTCAGAATTTTTTGGAGTCCATTTGATATGTTAAAATGTTGAATCTTTGAACTGTGCCAAACCTGAATCCGGACAGAACACTGCTTGCGAAACAAACTCGATTTTTGACATGTTTCCTCAACTTATTTCGAAAAAGTTAAAACACGAAAGTTGTTCGTTAGGGTGTTTTTGATATACTGTGAAAATATCAGAATTTGTGGACTTGGAATGAATTTTTGAATTAAAAAGGCGTAAACTGTGACGCCAAGTTATTTTTAAATCGAAGAGATTTTGAAATACCGAAACAAACGGTCGAGACCTTGAAATACGATATATCTATACTTTTGAAAAATCCCGTTACACTAAATTAAAACATATGAGATACTTGGCTATGTAGGGGGTGAGTGCTCGATAGAGTGCCCCTCTAGCTTTTCGCATCGTGCCTAGACGGACGAGTGTGACCTATGTAGGGGGTGAGTGCTCGAAGGAGTGCCCCTCTAGCTTTTCGCTTCGTGCCAAAACGGCCGAGAGTGACCGACGTAGGGGGAAATGTTCAATAGAACGCCCCCTAGCTTTTCGCTTCGTGCCAAAACGGCCGAGGGTGAATGTTATGAGAAATTGTGCCAAAACGGCCAATGAAATACTTGAAATACGACACGGCTGCGGCCGCCGGATCACCGGCTATACGAGATACTTACGAAACGGCTGCGGCCGCCGGATCACCGGCTATACGAGATACTTACGAAACGGCTGCGGCCGCCGGATCACCGGCTATACAAAACATTGAGAAATGGTTACGTAACGGGGAAATAAAAGATTTAATATTTTTAAAATATTTATTTATTTATGCATGCCTTTAAATTATGCATTTAAATTATGTCTTTAAATTTCATATCATGACTAAATGGTTATTGTGGATTAAAGGCATGTCAAGTACACAATTTAAGTATTATTTCCTTTAAATTGGTAAAATTTGTAAATGGAATATTTTTGTATGCATGCTTAGGAGAAAAATTTAATTATTTAAATTATGTGTGTTAAATTATGAACGTGTGTTAAACCCCTTTTTCATGTGTGTTAAATTATGAACGTGTGGAAATCCTTGCCTTTTAAATTATGTAATTAAATTATTATTAGTAGATGAATTAAAATTTAAATCATGTCTCGCATGCATATGTTTTTATTAAATTTAATTAAAGGCTTTGAAACCCCTAGATCATGCTAGGTGTTAACTTACTCAGCACGTTTTGCTGACCCAAACCATTTTTCCCCTTTTTCTTTCAGAGTATGAGGATTATGCATCATCATATGCATACATGGGAACATTTGGGGAAAAACTCTATTTTAAATTCCTACATTTAGTTACGACTTGCATGAACGGGCCTGTTTAACCCGTGTTTTGGCCATGTTGGCCCTATATTTAAATTCCGCTGCAATACATGTATTTAAATATTATTCTCCGCTGCAACTTTGATATTATTATTTTTAAATTATATTACAATGGGCTGTTTGAATGATTTAAATTCTGAAAAACCATAGCCTTGCATCTCTTTAGCAAGCTCGGAGAAACCGTGTCTTGTTAGGGAGGTGTGGCGGTGACATCCCGGCCTGGGTTATCAAATCCGGGGTGTTACAAAGTGGTATCAGAGCCCGGAATATTTTTGAACTATTATTTTTTTAAGTATTATTATTTTTAAAGTTATTATTTCTAAACTAGTAATATATTTTAAAGAGCCCAATATTTATTTTGAAGTTAAAGCCCAAATTGTTAGCCCAATACTTTATACACTTACTATTGTGGGCTCAAATTTTTTTTAAGACCCAATACCTGTATTTTTAAAACCCAAATAATTTATTTCTGTGGCCCAATATAGTGACCCAAACCTTTTTCCCTTATTCTTTAAAAATCTATCCACGGAATAAACTTATTTTTAAAACCCATGGGTAGAAAAATGCATGCATAAATTAAATTTTTATTGGGGATTGCATATGCATATGCATACATAAATATATGTACTAACCTCTTATGTGAATCGTTTGTGATACATACCATTCTCACACTAGCATTCGGCTAGACCTTGACTCTTGACTTAGAAGCGTTAGCTTGAGACTAATTGTGCCTTAGTTTTAGATCTTGATCGTCTATGCTTAACGTGCACATAACTATTCTCTACCTTTTTCCAAAGATCTTCACCTAGACGATATATTATGACTTGTCGAGAAACCTAACGATGAGAACGATGAACGCCTACATTGACCCTCAACAGAATATACGACACTCTAAACGCCGTATAGCTCAACTTAAAGATGACCTACAACCCTTCTGAAACTTAAGAGCGGCTGACGGTGAACGCATAAATAACCTATAGACCCAACTTCAAAAACTTACCAAACGGAACGAAGAAATGATAGATAGGATCGAAGCCCGACGGAGGAAGACCCTACCAACGAGGCTTAAGGAGATTGAAGATTTCTCAACGCTATCTATCTACCTTTGTCTAGTTATTCCTTTCCGAGAAATAGAAGCACTATCTCACCTCCTACCTCTGTACGAAAATTCCTTATATATATATATATATATATATATATATATAACTCGGCATAAACCAACGCCAAGGGGATCGATTTTCCAACAAGTGAACATTATCAACTCCAAAACAATTCCTACCAACACCGTTTGATTCAGTAAATCATTATTCTTCCAACACTGTATTACATCTTTACAATCAAATCCTTGCGCTTCGTGACAGAATGGCACCTAGAGGAAGACCTAACAATCCACCCATCCCACCCAACACCAATGAAGAGCTACGACAACCCGATGAACCAGTGCAAGACGTTAGTGCAACCGATCAAGGAGGGGAAGTAGCCTCCATGCCTAAGAACTTAAGTGACCGATTAAGAACTATAGAGGAAGCTGTGGTCGCCTTGGGGAATGCACTAATCAACCAAGGGCAAGGCAAGAGGAAACGAGACCACATAACCGATAACTACTTAGGAAGGAACCATATTCGGCGAGGCCCGAATAGACCACCTCAAGGCAACGGTGGAAGGAACAGAGGGATGGTTTACAACCATGGTGACTATACGCCACCATGCCCAAAAGGTGGTAACCCACATTATGCGAGAGGATGCCCTAAGCCCGGAGCGTGCTTTCGGTGTGGTCGATTTGGTCATCGGCTACGTGACTGCCGAACGCGGATAGAGAATATTAACGAGAGAAAGGAAGTGACCATTAAACCTGACCAGCCACAGAACCCAAACAGTCGAGATGGCAACCATGAAGCATCCATACCACGTTGCCCGCAGTGCCACCAAGCCCATCTGGTGCGCGAATGCCCAAGACGCGGGACTTGTTATAGACGCGGTGGGGAAGACCACATGATTAGAGAATGCAATGTTCGTGCGGAGATGATTGAGAAAAGGCTAGATTTGGCAAACCCTCAACAAGGAGATCAAGGAAGAGCTGTAGGACGATGGAATGCTGTAGACCAAGCGGACTTGCTAGCTCAGTGAGAAATGATTGTATACGACGTTACCCAACCCTGAGTCAAACCGATCCAACAACAGTTATGGGGACATAACTGTAATCTTAAGGGAGGGAGGATGTAACAACCCGAATATTTCGTATCCCCAAATCAATAAATAAACAAATTCAAATTTGTTTTGAACTACGTCATGGCTTGATCCCTTCACAGGGTACGTAGGCAACTCGGAAATTTCATTTCTGGGTTCAGTCAAACAATAATCAAACAACAAACAATCAACGATTGAACAATAATTCAATAACACAATATCGCAAAATAATGAAATAAACAAAAAGGACCCTAACTCTTAGCGCGAGAAAAGCCGAAACACAACTTCGAGGACGAAGTTGATTCTTAAGGGGGGTAGACTGTAATACCCCAGATTTTTATCAACGTCCAAAGGAATAAAATTTATTCCGATCAATGTCGAAATATCTCCGAGAAGAAGAAAATAATTTATCACAATAAATTATTGCTCGGAAATGAAACGCCGATAGATTCAAAATTCAAAATGGAATAAAAGAGGGAAAGGAAGCCCGAAGACATTCCATGAATTGAGTCAAAATAATTGGAATTAAATTCAAGAAGGGAAATAATCCTAATTCCAAGAACCCGTGAAGTCGGAAGAAATTTAATTACACAAGATATTGCACGGGAGTCAAAAGACGACGAATTGGAAGCCGACGAACCCGAGACCGACGGACTTAAGATTTCAAACATGAAATTTATTTGAGTCGAGATAAATTTAAGATAAGAATTTATGATCCGAGAATGACCCGAAAAATCGAGCCCGAAAACGTAGGAGGACAGAAGTCCGAAAGAGAGGAGAAAAGGCCCGACGGGATCGCACGGCCCAATCCGGACGCACGGCCCAGACCAGGCGGCGCGCCCTCCGGGCGGTTTTTGGCTAAAAACCGCGCCAACCCCGCGCCACCAAACAGGCAGCAGCAATCTATGCGATTTCGGGCGATTTCTTGCCATATTTCGACCTCCCGACTTTGGAAACCCAATCCCAGTCGAGGGGAAAGGCTATAGGACGATCAATGACTGATTTTCACTCCCATAATCAGTCTCACAAGTCTATCCATCACCCTCAAACTCTCCCAAAACCGAAACACAAGTTCTTCACTTTCCGACGACTCTCCGATTACTTTCCGGCGACGAAAATCGACGAAGGAGGCGTGGAGAACAACATCTTTAGTGTCCCAAATTGTGGTAAGTCATCCATGGTTTTTCGTTTAAGTTTTCGAGCCCGAAAATCCGATCTAACCCTAGATTTACTTTCGATTTCGTTTCGGGGCCAACGGAGAGGAGACGGAGTAATTGGGACATGTTCGTAGAAAGCGTAAGCGCCCCCATCAACCCAGCGACGTCCTAGACTTCATCCCCACTGTAAGTTAATACTTACTTGGTTTTGCGTGACTTAAAATGCAACCAAACATATGGATTTAATAACTCTAAAATCTGTCAACACGAAAAACCCTCGGCGCAACAATTTTGTGCGAATTTTTCGAACCCTTAAAACTACTCAAATGGGAAAACTTAAAACATGAAAAACGTTCCTAAGACATAGATCTAGTTCGTGTAAAAGTTTCATAATTTTTCATTGTGTTTTGATATCCGAAAACAGCCGAGAACCAACCTGCCTTGAGATTCGAACTTGAAACTGTGATAGATTTGAAATCGGACTAAAACCCCTATTTCGAGAGTTCAAACCGAAAAACTCAAAACTAGACTTTTAATTCCAACACATTAATCTAGGTTGTGTAAAAATTTCAGACATTTTCGTCGATGTTTGCTATTTCAAATTGCATCGAACATGAACTGTTTTGACAAAACATTTTCGAAATCTGCCTGTGAATATGTCCGAACTTGATGAACCTGTTTCTATATTTTCTATTCCGATTTGATCTTTGCAATATAAATGAAAGTTGTAGATAATCATGTCTGGTATGTGCATATAAAATTTCAGAATTTTTGGAGTCCATTTGATATGTTAAAATGTCGAATCTTTGAACTGTGCCAAACCTGAATCCGGACAGAACACTGCTTGCGAAACAAACTCGATTTTTGACATGTTTCCTCAACTTATTTCGAAAAAGTTAAAACACGAAAGTTGTTCGTTAGGGTGTTTTTGATATACTGTGAAAATATCAGAATTTTTGGACTTGAAATGAATTTTTGAATTAAAAAGGCGTAAACTGTGACGCCAAGTTATTTTTAAATCGAAGAGACTTTGAAATATCGAAACAAACGGTCGAGACCTTGAAATACGATATATCTATACTTTTGAAAAATCCCGTTACACTAAATTAAAACATATGAGATACTTGGCTATGTAGGGGGTGAGTGCTCGATAGAGTGCCCCTCTAGCTTTTCGCATCGTGCCTAGACGGACGAGTGTGACCTATGTAGGGGGTGAGTGCTCGAAGGAGTGCCCCTCTAGCTTTTCGCTTCGTGCCAAAACGGCCGAGAGTGACCGACGTAGGGGGAAATGTTCAATAGAACGCCCCCTAGCTTTTCGCTTCGTGCCAAAACGGCCGAGGGTGAATGCTATGAGAAATTGTGCCAAAACGGCCAATGAAATACTTGAAATACGACACGGCTGCGGCCGCCGGATCACCGACTATACGAGATACTTACGAAACGGCTGCAGCCGCCGGATCACCGGCTATACAAAACATTGAGAAATGGTTACGTAACGGGGAAATAAAAGATTTAATATTTTTAAAATATTTATTTATTTATGCATGCCTTTAAATTATGCATTTAAATTATGTCTTTAAATTTCATATCATGACTAAATGGTTATTGTGGATTAAAGGCATGTCAAGTACACAATTTAAGTATTATTTCCTTTAAATTGGTAAAATTTGTAAATGGAATATTTTTGTATGCATGCTTAGGAGAAAAATTTAATTATTTAAATTATGTGTGTTAAATTATGAACGTGTGTTAAACCCCTTTTTCATGTGTGTTAAATTATGAACGTGTGGAAATCCTTGCCTTTTAAATTATGTAATTAAATTATTATTAGTAGATGAATTAAAATTTAAATCATGTCTCGCATGCATATGTTTTTATTAAATTTAATTAAAGGCTTTGAAACCCCTAGATCATGCTAGGTGTTAACTTACTCAGCACGTTTTGCTGACCCAAACCATTTTTCCCCTTTTTCTTTCAGAGTATGAGGATTATGCATCATCATATGCATACATGGGAACATTTGGGGAAAAACTCTATTTTAAATTCCTACATTTAGTTACGACTTGCATGAACGGGCCTGTTTAACCCGTGTTTTGGCCATGTTGGCCCTATATTTAAATTCCGCTGCAATACATGTATTTAAATATTATTCTCCGCTGCAACTTTGATATTATTATTTTTAAATTATATTACAATGGGCTGTTTGAATGATTTAAATTCTGAAAAACCATAGCCTTGCATCTCTTTAGCAAGCTCGGAGAAACCGTGTCTTGTTAGGGAGGTGTGGCGGTGACATCCCGGCCTGGGTTATCTAATCCGGGGTGTTACATGTACTTTTAGACAATTAACTTTTTATAAATTTTCGTTGTACACAATTTAAGTTATTAACCGTTAAAAAATGTGTATCGGCATATCTGTTGGGTGGGTCCGTAAAAAAAATTGTAATACAGTTTGTTAAAAGAAACGGAAATTAAATTCGAGAACGAGAGAATTTAAATTCCGAGAACCGGTGAAGTCGAAAATAATTTAATTAAATAAATTATTGCAGGAGAGTGTTACCGACATTAATCCGAGTTCATAATAAATTTAAGATAGGAATTTCGATCCAGAAATGACATGAAAAGTCGAACCAAAAACGTAGAGAATAGAAACCCGACAGAGAAAAGAAGAAAAGACCCGACGGACCACACGAACCGCTCGAACCGGCCAAACCGGAGGTTGCGCGTGGTTCGCGCGGTCTCCCTGAAGGAGCACGTGCAGCCACCGTGCGAGAAGGGGACGACGCGTCCCAGGGTTGAGTCGGGCGCTCGTCGCGCGGCCAAAGCAATATGGACGTGTCATCACCGCGCCAGAGGAGCAGGAGGTGTAAACTTTCCTTCCATGGTGATTTTCTTGACAAAATTCCGATTCCTATCAATGGCAAGCTGATCACAGCCTTAGGATGGCTTAAAGGACGGGATTGGGACGTCCCCTTACCCATTTTTACAGAAAACACGAACCCTCCCTTCTCTCATTCTTCCTCTCCAAGCCAAAACTTTGAGTTCACTTTCCGGCAAGGATTCCGGCGAAGACGAGACGATCGGGACGAAGCCTCTACCTTCTAGGACCTTGGTAAGTTGTAGTATAGTTCTTAATTTCTAGATAGATCCCAAAAACTCGAAATACTAACACTCTAATCCTTGTTACAATTTCACGTCGGGGGCGAAAAAGAAGAGATCAGAGAAGTTGGCCGTTCGTCGCGACCCTAGGACACTCGAAAAGCCCCTATAACGATCCTAATCTCTAAACAAGTAAGTCAAGGCCTCACTCTACAATTTTTATGGTTTCTTGTTGTTTAAAATACAAGATCTAAACTTGAAACTAAAATCGGATTTCAAAAACTCACTTTTCGACCAATTTCCGTAATCCGACTAAAACCTTATTTTCGGGAATCAAAAAAAAAAAATTTCAACATAGATTTTGTTCATAAGACCGTAATCTACCTTATGTCAAAATTTCAGCCATTTCCATAAAGATTTGTTACCCCAAATCGCGACGTAAAGTTTCTGTATGAAAAACGGATGTTCGAAAACTTGACAGTTTCAATGGTCTAACTTGATGCATGTCTTTCACCTGTTTCTAGACCGAATCAAACTTGCATTTGTAAACAAAAGTTGTAAGTATTTAAGTCTAGATTATGCATACAAAATTTCATTAATTTTAAAGTTCATTTGATATGTTAAAACGTACGGCTTTTGAAACTGTGTCGAACAGATTTTTGAAACCATGTGTTGACAGTGTGTTGAGGGCAACTTTTGAATGCCCAATCCTCGTTATTTTCAAAAACTTAAAATATGAAAGTTGTTCATTAAGGTGTCTTCTTCAACCTGTAAAAATTTCAGATCAATTGGGCTTAAAATGAATTTTTAATCGGCGTTGGAATAAAATGTGTTAAAATTGAATTTTTCTAGCAGAAAACTCTTCTTGTAATAAACGCGAATTTCGACCCACTTCAAAACCTTATTTCGAGAAACTCAAAACAGGAAAGTTGTTTGTAAAGGTGTCTTTAAGCTATTGGGTAAATTTCAGAATTTTTGACTGTAAGATGAATTTTTAAATTAAAAAGGCGTAACCTGTGACGAATTGGATTTTTCGAACTTGAGGAAACTCGAACTATGAAATGCGATATCGAATCTTTTTATACGACAAAACATAAATCTTCGAAAAATCCCGTTCACTAGGCTGAGCCGATCTTCATACAATTATCTTTGAGACTGCCTCGTTAGTGGTCTCCCTACTATCTGAGATTGCCTCGTTAGTGATCTCGCGCGCTGTGTTCTATTTGGACTGCCTCGTTAGTGGTCCTACGCTTATTGAGACTGCCTCGTTAGTGGTCTCCCTCTTATTTGGACTGCTTCGTTAGTGGTCCTACGATTTGAGATTGCCTCGTTAGTGATCTCCCTTGTGTGGTGTCCTCTTCTTAGTTAGCGGGATAACATTAAAAGACGTGTGTGTATTTATTTAAGCTGTATTTATTTATCGCGTTTTTTTTTAGATTACGCTTTTAAATTATGCCTTTAAATTATGTATTCTAGTTTCGTATAATTAATCATGCTCTTCCGCTGCAAGTTAAACTATGAATTTTTAAATATTTTCATGGAAGCCTGAAAAATCTATTTCTCAATTAAACACATGTAACCCCTTAATTGTTTGTTAGGAATTGACTTACTCGGTATATTTTTATACTGATAATCCCGTTGTTATTTTTCTTCTACAGAGTATGTCGAGTGATGCATGCTCATGCATTTGGGGGAACTATTTCATGAACACTTTCATTTCCTGCATTTTTAATACTGTCTAATCGGGCCTGTTAAACCAGAGTTTTGGCCATGTTGGCCGCAATTACTTTCCGCTGCATTACTTACTCTATTGCGTGCATGGATGATTACTATCTCGTATTTTAAGATTAAGTATTATTATTCCGGACTCATTATTCAAAATGTTTTAAAATCTTTTAAGTATCCATGCATCTTGTAATACCCGAGATTTTTATAAAAATAAATGGAATTAAAATCGAGAAGGAAAGGAATTTTAATTCCAAGAACCGTGAAATCCAAAATGTTTTAAAATCATTGCACGGGAATCGAAAAACGACGAATTAGAAGCCGACAAATCCAAAACCGACGGACTTAAAATTTCAAACACGAAATCGATTTAAGTCGAAATAGATTTAAGATAGGAATCGTGATCCAAGAATGACCCGGAAAAATCGAGCCCGAAAATGTTGGAGGATAGAAACCCGAAAGAGAGGAGAAAAGGGCCGACGGGATCGCACGGCCCAGTCTGGACGCACGGCCCAGACCAGGCCGCACGCCCTCCGCGCGGGGTTTGGCCAAACCCCGTGCCAACCCCGCGCCACTACAGAGGCAGCTGACAACTTGCGCGATTTCGGCGATTTCTTGCCAAAATTTCAACCCCCGACTAAGGCAAGTCGATCTTAGTCCGGGGGAAAGCGTTAGGTCGTATTTGACCAGCCTCCAACTTCATTCTTTCACTCTTGAAACCCTTTCTTCATCCCCCCATCATCCTCCAACTCTCTTCCACCTCCATTCTTTCGAAAACCCTTGTTCTTGAAACTTTGCCACCCATCCGGCGAGGATTCTGGCCAAGAGAACGATCAAGACGAAGCCCCCTGCCTTCTAGGACATTGGTAAGGTGTAGTGCAGTTTTATATTCATCTATAATGCGATAATTTTGAATCTAACAATCGAAACTTTCTTACGAGTTCACTTCGGGGGCGAAGAAGAGGGAGATCGGTGGAAGATACCCGCTCGTCGCGACCCTAGACAACCCGAGAGAGCCCTGTGATGATCCTAAACTCTAACACTGTAAGTTAACTCCTTACGTATCAATTTTGGAGTCCCTTGGTCGAGTATTTCGAGAGATATAAACAAAATACTAAAATATGTCACCAAGAACTCACCTTTGCGCGATTTCTAAAATCCAACAAAAACTCCTATTTCGAGAATCCGAAACGAAAAACTCCGAACTGAGGATTTGTTTCTCACATTGTAATCTACGTTGTGTCAAATTTTCAAGTATTTTCATCGAGTTTTGACCCCCGAAAACGCGTCTGGTATTTTCTGAGTTGTTTTTCAAAACTGAAGAAGCTGACAGAATTTCGTGTCCGACATCTTTGACGTTTTTCTAATGGATTCCTTCAAAACTAAACTTTTCGTGAGTTTTCGTTAATGTTTAGGCCTTCGAAATCGGTCTGAACAGTCAGCGTCTTAAAATAAAGATTCGGAACGGATTTTCTTATTTAACTTGATGCGCGAAACTAATCTGATCCGGAGTGTTTTTGGATAAAATGCCTCTAATAAAACTTGTTCATTTTCGTGTCATGTATTTTCCTGTAAATTTTCGTAATTTTTTGAGTTCGTTTGCTAGAACAAAAACGTGTTTCAAAAACAGTGCGCTGTTACCGGAAAGTTGACAGATTTCACTTTTTGGAGAACATTGTAAAAGTTGACTTGTTTCCTTACCTAATTTCGAGAAACTTAAAACATGAAAGTTGTTCGTAAAGATGTGTTTAAGCTTCTGCTTAAATTTCAGAATTTTTGACTTTTAAATGAATTTTTAAATTAAAAAGGTGTAACCTGGGACGAATTGGAATTTTTCGGACTTGAGAAATCTCGAACTATGAAATGCAACGTCGAATCTTTTTATACGAAAAAAACATAAACTTTCGAAAAATCCCGTTCACTAGGCTGAGCCGATCTTCATACAACTATCTTTGAGACTGCCTCGTTAGTGGTCTCCCTACTATCTGAGATTGCCTCGTTAGTGATCTCCTTACTAAGCCAAAACGGCAAATGTGCACATGGCCTGCCAAAACAGCAGTCGATATATACGCCTATCAAATTGACAGTAGATACACACGGCTTGCCAAAATGGCAATCGATACACACGGCTTGCCAAAATGGCAATCGATACACACGGCTTGCCGGAATGGCAATCGAGATACATGTCTAGCCAAAACGGCAGTCAACACTGATATGGCTGCGGCCGCCGGTTCACCGGCTAACTGATTATGACTATTGAGATTGCCTCGTTAGTGATCTCCCTTGTGTGATGTCCTCTTTTTAGTTATCGGGATAAAACATTAAAAGACTTGTGGACGTATTTAATTAAGTTGCATTTACTTATCACGCTTTTAAATTTCGCTTTCTAATTATGTCATTAAATTATGTATTCTAACCTCGTATAATTAATTATGCTTTTCCGCTGCAAGTTAAATTATGAATTTTTAATATTTCAATTAAGCCTGAGTAAAAGTATAATTTTTAAATTAATTAAAAAAATTTTAAAAACCCCTTTATTGTTACGTTAGGGATTAACTTATTCAGTATTTTATATACTGATAAAATTCATTGTTTATTTTTCTATTACAGAGCACGGAGCATTATCATGCATCGGGGGATCACTTGGGACATTTAGTTATTTATTTTACGTGACTTGCATACGGGCTTGTTAACCCGAGTTTTGGCCATGTCGGCCCTATCTTTAAATTTCCGCTGCAAATTTATTATTATTATTATACATGTGTGGATGATGATATATTATTATTGTAAGCAATTCCGAACTTGTTTTTAAAACTTTTTCCAATACCCATAGCCTTGCATCTCTATAGCAAGTTCGGAGAATCCGTGTCTTGCTAGGGAGGTGTGGCGGTGGCATCCCGGCCTGGGTTATCAAATGCGGGGTGTTACACATCTCTTTAGTAAGCTCGAATTTACGTGTCTTACTAGGGAGGTGTGGCGGTGGCATCCCGGCCTGGGTTACCAAATCCGGGGTGTTACAAGTTGGTATCAGAGCCCGGAATATATTTTAAAGCTATTATTATTATTTTTAAAATCATTATTTTAAAACTAGTATTATTTTTTTTAACTTATTATTTTTAAAACCACTTGTATTATTTTTAGCCCAAAATTTTTCTTACTTAGCCCAATATTTTTTTTTTAGCCAAAGAATTATGAAAATTTTGGTCCAATATAGATGCCCAACTTTTTATTACTATCCATGTAGTAAATTTATTTTTTAAAAAAAAAACACATGGATAAATTAAATTTTTATTTTGGGGGATTGCATATGCATACATGTAGATTTAAATTCATGCATATCCAAATCTTGCTTGAAATATGTTCTAACTCTAACCTACCTTGTTGACATTAGATGGCCGAACCAAACGTGAACATGATCAACCTTCTGATGAGATTGATCGAAGCACATCTCGAATCACCACAAAACGTAAATAATTTCAAACTGCGGGTAGAAAAATTGGAGGCTAACCTGGGCCACCTAGCTAACCTGAGGGAAGCGGGTCAACATGATCTGACCCAACTCCAGGTTCAAGTCAACGAACTCCAGGCCCGCAAGGCTGAACTCCGGACCAAGAATAACGACATAGAGACTCAAGTAGGGAACTTGGAAAATGAGCTGATTAACCTGACTGATGACTTGTTCCCACATGCCCCTTTTAGCCCAGGGATTCCTCTTGCAGCTAACCCCGTTGTTGATCCTGCTGCTGTCCCTGCAGCCGCTCCTCTTCCTGTTGCCGCCGCTGGTCCTACTCCTGCCGCTGGGCCCAATTGGCCAGCAAGCCCAGTGTTCCATGGACCGCTTGGCATGGACACTGTTGAGGATTCAAGTGATGAGGACGACCCCATGGAGGATCCGGCCACCTACTCTCCCTAGACTTAGGGATCTTTTGATACATTATATTTATTATTTCTTTCCTATTTTCCGAACTATCCATAGCATTGCGATTCCTGCAGCTTGTATCGAATAAAGTTCTCTATTGAGCAATAAATTTACAAGCATTTATTTTATACATAAGTATATTAATCTTTACATTTTATTACATTATTTTTCTCAAATACCTTATTGAAACTCAACCAAACAAAGGAACAATGTAATAATAAATAAACAACATATATATATATATTTAATAAAGAGATAACAATCAAACAAGGATACCTCAAACCCTAAACCCTAAAACCCTAGACCCTAGGGTCTCAACGTTTCGATACTTATACCCTTGGCGTAAAAATACGAATCCTAAACAATTCCTAGTAAACACCGCTTGATTTAATAAATCATTTTTCTTCCAATACTCTATCAAATCCCCAGAATTCTAATCTTCTTTGTGCTTGTATGTTTATAACAGAATGGCACCAAGAGGGCGACCAAGAAACTTACCTACCACTGCCAACACCCACGACGCGCCACGGCAACCCGATGAGCCGGCGCCTAACTTCGAAGCACCAAACCCAGCAGGCCCGATACCCAATCCCGCGGACGGACGATTGAGGAATATAGAGGAGCTACTGGTCGCACTTGGCAACGCTTACGTTGACCAAGGCAGAGCTGCAGCGGCACCACCGCCGGAAGCAAGGATCAATTACTTGGCATTGGTGAATCCCTACCAACCGCCCTACTATGTCGGTGAGGAAGACCTGGCTAAGCTCGAGGAGTGGTTAAGGACTTTTGACAAATTACTGAATGCGGTAAGATGCCCAGAGGGAGAAAAGGTTCATGTGGCTTCCTACTATCTAGGAGGCGAGGCCGATGACTGGTGGCAAGCTACCCAGGGAAAGCTCCGCGAAGA
Organism: Hygrophila difformis; assembly: GCA_030278955.1. Lineage (NCBI taxonomy): Eukaryota > Viridiplantae > Streptophyta > Magnoliopsida > Lamiales > Acanthaceae > Hygrophila > Hygrophila difformis. Next base: position 41,430,276 of record JAOANR010000007.1, on the reverse strand, counting down.
CGGCGAACCTTACTCATGGAATGAGTTTATGGAGTTACTCAGGGAGCGCTTTTACCCCATGAGTGCTAAGGCGGCGTTGTACAAAGAGTTTCTGTCCCTGAAGCAAGGGGAAAAATCTGTTCAAGAATATTATGCTCGGTTTAAGGAATTGGTGAGGTTCGCGCCTAGGATGGTACCGACGGATGGGGAGAAGGGGCAGAAATTCGAAATGGGACTGAATTTGTCATTTCGGGAAGTGATCACCGGAGTTAGCTATCCGGACCTGCAAGCCGTCTGCGACCGTACGGTAGCAGTCGCACGAGTACAACAGCAAAAGAGGAAGACTGTTGGGGAATCCAGCCGAGGGTCACAAGGACCGGACAAAAGGAACCGAGACAACAGGACTGGCAACGCTACTGGTGGGGACAACTTTCGGGGACGCACGAACATGAATATTCATGGCCAATGATCTCTTTTTTTTTCTTTTTTTTCTACCTCATTGGCGCGCCCAGCGTGCCGCCTGGCCTGGGCCTTGCGCCCGGGCTAGGCCGTTTTACTCCGTCGGGCCTTTTTCTCCTCTCTTTTGGACTTTTCTCCTTCAATATTCTTGGGCTTAATTATTCGCATTGTTTTAAATATCCCTGAAATTTCGACCGAAAGTTCGGGTTTCGGGACATCCCGAAACGAAATTTCACATGCAATATTTTTTTGCAAAATTTCCATCGAAATTTCGTCCGAAATCCGAAATTTCTCGAAATTTGACCGAAATTTCTCGAAATTTCCCGAAATTTTTTAAAAATTTTTTTCTCTAAATTTTTAAAATATATTTTTTTTAAAAAAATTAAAAATTAAAATTTATGTTTCAACTCGCATTGATGATGTCATCCAATTAACTTGTTTATCAATTTTAAGTCTCTTATCAATCAACATGGTGCATAATATCAATAATATTACTAGCATATTATATCATTAAATGAGTATTATTAGAATATTACTAATTTATATAGCAACAGAGATGAGGAATTTTGAAATATCTTCATTTTCATCATCTCAGAAACCCGAATTAGTTTTCTCAAAAAATTACAAATATCTTCAAAATTTCCCCCGAAATTTCAAATATCTTCGAAATTTCCTTAAATTTATATGTCCGATATAGATACCGAAGCCGATATTTAAAACCTTGATTATTGGGTTACTCTCGGACTAGGAATTCCTATTGCGAATCCATTTCGAACTCAAATTAACTTCGCATTCGAATTCTTGATTTCGTCGACGATTGACTCCCGTGCAATAATTTATTTATCTAAATTATTTACGACTTCATAGGACTCTTGGAATTAAATTCTTTTTGATCGAGAATTTAATCCTATTTTTCCTTAGTGCGAATAAAATTGTGGGTATTACTGTCTACCCTCCTTAGAAATCAACTTCATCCTCAAAGTTGGGTCATCACTTTAACTTTGTCCTTGAATTTAATTGTGGGTATTTATGTCTACCCTCCTTAAGGATAAAACATTTTCCTTGAAGTTTCTTAGTCCAAATGTTCCAAAAATGATCTAATATGATGCTTAAGGTATAACGTCCTCAAGTTTAGAATTTAATTCCATTCATTCGAATGTAGATTAAATTTCTTGGTATTACATCCTCCCCCCTTAGGCCCACAGTTATGTCCCCATAACTGTCTATGAATTGCATTGAAAGAGGTTAGGATAATGATCTTAACAATATGAGCAATACCTAAGGTCAAATTCTACTATGCTCGCAAAGAGTTCTAAGTTTTTTTTTTTTTTTTTATTACTATCGAGATTCCATCGTACCTCTTTGAACATGAAATCACTTTTTCCCGATGGTACTTTAATTCCTAAGATGATAGCTCTAGGTTATGATAGTTTTAATGGAGTTAAATTTCTGGTGAAATCGAGGAACAATTTGCATCAGAATCAAATATAACCTTGACAGGTACACTTAAAGTAGTAAACGTACCTGCAATCACTTCTCCTTGGGCTGGAAAGTTCCGTTGATTGATGACATTCAATTGCCCAACAGCCCCTCATTGGTTAGCCTGCTGGCAAGAAAGCAAAAGCTAGAAGATAAATCTCTAACTTCCCTTTTACCAACACCATAAGAAGTCAACACTTTTTAGACTCGAAGCTCATCCCCTTCATTCTTGCTAACTTATTTTCTTTTCTTTTTGGATTCTTTGTAGAGTATTCCTCTTTTTCATCCTTTTCTTCAAGCTATCTTGATCCTTGTGTGCTTCCTTCAAAGAAAGAGATAAAACAACAATGTTAGTACCATTATCACAAAAATAAATTTTATTCATTAAACCATCATATTGGATAGCCTTGTCGCATTGCCAAGGCCTTCCAAGTAGGATGTGACATGCACTCATAGGTGACACATCACAAAGGATCTCATCCTTTTAGACTCCCATCAAAATTGGCTCTTTAGCTTGTTGAGTCACTTTCGATTCTCCACTATCATTCATCCATTGAAAGGTGTAACGTGATGGATGGCGTGGTAGCCAGATCGACTGCAACGTTAATTCCAGATGGACCCTGCTCCAGAAGCCGAGCCAAAAGATTCATAGATCGGATTGCCAGTCTTCTCAGAACTGCAGAATTCCAAGCCGACATTAATAGAGAAGAATGAAGCAATTCGGAGGCATTAATTCTGATCCAGCTTGAGGAAATTGGGGATCGCCCATACATGCCGTGAATGGGCTCTCCAATTCTACAATGAAGAGGGAGCACAGCCGCGCCGCCGCCTGAAAACTGATCAGAGCAGTCGCCGGAGCATTGCTGTAAGTTCGTCGGAAGTTGATCAGAGCTCGCCGGAGATTGGCCGCCGTCGCCGGATGGAGACTGGTCAACGGCCGGAGGTGTTGGACTATTATTTAGTTTTGTTGAAATTCTGTTTAAACAAGGGCTGTAATAATTTAAACAACCATTGTGGAGTCCGCACAAGACTTGAGGCTAGGGTTCACGTCGCAAAGAATATGTCCACTTCGCAAGCCTAGACTACATCGCAAGCCACCCACTCGGCATGTCCAAGGAGAAAAAAGCTTGAAGGAGGACAAACATACGTCGCAAGACCAGATGTAATACCCGGGAAAATTGTTAAGAGAAAGCGGAACTAATTTAGTTAGATAAATTATCGCATGGGAGTGTTACGAACATTAACCCGAGTTCGTAAATAAATTTCACATAGGTATTTCGAGCCGGAAATGACCCGAAGAGTCGAACCGAAAATGTAGAGGATAGAAACCCGATAGAGAAGAGAAGAAAAGACCCGAATGACCACACGAACCGCCCGAACCGGCCGGTTCGGACGCCGCGCGCCCACGCGGCCACCGCGCGCCCACGCGGCCACCGCGCGTAATGAGGGAGACGCGTCCGGAGACTGCTCGCACGTACCTCGCGCGGACAAAGCCTTATGTGCGCATCACCACCGCGCCAGAGGTGCAGGAGGTGTAAACTTTCCCTCCATGGTGATTTTCTTGCCTAAATTCCGATTCCCTTCGATGGTAATCGGATCCCAGCCTTAGGAAAGGCTTAAGAATGGTTAGGGACCTCCCCATAACCCATTCTTACAGAAAATACATCCTCTACACTCTCATTCTTCCTCTCCAAGCCAAACATCTCTTCGAGTTCACTTTCCGGCAAGGATTCCGGCGAAGACGGGACGACCGGGATGAAGCCTCTGCCTTCTAGGACCTTGGTAAGTTGTATTACAACATTCAATTCGTCTATAGGTTTCAAGAACTCGAAATCTAACATCTTTTCTTTGCTACGATTTCACGTCGGGGGACGAACAAGAAGAGATCGGAGAAGTTGGCCGTTCGTCGCGACCCTAGGACGTCCGAAAAGCCCTTACAACTATCCTATTCTCTAACTAAGTAAATTAAGTCCTTACTCTAAAATTTTTAAGGTTCCTTGTTGTTTATATTACAAGAACTAAACTCGTAACAAAAATCGGATTTCAAAAACCCTCTTTTTGACCAATTTCAGTAAATCGACTAAAACTCTATCTTCGGGAATTCAAACAAAAAACTTTTCAACGTAGGATTTGTTCATAAGACCGTAATCTACCTTATGTCAAAATTTCAGCAATTGACATAAAGATTTGATACCCCAAAACGCGACGTAAAGTTTCTGTGTAAAAGTCGAACACCCAAAACCTGGATAGATTTCATGATTTAACTTGATGCATGTTTTTCATCCAATTTTAGGCCGAACCAAACTTACATTTGTAAACAAAAGTTGTAGATATTTATGTCTAGATCATGCATATAAAATTTCATAAATTTTGGAGTTCATTTAATATGCTAAAACGGACTAAAATTGGAACTTTGTAAAACGGATTTTCGAAATCATGCGTGGGCAGTGTTTTGTGAGCGATCTTTGAACATTTGAATCTCATTATTTCCAAAAACTTAAAACACAAAAGTTGTTCATTTAGGTGTCATCTACAATCTGTAAAAATTTCGGTTTAATTGGACTTGAATTGAATTTTTAATTTGTGTTGGACTAGACTGTGTCAGAATTGGCTTTTCTAATAGAAAACCTTTCTTGGAATTGAGCTACTGTGTAAATTTGTTCGTATGGCTGTCATTGAGCTACTGTGTAAATTTCTGAGTTCAAAATGAGACCAGAGGAATCGTTGTACGATGCAAAGGAAAGATTCATGAACTTGCTGAGGAAATGCCCACAGCATGGTCCAACCGTGGGAGCAGCTGAGAAAGTTTTACAGTGGGCTGACGCCAGCCTGGAAACATATGCTCGACGCTGCAGGGGGACAACATTTACTGCATATGCCCATGGATCAAGCGTGGGCTAAGATTGAAACAATGTCTGTAAACAGAACATTATTGAATGATGATAATGCAGAAACCCCTCCCCGTGGTCTGTGTGTTGTAGGTACCCAAGGGAAGACGGATTTCGAAAAGCTGAAGGACCAGGTGGCAGTGTTAGCATTGAATCAAGAAGCAGGCAGTTCCACGCAAGTACAGTCCTCAGACGCAACTTGTGGCCTTTTTCAGGGACCTCATCACACTGATACCTGCCAACAAGTCACAACTGAGAACTGCAACTATGCTGGAGCGTTTCCTAACCCTCACCCTAACCTGTCCTACTCAAACAACAACGCTCTAAATGCGCACATGTTAACCCAGCCCACCCAGTTCAATCAGCCACAAAATTTCCAACAAAACCAACAGTTTCAACCCAGGCCTTAAAATTTCCAGAATCCCAATTTCCAACCCCAAATACAGCAGGGACCTCATCAGAATCAGAATTTCCAAAACCAACAGAATTTTCAGGGCCAACAGCAGTTCAATCCCAATCCCAACCAAAACCAGAACCAGAATTGGAACCAAAACCAGCAAAAACCACCTTCCAGATTGGAGACCCTCATGACTGATTTCATTACCAATCAAAAGGAAATCAATAATCAGTTGCAGGCCTCCATTCGAAACGTGGAGACTCAGGTCACACAGATGGCTAAGGAGATGCAAAAACGGGACCAGGGAGCACTGCCCAGCACTGCTGAGAAAAACCCTCAGTGTAAAGCCATTACACTGAAATCTGGTAAAGTTCTGGAGGGACCGAAAAGCAAGGAGAAACTGGGAAAAGAACAAGAACTGGGAGATGATAATGAGAATGATGCTGAAAAAGAGACAGCCAATTCGCAGACTGAAGCTGCAACAGACAAGGCTGGAATTGGTAAAGGTGAAGGTACCCTTTCTGACCTTTCACCACAAAAAACCTTTGATAATAAAAAGTTCATGCCGAGGGTTCCGTACCCAGCAAGGCCAAAAAATAAGGAACAAGATCTGAAGTTTGAAATTTTTTTGAAAAGACTGCAAGAAGTTGAGATTACCATACCTTTGATTGAAATGATCTCTGAAATGCCAACCTATGCTAAGTTCTTAAAAGAAATGATTTCAGGAAAAAGAAAGGTTGAGCAAGAAGAATTGGTGGTACTCAACAGAACTTGCAGTGCTATTATTCAAAAGAAGCTGCCTGAGAAGAAAGAGGACCCTGGCTGTTACACTCTGCCGATCCGGATTGGCCAGGTCAGCGCTGGAAAAGGATTATGTGACCTCGACTCCAGTATTAACGTCATGCCATTAGCCATGCTTAAACGTCTCAAGCTTGGAGTGGTGGAGCCTATCAAAATGAGGCTCCAACTTGCAGATAGGTCAATCACAAAGCCAATCGGGATCCTGAAGGATGTGATAATCAAAGCTGGCAGTACTCCATTTCCAGTGGACTTCATCATTTTGGACATTGAAGAGGGCGCAGACATGCCTCTCATTTTAGGCAGGCCATTCTTGGCGACGGGCGGAGCCTTGATCGATGCCATGTCCGGAAAGGTGACGCTCCGGGTGGATGGAGATGAGGTCGTCTTCGACATGGAAAAATTGCAGAAATTCCCGAATGACAGTTCTTGTTTTTCGTTCGATGATGTAATAGTTAGGAGTGAGGAGAGAGAGCTTGACTCTGAAACTGGAAATGTAATGATGATGGACGATGGACTTTCAAAGCAGGTACTGAAGCTTGTTGGCGCGGAGCACGAAGGTTGTAGCGCTGTTCACTTCGCCGATCCCGAAACTGGGGATTTGGAGGAGTTTGACGGCACCGATTTCCATGAAGACGCCAACCAAGAGGAGGCGGATCCTGTACTGATGCAGGATCCGAAAGGTAAAACTGAATTTCCCCCATCTAATTCTCGCAAATTACTTCCTTCAGTGGAATGCCCACCAGAGCTTGAACTAAAAGTTTTACCGGAACATCTTAAGTATGCGTTTCTCGCAGAACCTAAAAAATTACCGGTAATTGTGTCAGCTAAGCTAACACAAGATCAAGAAAATGCTCTTGTGGGAGTGCTAAAAAAATATGTGCGTGCAATCTGTTGGACCATTTCTGATATCAAAGGAATAAGCCCTTCTGTTTGTATGCACAGGATTGTAATGGAGGAGAATTTCAAGCCTTCGCGCCAGCCCCAACGAAGATTGAACCCACCCATGCAAGAAGTGGTAAGAAAGGAAGTGATCAAGCTGTTAGATGCCGGTATTATATGTAACATCCCGGATTTGATAACCCAGGCCGGGATGTCACCGCCACATCCCTCTAGCAAAACACGGATTCTCCGGGCTTGCCAAAGAGATACAAGGCTATAGGTATTGCAAAAAGGTTTAAAAACAAGTCCGGAACCTATTTAAAAATAATAGTAAGTATCATACACACATATAGTAGTAGTAATAATATATCGCAGCGGAAAAATGTAAAGTGGGCCGACATGGCCAAAACTCGGGATTTACATGCCCGTTATGCAATATCATGAAAGCAGTAAAACAATGTTAAAGTTTTCCCATCCCCCAATGCACATGCTCATGCATTATCTTCATACTCTGAAAAGAAAAGAGAAAACAACAATTTTATCAGTATATAAAATACTGAGTAAGTCGATCCTAACATAGCAATAAAGGGATTTAATTAGATAATTTAAAATTTCACTCCTAACATGCATTCACAAAATTTAAAGGAAATAATATTTTAATTGTGTACTTGAACATGCATTTAATCCACAATAACAATTTAGTCATGATACGAAATTTAAAGACTTAATTTAAATGCATAATTTAAAGACATGCAAAAATAAATAAATACTTAAAAATATTAAATCTTTTATTTCCCCGTTACGTAACCATTTCTCAATGTTTTGTATAGCCGGTGATCCGGCGGCCGCAGCCGTTTCGTAAGTATCTCGTTTAGCCGGTGATCCGGCGGCCGCAGCCGTATCTGCCATACCCAGTACCACTCCGGAGCCTCGGGAAATCTATACGGACAACCCGAGAGAGTAGGCCATGTATCTCCCGCCGATTGGCGTAATATCTCATCAAATTCTCTCGTCCATTATAGGCCCGAAGAGAAAGGCTAGAGGGGCACCCTGCAGAGCACTCACCCTCCACCCAAGTATCTCATGTATCGTTTAGATTTAATGTATCGGGGTTTTTCAAAAGTATAGATGTATCGTATTTCAAATCTTTGATCGTTCGTTTCGAAATTTCAAAATCCTTCGATTTAAAAGTAACTTGGCGTCACAGTTTACGCCTTTTCAATTTAAAAATTCGGTTTAAGTCCGAAAAATCTGAAAATTTCACAGTCTATGCAAAACACCCTAACAAACAACTTTTGTGTTTTAACTTTCTGAAAATAAGTTGAGGAAACATGTCAAAAATCGAGTTTAAGGCGGGAACAGTTTACTGTCCCGAAACAGATTTGTCATAGTTCGAAAAATTAGCTTTTTGACATATCAAATGGACTCCAAAAATTCTGAAATTTTAACCACATATACTAGACATGATTATCTACAACTTTCATTTAGATTGCAAAGATCAAATCGGACTACAAAATATAGAAATAGACTCACTAAGTTCGGACATGTTCATAGGCAGATTTCAAACACGTTTTGTCAAAACAGCTTCTTTTCGATGCGATTTAAAATAGCAAACGTTAACGAAAATGTCTGAAATTTTTACACAACCTAGATTTATGTGTTAGGATTAAAAGTCTAGTTTTTAGTTTCTCGGATTGAATCCTTGAAATAGGCGTTTTAGGCCGATTTCAGAAACTGCGCAAGTTGGGGTTTTTAACTTCGATTTTTACGTTTCGTTACATTACGACTATACCGGACGCCCCTAGATCACCCGCATTGATATGGAAGGCTCAACTTACAGTGGTTGTGTTCATGAGTAGTCCTAGAGTCGCTCGGCTCGTCCAAAATCCTACGAACGGATCTACGAAACGCAAAGTTCCCGACTTTGGCCACGATCGTATTTGCAATCAACGATTCAAGAGTTAGATTGGGTATTTGAGAGGAAAAACGAGAATGGAAATCTATTCGAAGGCTTACCAATGAATCTATCACTGAAATCCTTGTTCCACTCCCTTGCTTGGTCGTTGTAGGTTGCCGGAAAGTCGCCGGAAGTCCGTCGGAAGTTCGTCGGGAGAGTGTTTTGGCTTGGGAGAGTTTGAGAGAGCTTTAGGAGGCTGTTGTGACTGCTTATGGGGGGGGGAGACAACCCTAGGTCGACCTTATTCACCTTCCCCCGTCCAAAATCCACTTTCCAAAGTCGGGGGGTCGAATTATGGTAAGAAATCGCCGAAAACGCGCAAGTTGCCAAATTATGTGGGACCACGCGGGGTTGGCGCGCCTTTTGGCCAAACCCCGCCCGGCCAGCGCGCGGTCCCCGCCTGGACTCCGGTCCGGGCGGGTCCGTGCGATCCGATCCGTCGGGTGTTTTTCTCCTCTCTTTCGGACTTCTATCCTTCCACGTTTTCGCGCTCGATTTTCCGGGTCATTTTCGGATTATGCTTCTCATCATAAATTTATTCCGTCTTAATTCGATTTCACGCTTGAAATCTTAAGACCGTCGGTTTTGGTCCGTCGGGTTCTAATTCGTCGTCCTTTGACTTCCGTGCATTTCCGCGTCTACGGGTTCTCGGAAACAAAACCTTCTCTCCTATTGGATTAATTCCTATTTTTATATTCTAAAATTTACGGGTATTACAGTCTACCCCCCTTAAGAACCAACTTCGTCCTCGAAGTTGCACTTCATCCTCTCGCGAGTTCGGGAATTGTTTGATTAAGCGATTCTATTATTGTGTGTTGTTGTTTGTTATTATTTGACTGAGCCCAGAATTGAAATTTCCGAGTTGCCTACGTACCCCATGAAGGGATCAAGTCATTACGTAGTTCAAAACAATTTGAATTTGTTTATTTGGGGTACAAAGTATTCGTACAAAATATCCGAAAATGTTCGGGTCGTCACATCCTCCCCCTCTTAAGATTACAGTTATGCCCCCATAACTGTTGTTGCATTGTCATGGAATAGGGTTGGGTAACGATCCTTCATGTCTGCCTCTAGCTCCCACGTTGCCGTCTCGGCTTCGTGGTTAGACCAAAGAACTTCAACCATTCTTACGGTCTTATTCCTTGTTGCCCTCTCCTTCCTGTCGAGTATTCGCATCGGAATTTCTTCGTAGCTTAAGTCATCGTCCAGCTCAATTTCCTCCGGTTGGAGTATGTGGGTCGGATCATGGACGTATTTCTTCAGTTGCGAGACGTGGAACACGTCGTGGACACGAGCAAATTGTGGCGGTAATGCTAGTCGGTATGCAAGATTCCCCACTCTTTCTAGGATCTCGTATGGTCCTATGTACCGTGGGCTCCATTTCCCCCGCTTGCCAAAGCGCATCACACCTTTCATCGGTGACACCTTTAACATGACCTTATCACCTATTTGGAATTCCAAATCTTGCCGTCTCACGTCGGCATAGCTCTTTTGCCGGTCTTGCACGGCTCTCATCTTTCCTTGGATTATTTTGACTTGTTGAGCCATGTCCTCAACATGTTATGGTCCAAGTACCATAGCCCTCTAGCTCTCCTCCCAGCTCAATGGGCTTCGGCATTTGCGTCCATTCAGTGCCTCGAAAGGTGCCATGCCAATGCTAGCATGGTAGCTGTTGTTGTAGGAAAGTTCGATTAAGGGTAAGTGACTTTCCCAACTTCCTTTAAACTCTAATACGCATGCCCTTAGCATGTCTTCCAAAGTTTGGATCGTTCTTTCCGTTTGCCCATCCGTCATGGGGTGGAACGCGGTACTCATCTTTATCTTCGTACCGAGGGCTTCTTGTAGTTTTGTCCAAAATGAGAGGCAAATCTACTGTCTCTATCGGAAATGATATCATGTGGTACTCCATGTCGTCGTACCACATTATCGATGTAGGCTCGGCCAATTGGTCCATAGTCCACGTGTCTTTCATTGGGATAAATATGGCTGTCTTCGTTAGCCTATGCACAATTACCCAAATTTTGTTCATGCCTTTAGGTGATCGAGGTAATCCCGAGACAAAGTCCATCGAGATGCTATCCCACTCCCAATTTGGAATCTCTAGTGGTTGCATCAATCCTAAGGGTTTATGTCGCACTGCCTTGATCTTTCGGCAGGTGAGACATCTCGCCACGAAGTTCGCCATTTCCTTCTTCATTCCCGGCCACCAAGAGATCTTCTTCAGATCTTTGTATAGCTTGTTACCTCCGGGATGTACGGAATATGGCGTGTTGTGCCCTTCCTCCATCAACCTTTGTTTCAACTCGGCACATTTAAGGGGCACACACCATCTCCCTTTAAAACGGATGCTTCCATCCTCGTGGACAGCAAATCCTATTGCCTTTCCTTCGGCAATATACCCTTTTATCTTCTCGAGTTTCGGGTCGCTCGGTTGAGCGAGTCGAATCTCGTCCAATATTGGAGTTTCTACGATCATGGCATTGATCGTTTCTCTCACTGTGCCAGGATGCACAAGTTCTAACTCCAATCTGGCTAACTCCATGTACAATGCCGGTGGAATTACCAACGAGTTTGTCACGTGTTGGGTCTTCCGACTTAGGGCATCGGCTACCACTTTCGCCTTCCCCTCGTGGTATGCTATCTCTATATCGTAGTCTTTTATGAGTTCCAACCATCTTCGCTGTCTCAAATTCAACTCCTTCTGAGTGAATATATATATTTCAAGCTCTTGTGGTCGGTGAACATTCGACACTTCCGCCCATAAAGATAATGTCTCCATATCTTTAGAGCGAAAACGACCGCTGCCAACGCCAGGTCATGTGTCGGATAATTCTCCTTGTGAGGTTTTAGTTGGCGTGATGCGTACGCTACGACTCTCGAGTCTTGCATCAAGACGCAACCTAAACCTTCCTTCGAAGCATCGCTGTAGATTTCGAAGTCACCATTCTCTGATGGTAGGGTTAATACGGGTGTGGTTGTGAGTCGTTTCTTCAACTCTTGAAACGCAGTCTCACACGCTTCGGTCCATTCGTATTTTGTAGAGCAGAGGAGGGGTAAATACATAGGAAAGGAGAATAATAATTTTTTTTTTCGTGACCCGCGCGGGGTCCGCGCGGGTTTTGGGGGTTTAGCGCGCGGCCACCGCGCGGCGCCCCCAGGGTGAAGAAATAGGGCTCGCGCCCCGCGCGAGCCATTTCTTCCTTTCCCCTTCCGAAATTCCTCTCAACTTCCTCTCAAATCTGTCCTCTCGTGCTCAGATTCTCCTAGTTCCGACTTCGATTTCTCTTTGTGAGGTATGTATCTTCTATTTTCACTTGCCAATTTCAAGTTTTATGCCTTGATTTGTTAGAATTTGGTTGAATTGTGAAGTTAGGGTTTTGGCATGTAAATTGGGGTTTTGTGATTTTCGGCTTAATTCTCGCGAATTAGTGAGTTTATGTAGTACTTTGGTGCCATTTCTATTGTTTAGGATGTATTGGTTTGAATATATATGCCTAAGTTGTGGAATTTCCTGCTAGAACTTGGATTTTTAGGGGAACCATGAAATTTTCGATTTTGTTGGTGTTATTGGTGTGAAAGTGGTTTCGTTGGTGTTGTTTGTTGACACCTGTGATTACGATTTGTTGTTCAAGCAATTGTTTGGTTTTGTGGTAAATTGCCATGTGTTTACAAACAAATTTTTGAACTTAATTTATTGCGCACATAAGGTGTTCGACGGAATGCCTCAATGGGTTTTTGAATTTATCTGGGCACATTCCTTGGTTTGATTCTCTCCCAATATGTATTGATAAACTTTTGGGTCCGAATCCCTCCCAGATTTTCCCTTTTGGAACTTTATATTTATGATGTCTTTATGTATTTTTGCTTGTGAATTAATGTATTGAAAATTAGCCTTACCCTTGATATTGGGTGTTCGCAGGATGTTGCTTTTCCTATGGTTCATCTTGGCGTTCCTTATGGTCCTTCCGGGGGCCAAGAGACGGGCTACTCGACGTGATGCAGCCGGCCCTAGCACTGCCGCTCCGGTGATGCCGGATATTGACGACAGTGACAACAGTGAGTCCGAGGAGGACGAGGAGCGGGTGCCGAGGCTCAGAGATCTCACTGACAAGGTGCGTCCTCGCCGGCATGATAGGTTCCGTTTCTCGACGATGGCCGCCCAGGACTTCTACTTCGACGAGCTTCGTCGAAAGAGGGCTTACGTTCCCGAGCGAGGCTTGTTCCCCGATCATATGGGTGATGACCGGATCAGTGCACTTTTGGGGCATCTCCAGTGGACCGGTCTTGCACATCATCCCGACGGCGTTGCCTCCGGCTATCTAGCTATGAAGGTTATCGCCAACATCAGCGGTCTTGGGGTAGACGACGACCTTTCTCGAGTCTGGGTTCGTGGTCGCTACCTAGACTTCAGTGCTCGGGCGATCAACATCTATTTCGGCCTTCCAGATGATGGCGCGTTCCGGCCACAGCCAGAGGGACGGGTTTATGCTCCTGCCTGGGGTGTCTTGTGTACCGAGGTACCCCCGCGGACTGGATACCCTCACGAGCTACGACTGACGTCTTTGGATGCTCCTTGGCGTGTACTTGCTCAGCTTTGGTTAGGACGCATTCGGCCGATCACCCGGAGTCATATCGTCATAGATCATGTCTTTGAGACTATCTGCTTTATCGCACGAGGCGTTCGGGTAAATGTGGGCGCGTGCATTGCGGATAACCTGAGGGGTTTACGACGGGGGCGAGGGAGTAGGGTGATCACTCACGCACACCTCATTTGTGGGCTATGCGCTGCCCAGGGGATCCGCACGTCTCCCGAGACGGACCCCTATCCTTTAGCTCCAGGTGAGCACTACCGTATTCCGTCTTATGCCGCCCGGCGCAGCACCTTGCGTCGTGGAGCGCCTCGGGCTATACTGCACCCGCAGCCTGAGGATGGTGGTTTGATCTTAGTTGTTCCTCCAGAGCGGCCACCTCCTCCTCCTGTGGTTCCACAGCAGGGTGGGGTTCCACCGCAGGGTCAGGACATGACGCAGATGCTCCAGATGATGCAGGAGATGCGTGTCAGTATAGATGCCGGGTTTGCAGCTGGGCAGGCTCGTTACGATGCCTTGGATGCTAGGATGGATCTCCATCAGGATCGTATGGACACGCTCACTATG